>JARQTI010000502.1:1207-21119 GCA_030142655.1 Trachelus tabidus
AAGCCCCAGCTATGTTCCAACAATATTTCCTGCTATATACAAAAGAAAAATAGTGAATGATAAAAGCAGAATAGCCAGACATGCTCGTTTCGTGGAACGAAGAAAAAAAAGAAATTGTTTATCAACTTCAGTGGAAAAAGATCAAGTGTCAATTTCGTTCAATATTTCATCACCCATTCATTAAAAACTAAAAGTACAAACACAGTAATTAAATCAATATTAGATTTGAAACTTACATTTAATTTGGTAGCATACGGAGTGGCGTGCACAGACGTTTGTCTGATAACTTGAGCTTCAATCCATAAGCTCTGTCCACTTTTTCTGTGCTCTTCAACGTTGATCACATGATGGCTATTAAATAGCGCTGTTCCTTTTGGAACTGTTTCAGGTTGAAACTGAATGTCATGGACAAACTTTTCAAATCCTGTGTTGATAATTACATCCATGATAATTATTATGCTTCGTAGGACAGTTGAGCTGTGGAAGGTATTAAAATTTAGTTATAGTCATTTTTATAATCATCATTTCTCCAAATTTGATTTTAAACTTTAACATTAGTAGATAATTTAAAATGATCATATATAGTCTTTTGGTTCAAAATGATCACACTAAACTCTTCAATTTATGCATTTTACTAAAATGTACTTACATTTTGCATCACAGCAGAGCATGTACGTTTACATTATACATGTCGTAAGATTGATCGGAATGTTGTGGCCGGCCCCAGGCACTTGGTCGCTCATGGCTAATTGATCCGTACGGGGAACGGGGTATCGTAGGTTATCCAGGCGAGTCTCTCTTGTTATCCAATTACCTTTATTTTGTATACACTGCCCAACTTGTTACTTGGATCGCGACCGGTACGACTTCGGGGTTCGAGACTCACTGACTCCCGCTCGGCTCGACCCCCGTAAGGTGGAAAACCTCCCCCCACCGGTCTCGGGTCAGGGAACACCTTGTCTACCGGTCGCCACCCAAAAAAAAACCCAAAACAGAAAGAATCAACACAGGAAAACCAAAACAGGCGTCCTAGCCCCTTAGTCGGTGATTCCCGATTGTGCGCCGACACGGCCTTCCTGACTGCTCACACGTCCTCGTGTGCAATCAGCCGACATACATATGTTTAGTTCAATTAAACTAAAAATCAAGCTTATTTTTACTTATATATAATAATTTAAAGATCTTCTCCGTTTAAGTCAATGCATTTTTTTTTCTGTGAGCTCACACTCTTATGAATCGCGAGATGTCGCCACGAGGTATGTACGGAGCGAACTGCATGTAAGAATTAATTTAAAATATTTTTATTTTTTGTAATATAATAATATACATTATATATAATATATAATTATTATAATATATAATAATATAATAATATAATATTTTTTGTAATATATAACGGTCGAAAATAATACTGTGAAACCTAGAAATTTAGAAAATGATAAAAATAAAAAATAGCTCGGGAAACAGAAATAGTTAACATATATCGGAGAATTGTTATTTAAAATTTATAAAATCTGTTATTACAATTGTACTGTAAAATAAAATTTATAATCTCACACGTGCTACATTTTTGCAATTGACTCAACTGATTCGTAAACTTTCATAAAATAATCAATTCATTTACTTACAGTTTATCAAGTAATTTTATATTATTAATTACATTTCTTACTATAATTATTATTGAATAAGTACTACAATTATTTCTAGTTTAAATACATTTGAATTTATTTGATGTATAAATAAGTCGGTTTCCCAATATTTTTTTCTATATTGTTACTATTATCATTATTATTGATTATTCAATTTTTATTAATTTAAAATTTAGCATTTAGGTAATAGATTTAATGATTTAATAATTTTTTTTTTAACCGTCATAATGACAGTTATATATATTTGAAAAACCTGACCTGTCAAACCGACGCGCTCTCTAGTGACAGTAAAAATCATCCTTTCATACCTTCTATACGTGGACACATTCATAACACTACGATCGTTCTCCTTCTATCTAGGCTTCGTGGGTGAGAGCATAGGCATCGGCTGTCCCATCGACATATAGCATGGACTACGTGATCTCTACTTCAAAGTCCTTGAAAAAATGTCCGCTCGAATAGACAAAGAGAGACTGAGGTGGCGGCCAGTAGCTCTCTTCCTCTAATATTCCTATTGGCTACTTTTTTATCGCTCGGAGGATGTCAGGAACGTACTGTTAGATGCTGTTCCCTTTGCTTATGAATTGCGTGGCGTAATATAATGACGCTTGCAATACGAGTACATACATTACATCATAAAATGTTCTTATTGTAAATATTCTTCGGTATGGTCTATACATGGTTTATCTGCACAAAATATCAGACAAATCGCAAAGTTTGTCATTCCATAGGTGGGAAATAATGTATTATTATTAAAATAACTAAATTAGGAAACGCATAATTTTAACCTAGTCCAGGTTATGATTACACGTTACCATGCATATTATGACAATAAATAGAACGTGCTAATAGATCAGACAGCCCTTGCATGAAATCTAGAAAACAATACGAATATTTAGAATTTAATTATAACATTATGATGTAAAAACTTATTATGTCCGGGGTCCTCAAATATCTCACTACGCTACTGATTAGAAAGAGACAAGGCTTGACCGCTACCAATCTCTATCTCTTTCTTTCAGCCTACCATGTTTTTCTATGCCTGTGCGTAGTCCATGCTATATGTCGATGGTATAAATACTCACTTAAGTTTTCATATGAAAATTCATTGGTGAATGCCGCTGGGAGCTGGGCGCGAACCCCGAACCTTTCGGTCGTGAATCCGCTACATTAACCACTGGGCTACGGCCGCCCCACACATGCCCCCCCCCTAATCCCTTTAAACCACAGACTACTCATTGGAGACACGGCATTCTCGTGCTATAGACTGTTAGTACGAGCAGCAACGCCATCTGATCAGTAGGTTTTATAAGTATTCTATGTTTCATTACAGCCTATTGGAGTGTCAACCCCCTGGTTTAAACGGCTGCCACTGCACGTTTGTGTTCTATCCCTGTATTTCTATATCTATGTATAAACGCGTCCGCGAAACAAGTGAGCCGATAAGGGCCCCTTATCCCTTGAGGGACGATTATAAATACGAGCGTAAATAATAAGCGGTATTCTCATGTGGCTACAAAATACAATTGGTGACCCAATCACAGAACTATGTAGGATGATGCGCGTGGGGATCATAAAGTAGATATTGATTTTTGAACTTTTCAGCTAAATAGACAATCAACAAACGTTCTAATTAATTAATTCGTATCCAAAAAATGATTGCGCATCTATTAGGGCCCAGTCACACTCGTCAAACGCGCGTTTGAACGCAAGTCCCGACTAATAACACAACGTGAATTCCTGTGGAAGTATTATATCATTGGTCAACAGTTTGCGTTCTTACGCGTCTTTGACGAGTGTGACTGGGCTCTTAGTACCCAATTGAACGCAAAAAAATATAAAATAATTTTTTTCCGTTATCTTCACGTCGAAATTTTTGCTTTTCAATAACAAATAAAATAATGTCCAACAAACGGTATAATTAATCAAACAATCACTTACAAATAACCAACAAACAACTAAAATTTTTTTTAATTATGAAACTCAAAGTAGCTCCGCTAACTTCACAGAGGTCACATTACTAGTATTCTGTTCTTCCTCCTTTAGTCCCTCTCAGTCCCTGTAGTCTTCATGTTTGGACGTTTGGTTGAGCGTTACTTTTGTATATACTCTAAAAATTTTAATCTGTGATTCTGGCATATGTATGTCTCCTGAAGGATAAAAACATACAGAAAATTAAGAGTTTCCCAAGATTGTATTGTGTTGTTTGTTCAATTTTAAGTAAATAATGATTGAAGAGTATCTGAAACATGATATTGAGAGCATTTTTCAGTGCAAAGAAAATGAAGATTTTGCTATTTGTCAAAGCCTGAGGACAATTTATGCTGAGACTCGAGCACAACTTGGTACCATTGTACATGAATGTCTTGCTAACAAAATTGGTATATTGAGTTCTAATTTTTTTTTTTACTTTGTAGATTTTGTCTTATAGCATAATTTAATTTTTCATTTAGAGTATACACGTAAGAGCAAATGTATTGCTAATGAACTACCACAAATCCATGCTGAAGTAAAATGTCTGGTGACAAGTTTGGATGATATTTTACTACAAGAAAAAGTTGTTGACAAGAAGATATGCAATATTGTGAAGCGACAGGAGGATGTACAGATTGAAATTGAAAGGGAGAGAAATCAGAAAGAGAAACTGTCTCTAGAAATGGTTGACTCGCAGCAAGGTCATTATATTCATCCTTATATATATTAAAAGATATTTTTTTCATATTGGTTTAAGACTAAACTAGGAGAGTAATTGTGTAGTTATAACTTTAAACCATTTTAGATGAGTCATGTCTTGTAATGTCATGGTTTTGACCATGTAGATTAAATCTAAAAAACTTGAGTGTGGA
Organism: Trachelus tabidus; assembly: GCA_030142655.1. Classification (NCBI taxonomy): domain Eukaryota; kingdom Metazoa; phylum Arthropoda; class Insecta; order Hymenoptera; family Cephidae; genus Trachelus; species Trachelus tabidus. Next base: position 5,703 of record JARQTI010000502.1, read on the forward strand.
CATTGATTTTTTTGTTATTGTGTTTGAAGCAAAACTAATAATAATTTAAATGGAGTAAATGATAATCATATATTGTAATATTAAATCATTGGCCACCTTATATATTATGTAATTATCCAATGAAATTATGGTTAGAAGACATTTTCAATTTTAAATTTGTTTAATATCATGAAATGTTTGTGGTCACATTTAACCTAAGAACTCTAATTTTGAATTGTTATTTCGTTTATTTGTTTAGTAAATAATTCACATATTAATATATTATTTACAGAGCTGGAAGAGAAAAAAACAAAAATGCTAGAAAAATGGGATGCTATAAAGAAAGCTTGTGCTGTATTTAAGGAGACTTTACAACTGCATATACGATTAGATACAATAAAAGACGAGGAGTTCATCAGGATATCATTTTTTATAAACTTGAACATAGCAATGGACGAGTATACACATTACATGGATTTAGTGCACAGTAACAATTTCTGGAAAGGTACATCAAAGTCGTAAATGTCGAAATAATAATGAAACTAAATAAATATTTGTTTCTTCAGTGAAAAAAATTGAACCAAATCTGAAACCTGAACATGAGGAAGATCTAAACAAAGTTGTGGATTTTAAAGAACAACTTAATACAATTCATGTAACCATGCTACTTTGTAAGCTAAGGCAACTCTTTTCCAAATATTACAAGAGTAACATGTAAAAATGTTTGTTTTTATTTAAGAACAAAATGCTGACAATTGATGATTATTTGATACACACTAGGAATATAGACATAGCTAGATAAAATATGATAAATTCTGACCAGTTAGAAGAGTAAGGCCTTTATTAATAAAAAATTAAAAGATCTAAAAACGTTTTTTTACATATACACCTCTATTCATGTATTCGCCTGGAACGTTCTTATTAAAATATAATGTTAATTTAAAAATGATGTCTGTCCACCAACTTTTCCCTAGCAATGCATTTTCGATATACGAATCTCATTTATTTCAGATAAACAATAATTACTGTTGGATCTGGGATTGGAAACTGTAAATCACAGTGTGGATAAATTACTTAGAAATTAGGTACAGGTCTCTGCATTATCTTTATATGGCACCTATCATATGTAATTCTAGTCATTTACCTAAAATACTTAAAAGTTTAATTAGTTATGACTGAGTCCTAGCAATATAAACTAACAGTCGGCATTAAACGGCAATCTTCTACACGTTTCAAGTATTCAAACGGGATAAATTCATCTCATATAGTCTTTATTTAACACTTGCTCCGGAGTTGAATGTTTCACAGGTCCCTCAGATTGAAAAATGACAAATAAATGAATTATTGGGTCCACCTAATGGTAAGAAGGATTGTCAATAAATTATGTATGCAGAGCGTGCGTCGATAACAATTCTTGTCTATTGACAAGAGTTAATAAGAGGTCAATTGATCGCCCACTGCCAATCAGTATGTAAAACTTCGAGTAGTGTTAACTGATTTTTATTTATTTCATTGACCTGAAGAGGTTGTATCTAGATGACTATGGAGAGATAAATTATTAACCAAAGTTTTGTTGAATAGTTTTAATTTCGGCGATTTAGAGATTCTAGCACTGTCTAAGACTTTATTTATGTAATATCACCATTAACGCATAATGCATTATCAGTTGTATTGCACTATTTGAACGTTCTGCCTCACAAATCCAATGGAGTAGCTAATTCAATTGATGTGATACTTCTGAATAACCGTGTTTGAATAATTCAATGTATTTAATCTGTATAATCTAACTACTTGTGCACTTCCTATTTCCACGGTGTTTATAAGAGAATTATGTCACTTCTCATGTAAGCCGTTGTACTCGGATATATATATATATATATAGTACATACTAAAAGGGTAATTAGTACCATCCTTGTTAATTGATTAATTGTTCTTGTCCGACATAAGCTTTATATTAACAATAGGGTCTATTTACAATGCCACTAATATTTTCTAACAATTAACAAGTATAATTAATAATTATCTCTACGTATCGGCCGGGTAAAACAAATACATTGGTGACAAGTCTCGTATTTTCTGTTAATTCGTACCTACAGAAAAGCTCTCACAAAAATATAATTCGTTTAATTGTCAAAAAAATCTACCCATCGATTGACATTATACTCCGTAATAAAAATTAGATCTTATCAAAAAAAATTCCTTCTCTACATACGCAATATTCCAAGCAAGTTACAAATCGTCATCGACCAGAAGATTCTCTCAAAAATCTTTGATAAGTTTTCTTAAATAAATAGAATAGCAGGCAAAGAAGTTTCATAATTCCTTTAAAAAAAAAGAAATAGAAGAACCAAAGGGATTCTGTAGCAACTGTTGCAATAAAATATAATCAAACGCATAAATAACAATAATAATAATATATATGTATATATGTATATATATATATATATATATATATATATATATATATATATTATGCCGCAACTGGCAAGACTTAAATATTCGTTTGAAAGCTAAACAGGAGATAAAGAATACATTATATTTGATAATGAAATTCATGGTGAAACGGTTAGAAGATGGCCAATATCAATCTTATCAATAGCTTTCAGTCCTGGACTAGCAAATGAGTACAAGGAAGATAGAAAAATATAAGAATAAACAGAAAATATAGACATCTTATTCTAGTACATTTTAATCTGTTTTATGATGTATCCAATAAGCGAAGTGGTTACTCAAGAGTCGCGGCGAAGGATACGTTACCGCCGGCGGCAGAGGCGGCTGCTACTGTTAAAAAGAGTGTTGGTGGTAATGGTGGTAATGGCGACGTCGGGATGCTAGGCGCCAAAACAGTTGTGGGACAGTCGGTAACAACACCATAAACCTTGGCATGGTTCACCTCCAAAGCGACAGTAAGATCCGCGAGACCGGCGTCGCAGAGCACCGGGTTATCTGAAGAAGTAATCGTGAAAAAAAACGTATTAGTTTCGATAGTAGCTTTATGTAATAATACATGACCGTTGTAATTATATTTTTTATATATGAGATTCATCATGTGTGTAGTTAATATTATAGATGTGATCTTACAGCTATATGACATTTTTGAGAAACTTATTCTTGCTCATGGCTGTAAATATTGAGTGGTAGCTTCTTATTTCATATGATTTATGCGGCTCAAGAACATTAGACACGAGGCGTATTTGTAATAGACATATGAAGATAAATCAACCTCTTGAAGATCAAATGAATGAAATTAATCACGAGAGCAGGGTAAATAAGAGATACAGCGCTAGTAGAGTTTCCATAGACAATGTAGGATAAACATGGTAGGATTTCTGTATAACACAACGGACTCTACGTGAGCCACAAGGATAATAAATAACAATGTGAACTTGTAAAATATTGAAACGATGGCGCCGTTCGCGAGGGTTATCGCACGAATTGTCACGGTTCTAGCAAATAATGGCGTCTCAGTGCAAAAAAGGGAAAGAGAAATATAAACACTCTCTATAGGAGAAAGCACAATCGTTTATCAGACCGCAATTTATTCTGGCTGCGATCCTTTGTCGACGTGTTTATATTAATTTCTAACAGCTCCAATATATATGTGACTCATTTTCATTCCCTTCGGGAATTTTGAGCATATGCAGAGCACGTGTTCGCCGGGTTTTCACCCACGAGTTTAGACTTATCGACGGTTAACAATGGCTACGTTCCCATCACAGGTGAATAAGAGTTCAAATACATTTAATATATGTATATCTATAGTTTACTAATACGTAGCTATACAAGATACGTATTTCATCTCTCAATCCGATTCTGACGGAATCATATCTAATGTCACGCATCGTCACCTGCTATTTTAATTGACAATTGATGTACAACACGTTTATACGATACGTGCGCGTATAATATTAATTGGTGAAGGAGAGATTGATATATTTATATTTTTAACAATATTAAAAGCTTGCTATGATTCTTTGACTATTCCTACTTGTCGATTAAACAAATTTCCAATATCGATTCCTACCTTGCAGGTAAATGCGTAGAACGTCAGGAACGCCATGCACGGTACAACGGGTGTTCGCGACTAGTTCCGGGGTTAGCGAGCGTATTCGGTTGGTACTAACATCCGCCCAACAGAGACCTGGAAGTCCTCGAAAATCCCTCTCGGATAAAGTCACCAGACGATTGTGAGAAGCATTTAATTCTTCGAGGGATGGTAGCCATGTCTATTATTTGAGTTCAAGAGAAAAGGGAGTGTAATTTGAATTTACTTTTTTATCACATAACTGTTGATCCATATATCCGATTGAATTTTTACCTCAGACATCTCTTCTAAGGTAGTAAGCTCGTTATGAGATAAGTCCAGGACTCGCAGAGTGTCGAGTCCTCGAAGATCTTGTGGCCCTATCGTAGGTCCTAATGCATTGTGACTCAAATTCAATCGCTGAAGTCCCTTCATACCCGCGAAAAGTGAACCTTCAAGAGAACGTAGCTCATTGTGCTGCAATCTCATGTCCTGGATATTTGCACCAGCTACATCCTCACCTTCCTCTTCCACGAGATTCTGCGAATCAACATATTATGAGAGATTAATTAACTTGAGCCAATATTTACATTTCCGATTATTGGATACAAGTAAATATCACGACGGATTATCCAGCATGAGATTTCATATTTTATTTAATTTGACCTAACAGAAGACGATTTAATAGTTATAATTAAATTACAGTGATAGTTAACCTATGGATGGGTATCCAGCTTATCATTGCTCTCATTAGCCCCTTGCGTGTTATATTAAAATACAAGAATCTGATCACGCTGTTTTAAATTTTGAAAATTTGATGTCAGATTCCGATTCAACGATCTCAGAATATTTAAATATCTTTTTTTTTTTACGATGCGCACACATCAATTGCGACAATTCAGGCGAATTTTTGGGTTTTCGATGTAAACGTCAGTGACACTTAAGGAGTTAATAATTAATAAATATGACAATTTTCAAACTTCTATGCTGACACGGATGAATGAAATTCAATTGAACTTTTAAAAATTATGATTACTTCGGTTGGAGGTCTTCCTTTGCTGAGTTGTGCAATCTTGTTGTTAGACAGATCGAGTAGACGAAGCTCACGCAATCCGCGAAGCGATCCGAATGAAAATTCGCGTAGCTCATTGTGAGTCAAGTTCAGGCACTTTAGTGACCTTAGAGGATATAGAGCGCTGTTACCCTCACTACCATCAGAATTTGGTCCAGATCCACCCAGAGATTTCAAAGAGTTGTGTCCTAGTTCAAGATCCTCCAGCATTTCAGCCTCGATAAAGTCATTTTCCGTTAACTAAAACCATAATGGGTAAAACAATGGCCATTAGAAAAATGGTTTCTCTTGAATACATATTAATAACAAATTTATTGTTACTAAAAACTTTGATACTTACTTCCTGTAGGTCATTATAGGACAGCTCGAGAAACTTCAGTCTACGAGCCTTCTGAAGTGTTCCGTCCAGACTCCTGATCCTATTATGTTGAAGAAACAGATTTTCCAAACGATGCAAATAGCGAAATTCAATAGGCAAGTGGGTGAGTTTATTGTCCACGGCGTAGAGCATCTTCAGGTTATGTCCCGATGATGGAAGCTCACCATCCAATGACGTCAACTCATTGGAATTGATGAGTAGCCATTCCAGCTGGTTCAAATCTCTATACGATATTCAAAGTCGCTTTAGAGGGAATCAAATGCAAGGCAAGAGTGCGGTCAGGTAAAGAAAAGTAAGAAAAGATAGTATGAAAAACGTAGACGTCTAATTTATAAACACCGTCGAATAAATATTAACCGTTAACTAATCGTCAATCATATTAAACGCTGATTGCATTAACGTTAAATGGTACCAATTACGTTTGAGAAAACAAGAGTAAGCAGGATTTCCGGTGTCTTGAGACATCATCTAAGATATATACATACCGTAGGGTACGGTTCAGACTCTTCAGGTAGTTACGGCCGACGTGCAGATGCTTCACGAGTGGTGGTAGAGAGCCAGGGATCATTTCAGAAATAGAGTTTCCCGCCATAAATACATATTGAAGAGTAGGATTGTACTGAGGACATAATACAAACACATATGGTTATGTTCAAAGACATAACTTTAGTTTCGCTATTAAAAAAGAATCTAGTCTACATCAAGCTACGTTGATCTTCAAGTATTTAGAGCCTCTATAACGAATTTGCCAATCCTAGTACAAATTTTAAAACATATGAACTGGAAACTAAAGATCGTATAGAAATGCATAGATTTTATAGGTTTTTATGTGGTTTTTGGTGCTGAACCTATAAACTTTAATTTTTTTTTTACATTAGACGTTGAAGGAACGATTATCACGCGCAGAATCAGTAATAAATATAACTGTACATCATACATTATTCATATGAATTACTGGTTCATAGAGAATTATTGCAAATGGTTACCGATTCGCAGTGCAAACGGGAATATTAAACTTTCCCAGAGAGAATTGGTTATTTGTCCCCAGTTATCATACCTAAAGATAAGTCGGTGACGTGGATATTGACTCTATTATCAATGACGCACCGATGTTTACGACGGTCTGCAGTATTTTAATGTTATCGGCTGACCGATCATATTTTCACTCTCATTCCAAGCCATGGCTGCAACTCTGTACTATTCAAATGATTCTAATCATCTCTTATCAGAATTTCCGACGCCAACATCATTAAACATATAAATAATTTATCTTCTCTGGCTACCCCTGTCCTACCTTGAAGTCGTCAGAGTCAATGCGGCTAATTCGATTTCTGCTGAGGTCAAGAGTTCTGAGTAGTGACAGGTGCGACAAGACATGTCTTGGTATTGATGGAACCTCATTGTCAGCCAAACTTAGATATTGGGTCCGACCTAGACCAGCAAACACGTCTCCGTTGACAGCGCTGAAAAGGTGGATCCAATCATTTATGTCAATGTTATTATTTTCAAAAATGAATATCAGTTCAGTCATCATTGAGTTAATGTATCTTACTTTGACGATTCTGTGCCGCATAATGGTGCAGGTATGATATATTTTTACTTTAGAGAATATAATTAATATGCAATTAGCATGCAAGCTAATCTGGTACTTTTCAGATATTCTTATGTAGATGCTTATGTATAATTATATTTCACTTTTTTTTAGATAAAAATATCAATTATTGATTGTATATCGATTGAATGACTAATTAAGAGAGTTTCAGAGATCAGGAGTTGTTGACGGGCATGAAAATGGATGTTACGTAATTTTCTTATGGAAGCAACAAAGAGTCAAAGTACTTATGAAACGAGTCATTAAATTGTAGATACCCTCTGGTAAATGAATCTGTGAAATTCTTATGAAGCGATAAAATTATCTTCACATTAGACTAATTTTTTATATGGAGTTTGTTGCCCTCGCGGAGGTCATTTTTCTAGAGAGTAAAAAAACAACAAGACAAATTTCAGTGGATTTCTTTTGTTGTGTCTTCCGGAACTATTATGCGTACATTAAAAAGATAAGATCGTCTGGGATGTTTAGCATTTTATTCCTGAAATGTTAATTAACAATTCGATTAATTAAAACCATATAAGCAATAATTATGGTTGTGACTTATATATGTAATATGTAGAATTTTCATTCAAAGAAACGCACTAGAGTCGCTATCGTTTTATTCACTTAATGATGAGTTGTTGTCGTTTATTATTTAATTACTCTCGTTGATAAATGTAGGGCATCGCGATGTACTGTTCCTTCGAAAAGGTCACCAAGATTAAGATTTAATTATGTAAACGTATGTACCATGCAGTGCTCAATGACAAGGACTTCTGTTATTTTAAGATTTATTGAACATACTAGAATGTTCATTTAATTATTTTATTATTACAAAAGAAACGTATCACGTGAACAAGATGATTATGACATAGAATTTTTGAATTTATCCAAAAAGTCTAATCACCTTGTAAAAAAACTTGTCCCAAATTTTAATTTAATAGGGTACATATACACTGATGGTTTTTAGGTGAAAAAGTCATTATATATTATAATTATCGTCAGAAGAAAATACTGGAATGCCAAGAATCATTTATAAATTCAGAAACTAAATTTATTTTTTATGATTTTAAAATTAATCGCTCGTCAACAAAAGTCAAAATTTCAATCACATCACTCCAAATTTTCCAGCAACAAGTTTATACGAATGTTATGTTTCAACTCCAAAATCTCTACAATAACTAATAACTAACAACGAGAACAAGAACAGTACTCACTCAAGGTGATCATGATTAAGCTCAAGCCTGACAATCGACATTCTGAGCTCTTTAAAGTCATGCCTGGATATGTCATGTAGGAACGAGTGCGCCACTCTGAGGGTGATTTGCTGGTCCGCGGTGAATTTACCACGTAGAGCATCGGCTACCTGATTGAAGGATTCCATTCTCTCGCAGACGACTTCGATACGTTCAGCATTGCTGTTTCCATTGCTATTCCCATTGTTGGTAATAACGGGAGTGGAGAATTCCTCCTGGCGACAGGTGCACGGGCTGATCTCGCGGCGCACAGCGCAATGTAAACTTGAGCTGGCCGCCAACCCCAGCAACGTGTAAAGAAGTCCCGACATTGCTCTTATTCTCGTAGCGACTCTAATCACCATCCAAATAGCCAATATCCATCCGGCGCGATCCACCACGGACCATGCGCACCTCCCGCGGTAACCCGCGGCAACCCGCGACTTTCTCTCCCTCGTTCCGTAATCAATTACTGCTCCACGGGAACCAGAAATGGAGGACGGATTGACTTGATTCAAGGTAGCCAGGGTGAGGGTTCAGGCGCGTGATAGGTCAAAGCCGATTCGAGCGCCGAAACGCTTATAAATTTCGTCGATTAATAGAATAAAATTATACCGGTGACCTTTAACTTTGCAGTTGTTGAATATTATTTTTATAATATTTATCGATACTCTTGTAAGTTTGTACCACTTGCATAGACTTCACTAATTTCACTCTTCCTCACTGACATATCAGGTGAACGTTATTGAAGTGACACTGCGCCTCGGTTACCCGCCACCCACTCTGACTGAGTTCGAGCACGACTGTCTGATTACTTTGCTTCTTTCACTTCTCCTTCTCTCGTGATCTTCTTCTCCTTTAGTGTCCTCCTGATACTCAGTATCTTCTTTTTGATTAATAATCTTCAAATTTTATTTCTTTTAAACATTGAAATTGGTTTCCCTGTTACCTTCTTAATAATGACTTCTAGTTTTTGATGTTGTGTTATACTGATATTCAAAATGGTAATTGTTACACCAGTCTGACCAAATCCGGATCAAGTACATCTTCTTTATTCCTCCTCCTTATTTTTTCACCTCGTTCTCTTCTTCGCGTTTTTACTTTTCCTTTCACTTTACCTTTATGAATCTTTATTCAAGAAAATATTCCAAAACATTTTCTCTCAATTTATACTTGTTAGAAGAGAATGACTTTCGATGACCCTTCTACTCTCCTGCTACATGTTAACACGACGCTCGCGAGGACAACATTGCTCAGAGATACGGCCCGTGGGACTTACTTATACAGTGAGAAGCAGCGCCACCCCAGGACCCCTCTAAGTTATTACTAATTACAGATAACTAAGTTACTACGCGCGTACACGTAGCATACTGTCCTCCTTAGCTGATATTCGTGCTCTTCCTTCTCCCCCCTCCCCCCCCCTCTCTCTCTCTCTCTCTCTCTCTCTCTCTCTTTCTCTTTGTTATCATGGACTCTCCTCCGTTTTCTACTTTCTATATACATATATTTGGTCGCCCCTCTCCTTGTCTCTCTATTTCACTCCCCTTTTGTAATAGAACGAACACTCTTATCATTCTCCTCTTTCTATACATGGAGAGGCTTTTTAGATATTATTACATATCACACGAATTGTTGAACTATTCCCTTCCAAATTATTCTGTAACTATTTCATATATGGAAAAATAATAATTTATATAAAAACTATAACGTTATATTATTTTGTTATCCTGATAATTTAGATTAATATTTTTCTACGAGAATATCAGATCGAAAGGATTTTATTGTATTCGGAAGCTTTAAGAACAGCATTTTGATATGAGATCAATGTTAAATAAAAGTTATCATGAATGTCAAACATTAAATAATGACCATCGGCGACCCATCAGTTATCAACAATGGGGGAAAGACTTTCAATAACATTTCTTTGTTTTGAAAATTCTGTCAGCTGAATAGCCATGGCATAAGGTTCCTACTGAAGAAGAATATGGGACTTATTAACAGTTTTACACACTACAAATGCATTAGAGGTATCGGTACCTGGACAATATTTAAAATGAGTATTTTTTAAATCTATTTCCTATCCTCAATATGTTTTCTCCTAATCTGAAAACAATGTTAACCATTGGACTGCCATAACAAGCTAAAGTAATACCGGTACATATTGGAGTGCAGTTCGATGTGCCTCTGTAATTCTTGTTACACATGTTAAGTATGTTTGAACCGATAACAAGAGTTTGCTCAACTTTTGACCTTTGCTTAGCCACTGGAGACCCAGCAGAGAAAACACTAGATAATTAATTTAATGTGTTGCCATTAGATAGCATCGTGGCTTTTTAAAATGCATTTTGGCATATCATTATATATACTCTCTTCAAATACAAATGTCGTCTAAAGAGGATCTGAAGCATCTTATGTTATTCTGATATCCTATAATATTTCAAGCAAAGGTTAACATTTTTGGAACGTATACTTATATTCTGGATCTCATGATACTTTAGGTCGCTCGTTAGACGTCCATGTACGTTTTATTTGAGTATGTGGCAAGAGTAAGCGAATATATAGAAGACGGAAAAAAAAAACGACAGGAAACCGAACCTTGAAAGTATTTTAAGTTCTTGATCATTGTAGACGACTCAATCTAATTGCGAGCGATATTATGTTTGGTCAATTTTTTATAAATATCTGTTAATTCAGTTCAGTATCTATTATCAGTTTGAGCCCCTAGAAGAAACTTAAGGTTCGCTGATTATCGTCCAAAGGGTGGTATGCCTGATTTTTTAAATTTCAACAGATTTAACCCACCATAAAATGTATTTGAAAGAACTCGAGACTCTCATTGATATCATCGTGTAAAGATGCATCATTCACTACAATTTTAATAGGAAATAATTACCTTTCTTTAACTATCTGTACGATTTTACTCGCGCACACCACCGACATACTTCTCATGGTCAGAACGAAGATACCCACCCGGGTCCATTGACATGAGGAATTCCTTAGGCAAAAATGCTAAGACCCTGAGGAATGTAATCGCAGTATCCATTCTACAATCTTTAGAATCGTTTCTATATACTCTATTGTAATAACTATTGTAACAAATTGAGAAGCGATCGCATCTATGAAAAGGTAAACAAGTAAGACAGCTTCCTGCCAATATTTGTAAATGTCAGTATCTTTTGGACTATCTATCTTGCGTCATTTGTTCTATCATTATATTGCTATTCTCAAATAACTACGAGCACATCGCTCGATTGTAAGACGAGAGGATTGATCGGCAGAAAGACACGAAGTTGTCCCGGGCACCAGTAAATTCGGAATACGTGACCGCTCTGAATATGAAAAGGGGAAGAAGATCAGGAGAGCACATGGGGGCATAAGAGAGTGCTGTGTCGGTTAAAGAATGCGAGAATGCAACCTGGCGCCAACGCACACTTACCTGAAATGTGTATACGCGAAGATGGAAGTTATTTCACATATGCAGAAGGACGGAACGTGGATCGTTTGATATTCTCTCTCTTTCATCCTTCTTACCTCTTTCATTTTCTCTCTCTCTCTCTCTCTCTCTCTCTCTCTCTCTCTCTCCCCTCTCCCTCTCCCCCCTCTCCCTCTCTCCCCTCTCCCCATATCCCCTCTCCCCCTCTCCTCCTCCCCCTCCCCTCCTCCCCACCCCCTCAACCTCTTCTTCCCCCCTATCCCTCTCTCCGCCCCCTATCTCCCCCTCCCCCCCCTCTCTCTCTCTCTCTCTCTCTCTGTGTCTCTCTCTGTGTCTCCCTTCCCCCCTTTCACTCAGCACGTGCCTGGCTCTGCCCGCACATCCGTATATGTACTCACATAACGACGAAACATGCACAAGAGTTTCCAACATTCACCAAAGCGTACAGCAGTATCGAGAGCTACCAAGATCGGCAACCGGTAACCAGTCGTGGTCTCGCAGTAGCGCCAGAAAAGAAGCAAATAAATAAGTTGAACATAGATTTCATTCCGTTCTCCTTGCGACCCTCTACGGACTCCCAACAGAATAAAGCCAACAGATGAAGTCGAAGAAGTGAGAGCCCAGCTATGTGAGAAAAACAAGAGCCATACGACTCGAATAAGTTAAGTACTAGCAGACAAGACTGCAAGACAAGCTAAATCGAGACAGCTACATCATTATGAGATTCTGTTTGCTGCTGCTGCTGCTCTTACTGTTACTGCTTTTGCTCTCTGGCGCTCCGACTTATTCCGTGTGACTGACACCCTTACTCTCATCCACACACAACCAATTGGTGCATTATATTTACAGGGTTCACGAAGATATAGCGTGATCCTTATGCTTCTTTTCTTTCCGACCCGAGGATGTCAGGGATCCTCATTTCGAAACGTAGGCTTCTTGGTGTGTCACTGCTCTTTTTAATTTTATACATTTTTGTAATTCCTGCTTCTCTTAACTTCTTCTGTATTCTTTATCGTGGCGCACTTGGTTTTGTCAAATAAGAATTTCATTCTAAGAATGCAGAAGGAAGAAGATTATATATGCAGCGATATTTCGATAATTCGAATCTCGAGGGAAACGAAATACGATTCGAGCTATCGGGCTTTTCAAGTTATAGAGGTTAAGCATTAAAATATTCCAAGATTCGTAGTCTTATAGAGGTTTCTGACTTATAGAAGTTGGAGTTATTGATGTCCCATTGTATATAATATAAGCTAATGAAATTGTATTATCTAAGTATGATTGTCGGAACAAATCCAACTAACAAATATGAAATTTTGATATGTTCTTGCCAGTTATGTAATAGAATAGAAGTGAAGACCAATCGAAGCGAAATGTACAATATATAGAACACTAAAATGAATGTACCGACATTTTTCATTACTCGAACGAAACTGCATACTCGCGTGTCTGATACTCCATCGCACACGTTAATTTTTAAGCCAATCATAATTATAGAATCTTATGTTGATATATAGGGAAAATTCCAGGAGAAATCAGCCGGTTTTTTGACCTCCTACTTTTTTTAAACGATTAAAATCTTTTTAACGTGAAATAGACGTGAAAAAAGTCGTTATGTATTTCTTTGTTCGTCAGAAATGTTTTTTTTAAAGTTATGAATATTATTGGATTTTATTCAAAATTTAGTGCTTTGGTAACTTCAAGAATTTATATGTCTGGTTTTATTTATCACAGAATGATAAATTAACGCTCTTTCGAAAACTGAAAGAATAACCTATAAGAAGATTTTTCGGCAGTTGTAAAAAATAATAAATTTCTGTTACAAACAATTAAATTGTTTAAAGATTTTTGGCAGAAATCGGATATTTTTTATAATTTGAAAAAATTTACATGGATTCTTCATTCAATTCTGCTTCATAAAAAAATTTTTTCATTGGAGGTTTCGTGGAGTCTATTTTTTTTATTTTTAACACGGCTTTGTAACGGCGCGCCGTTCCCCAGTAGCCACGGCAGTGACCGCATCGGCTATACTCATGAAGTAGTGCATCCATCACTCTATCATAAATCCCGAGGAAAGTTTTCCGTCCCAAACGAATTTATTATATTTTTTCAAAATTTGTTTTTCACGAAGTAATTAATTTTAATTTTAGTCAAAATAGTTAATAATCTTTTGGTTATTGGAAACTTTTCTTACAATATTCCTGAGTGCACATAAATATAGTACGTATAAAATAAATATATTTTACAACAATGGTCATGAAATAGATTTTAACACGAGTTCTAATTTTTGTAAAAATAAAATTTGACTTCCAGAAATAAACTTTTCATTTCAAAAATCCGAAATACATATTTTTATATACTATATATACAGGGTGGCAAATGGGTAATTGATTACTATTTTTGAACAGGTACAGGTATCAAAAAAACGAAATAATGGTTAAATAGTAGACATTTTGAGGTTTTATTAAGGAACACAATTGCATTATTTTGAAAGTTTTATATATTTTAGAAACGAACATCTTAAAAATACCGAAAATTCGTAAGAGGCAAAACCGAGGGCAAAACACTTAATGGTATAAGTTTTCGAAATGTGCTTATCTGAATTGGCATAATATCGAACCTTTTTTTTAACAATAAAACACATGCTTTCTTACAGTATCAGAAATATCGTGAATCGCTTTCTGAATATCCGCTTTGAGTTGCTCCAGGTCTTTGGGTCGAACGGCGTTACCATTAAGTGTTTTGCCTTTACGAATTTTCGATATTTTTAAGATGTTCGTTTCTAAAATATATGAAACTTTTAAAATCATGCAAATGTGTTCCATAATAAAACCTCAAAGTTTCTACTATTTAACTATCATTTCGTTTTTTTTATTCCTCTACTTGTTTAAAAATAGTAATCAATTAGTTTTCACACTTTCTTATTTGTCACCGTCTAATATATTCTTCCAATTCAAAATTATTCTAAAGTACTGCCCACACTACGTCATGAGCAGAGTCGATGCGGCCTCTGCCTGGCACGGGTACTGGAGCGCGGCGGACTGCTGCAGTGCCGTATTAAAAATTAAAAAAAAAATAGACTTCATGAACCCTTCATTGAACGAAAATTTTTATGAAGCAGAATTGAATGAAGAATCCCATCATATTTTTTTCAAAATTTTAAAAATCGCCGATCTCTGCCGAAAAATTTTTAAACAATTTAATTTCTTACAACAACCACATTTTTTATTATTTACAACCTGCAAAATTTGTTCTTATAAGTTATTCTTTCAGCTTAGAAAAAAGCGCTGGTTCATCTCCCTAATATAAATAAAACCGGAGATATTAATTCTTGCAGCTAGCAAAGTGCTGAATTATCAAAAAAATTAATTAATTCATAACTTTAAAAAGAAATATTTCGGACAAACAAAAGAATATGTATCGACGTT
This sequence comes from Trachelus tabidus, assembly GCA_030142655.1. Lineage (NCBI taxonomy): Eukaryota > Metazoa > Arthropoda > Insecta > Hymenoptera > Cephidae > Trachelus > Trachelus tabidus. Next base: position 20,844 of record JARQTI010000502.1, read on the forward strand.
TTTCACATCTATTTTGTGTTTCAATCGTTTTGAGTAATACGAGGTCAATTCTTGGACGATTTCTACTGGAATCGCCCATATGTATATGTTTTCGGAATCTATCAAGTGGTTCGATATATCGATCCTTTGGATTAATTGAGATTTCAGATTTTGTGTGTAACTTCTGGTAAAAGGATAAAATTACGATTCTGGAACGGGGCATATACAGGGTGTCCCATTTTAACTTAGACAGTGGAATATCTCGAAAACAGGGAGTTTTCATAAAAAATGTTTGAG
>JARQTI010000502.1:21219-33363 GCA_030142655.1 Trachelus tabidus
TTGGTCACTCTAGGCAAGATTACTTCTTTTGTTTCGGCAAAGGAACTCAGTTTTAACACTATTCCTTCCGGCGACACTACACTGGTGTCGTGCGTGAAGTATTGCTCAATGTCAAAATTCAACATCATGGACCTTTTTACTACTGTTGCAGGGGGTTTATCGGAAAATGATCGAAAACCAAACTTTTTTATTTTTTTTTCATACAACACGAATCTTTAATAAAAAAATAGGCGTTCCCATTTAAAAAAATGGACTTGGATCTCACAGGGCCCAACACAGGCCCTAGGCTAAGAATTCAGGTATCTCACTAGATGGCCCCCTTCGAGCCCGACAACTTTTGTCTCAAACATTTTTTATGGAAACTCCCTGTTTTCGAGATATTCCACTGTCTAAGTTAAAATGGGACACCCTGTATGTAAATTCTGGAACATACGTATGATTAGGATAAACTTGAACTGTAATAAATTTGAGATTCATTGAAATGCGTCATACGATAAAATAAAAGCAAAGACACATAGTTTTTGGTTAACGTACTATTTCTTTTAGCTCTCCTACAGTATTGCATTATATCTGTACACGTTTTAGGATAAACACGAATAATAATTTAATAAATTATTATAATTTACTGCATTTACGATTATATGAATTATATATAACTTGCTTTATTTATGTTTCTTCTAAAACATGCATAAACGCAACACAATACAGCAGAGGAGCGTAAAAAAACTGCGTGATCCAAAAACTGTGTTTAATTTTTTTCTCACACAGCCTGTCAGTGACTCATATTTACCATAGTCCAAGTGTATCCTAATCATGAATATCTTCCGGAATTTCCTGCGTGTATCATTACGTCTCTATTTATTTCTTTGCATATAAATTGAAACATATAGCCCATCACGTGAGAGATACGATTAAGGCTTTATGTCGAGTCTGAGTTATAATCAGTTATAACTGTGCTTCAAATTAAAGGTTTTCTGATCCGATAATGTGGCAGTAAGAACATGCGATGTGTATAAACATATATATATGAAGCTTTTTAAAATATTAAAAAGTCACAGCTCTAGTTGAGAAAAAATGTTATCTGTCATCCTCTGAAAATACATTGTATTCAGCTTTCAGTATGAATGAAATTCTATACTATTAGCTGCAAATAATCATTGAATTAAAAAGAACTAATTCTTCGTTTAATCATATCTTTTTAATTAACGTAACCAGTTGTCTGACTAAATATTAAACAATCGTTTTCATAAATTACCTTATCATTTAAACGTCTGCAAATATTCATACATTTTAGAAGTGTATGCAAAGATATGTTTTGTATTTCAAAATATTATCAGGCCTCACATTTTATCTCTAAAGTTTACATAACCTTTCAATTTTTTTATTACATTGTAATTGTGATTTTCAGGAATAGCACGTGATCTGTGAAAGGCTTATGCAGATTCAGATACAGTGGAAAGGCTTAAAATACATATGTATGATAGAAAGAGAAAGACAAGAGGTTAAAGTGGGGTCAATAGAATGAGACACACTGGACGTATACGTGGGATTTAAAGGAACATCTTCCATCTCAAATAGATGTATCTACTTAGGTTTTTTCAGTTTAATCAGTTTTATTGGATTCTTTATTCCGTGGGCGTCGAATGCCAGCGTGCAACGGCAGACAGACGCGCCACACTTCCTGCATACAAAACTGTGTAGAGTCTTTTTCACATTCTTCTTTTATACAAGTGATTGCTCGTATTATAATGATTTTTGCATTCTTGTCCTTCCTCACGTTAATCTTATAACCCGAACATCATCTTAGCGCTGGTGACTATCATATTGACAATTTTTTAAAAGTATTAACTTGGCATATTCATTCGTATGCAACTCATGTCTGCTTTACTTTTCATATTGGTAGATTACTTTAATCTTAATTAATACTTAATTATTCTTAATTAATTTTATGTAAATAATATGGTATATTTTATGAATAATTTATCATTTATGAATCAACATTTGTATTTCCTAAATATAATTGTAAGAGATTTAGAAACATATTATCTTGTTCACACATAATTCTTAACAGTCTAATTTGAAGTTAAGTGTCTCAAAATATTTCTAATATCTATTACGAATTAAATATTTATATAATCTTTAAGCGTGCGATAAGAAGTTGACTAAGTTGTAGTTAATTAGCCCTTATGGATTAGCAATATAAACATTCAAAGTATATTGTAAATTATCACGATAATAATTGTATATCCTTTGAAATCCTAAGCAAAGAATTATAATGTCGACTTGCAGTGAAATGTTTCTTTGAATTCGTATAATCTTTAACGTTTCATGATGGCACCATCTATCAGACAAGTTGAAAGACTCCATGTATCTTCATTACCCATATGGTCTCTATTTTCGAATCATCGTTAGACAAGGTGGTGGCGCTGCCAGCGTATTCCCACTGCCTGTGTATGGTTGATGCAGATAAAAAGGAATACAATGATGCTCGTCGCACGGGTTACGCTTGCAGCGCGAACACGATAATTCACTCGATATGGGGATTCGGCGTTTCTCGTACGCGACGCTTGTTAAACGAGCACAGTAGCGTCTACAAGAAATTGCAGAAATCCGCTGGCTAGAAAAAGTATTAGCGTATCCTGTATTCTCGTATATAATTTCTCAAAAAAAAATTCTTTTTCTTGCTAGGCTAAAGTCCGCTTTCTTCAACGCAGTTCGATGCATAAACTTCATAAGCTAATAGCACAGTTAAGGATGTAGTTTCATGTTCTGGCCCGTTTCGGAAGCTTATTTCAGGATTTTTTTTTAACAAAATAAAATACAATCATTTCAATTTTCATAGATGTGTTGAATGATATCGTAAGATACTTAAAAAAATTTTTTTACTTAATTTTATGCAATTTTATAATAGTTTATTGAAACTGAAATAGACACTTTTAAATGAAGGTAGGTGGGTGGCGCAGGTGATTACGTCACTTGGAGTCATCTGATACAAAAGAATTTAATTGATTTTTGTTCTATAGTATAAGCTTGTGACTCCGTTCCGAACTAGATATACACATTTTAAAAAATAAATAACAAAATGGTGGACTTGAAAAATCAAATGTTCAAAAATCGCGATTTTTTTCGTTAAAATTCGGTGAAAAAACAAAGAAATTATTATTATAATTAATTGATTCTAGTTCCGGACAGAGCCATTGTTCGATACAATAACATGTGCAAAAATGAAAGCAATTCGTTGGATAGAATTTTTTAAATCACCTACGTCGCTTACAAAAATGTTGTTTCGAGAAAAACGCGTTTAAAGTTTTGCGGTTTGCAGCGTGCGGTCCCGGCCTGTTCTCAACTATGTGCTATAGCTTCGTGAATATTTTATATTTCGATCTAAAGTTTTGACAGTATACTTTCAATGTATTATACTTTCCAAATAAGTGAAAAAAGAAAATTTGATTTTTTGAAGCCCGAACATGAAACTACATCCTTAAACCGAGTTTATGTACTGAACGGCATCGAAGAAAACGGGCGTAAGTGGGTAAAAGAAGTTTATGTATTCTTCTTTCTTTTAGTGGGACCCATCTCTACACGGACAAATTCTGCACGAAGTTCTTTTGTAGAGAATCGACAATTTTTTAATTGTAGAATTGTCGGCTTATTAAGTGTAGAGTTAGTCCGTGCAGGGTTGGTTTACACTCCTCGGTTTTATACAACTTTGTTTTGTTTCTTTAAAATAAAAACGGAAATTTGGTAATAATATGTTAATATTAGCCTCCAAATATAGCATTGAACTATTGAAACAATAAATCAGTCCAATATTCCAAAACTTTCAATTTTACTGCTAGTATATAGCAGCTGGATAATAGAAAACACAAAATTGTAATTTAACTTTTAAACCCTATTAATATTTATGTACTCATATGAAAAACCAACCTCTGGAGTGTTTTCTACCTTGGGTTAAGGTTTAGAACTCAAAAATATATATTTATGAATTTTCATTACAGCCATAGATTTTTCTTTTTTGAGGTTTCTAACGAGGAGATACACAGGATGTCCCATTTTAACTTAGACAGTGCAATATCTTGAAAGCAGGGAGTTTTCGGGAAAAATGTTTGAGAAAAAAGTTGACGGGCTCCAAGGGGGCCATCTAGTGAGATACCTGAATTTTTGGTCTGGGGCCTACGTTGGGCCCTATGAAGCCCAAGTCTATATTTCAAAATGAAGATTCGTGTTGTATGAAAAAAAGTAAGTAAGTTTTATTCTTGATCAGGTTTTGATAAACCCTCTGCAACAGTCGTAAAACGGTCCTCGTAGTTGAGCTTTGAAATACGACGTTACAATTCGTTATATTCTTGTTCCATCGCATTCAATTTCACACACCTTCTGAAATACTGAAAAACGGCTTATATACATTAAGCATATAGAGAAAACGAGTTTTTATTCAATCATTATGTGTTGTAAATTTATAGGTGGGTATTGAGAGCAGATCAATGCACTTTGTGTACTTGAACAAGTATATTTGCAGTGAAAGTTATTAGGAATAGAATTGATAAATTAAAGAGGCGCCTTTTCTTATTGATTGATCTATAATGTTAAGATCAATGTTGAGACTTTAATTTAAATATTTTACTGACGCTGGATTGTATTAAATGAAAACTAGGTCGATGGATTCTCTTATTTGCCTTACTTATCCATTATACGCAATTGCTGACTGACTGACTAACTTACTTATAATTTTTGCGCATGTCACACAGGGCCTAGCTCGTATAATTTGGGACGCATTCACATTTCGCTTTTATAAATCCTTAAGTTTAGTTTACATGAATCGTTATTAAAGTAATTAATCATAACATTAACATAACGTAATCGGTGTTTTCATAAACTGCCGAGTATTAAATGTTATTCAACCAAGTAACTTTTTGTATTTTGGTCCGCTATATTGGATCCGATATTTTGAATTTTTCATTTTTGACCTTGGATTTGTGTTCAGCATTTCAAAAATCGTGGGATACGAAATCTTATAACATCCAATCATCAAATAAACGATGTGACGCCACATGGCGTTAATATCGGCAGAAGCTCAAGAATTTTTGACGCCATATAGAATTAATACCGTCGAAGGGGTTAATTGAACATTGTAACGACTTTTTGTTATTTCGAAATGATGGGCACCCACGCTCCATAGCTGAGAAATGAAAAATACTGTTTCTGAATATTACTCAAGCGAGCTCTGAATCGGGAAACACAGAAAATATGAAGAATTCCAAAAAACTGGAGAGGTTCACTAAAAACTATATTTTAATAACACGTACTAATATTCCATATAAAATACATATAAAATACGAAACTACCAGCTGGTCCGATTTATTAACATTTTCGTTACGGCAGTTCGCTCCGCAGAGCTGACGCCACTGAACGGGGCACCACGCCGAGAAATGTGCACATTTTACGTCGGAAACTAGTTTTCGACGTACTTCTTTAAGTTTAAAAAGAACGCAGAGGTCCCAAAAGGTAAATCTGGCTAAATTTGGATATATCCGGCGCTCGTAACGAAAGGGTTAAACGAAACATGAAATTTTGCTGGAACAACGATTCCTGAACCATATAAGTAGTAATAGATCCGTTATGGCGAGACTTGTGGGGTGGGGTTAATTATTTTTGTTATTCATTTTTTTCGTTTCAAAATTCGAAGTGGAAATTTTTCCGTACGAAAACTAAGCAGAAGCGATGAAACTATCAGCGAACGCGATAGTTCGGAAAGTAAAAAGGTGAATTGAAAGACAAGTCCACACCGTGTGGATAAAACTGAAGTAGATCTTGCACATCCTCATGGACTAATGGATGATATTGTGTTTCAGAATGTAAAAACAGCAGGTGATTTAGATTTTACTTACGGATCGATCTAGAGGATATCATCGGTGAAGACACCACGTTAGTACACCAGATAGTCGGAGGTACAGAAGATTCTACTATGTTACCTGAAGGTAGAGTTCAAATCGTAGGTCAGTCAACGAGACACTTTCAAAGATTTAAGCCCGTATTCAGAACTCGCTTTTAGTGCTAATAGCGCGCTTTTAAATTTTTTCTTAGTGACTTTTAAGTACAAGCGACTCTGTTAGTGACCTTAAGAGCCAGTTGTGAATACGGGCTTTAGACTCGACGGAACGTGTACAACATTTAAAATTCAGGCTCCTGAAAAAGATGTAAATCCTATGAACTGGTTGAGAGAAGCTTTTGTGGATCTACATAGGCATATGGTAGAAAATCAGGGTGACCCTTCAGCTCTTGTAGGAATAACGTTTAATTCTCCTTAATTTTCCCAAAACCGAGCAGCAGGCCTTTCATTTGGTCCTGCGCAAGATTGTACTTTCGAGCATCTCTGGTCGTTGGTAGAAAAAGTTGCTCAAAGTGGCCACGATGTAGCCATCGATGAGTCGTTCATGATAAGTTGATAGCAGTTCAAAGAGTTCGAATGATTATTGGTAAGGGCCGAGTTACTGTGGACTTCCACGAGCGTTTCACGTTTAACTAAAAATTCTATTGTTTAATTACCATCAATGATAATTTATGTCTACCTCAAGCACTCGTTGTAGCCTTAGCGCATTATAAGCGTGGTGATAGTCGTGCAGGATCGTTTCATAATGAATTTGATAGACTAGCTTATTCTAGATAAATAACAATGCACAACTTGAGGCTGCGCGGAAATTGATAACAGAGTCCGGAGTAGAAATACCTCCCGGAAGTCGAGGTATGGGGCTGAGAGAACATGCCGTTTTTCAAAAAGTCTTTAAACCTTAAAACTTAGCTATAGAAGTCTACGATTCTACAGAACTGGGTGGTCGTAAATTGAAACCCGTATACGACGGCCGTAGTGTAGTTTTAAAGTACGGTACGGATCTATCGGGTATCATGCGTTTGATCCGTAACGGAAACCAGTTTGACGTAATATTGAACATGACCGGCGCTACTGCGATGAAAAAATTTGGTTACGCCTGTCGGACCACTTATAACAGAGAACACAGATGCGAGGGAACGTGTCCATTGTGCCGAGGATCTCCTGCTTGTAATAATAAGATGTTAGGCCATACATGTTTGAAATGTCGGTGTACGTTTTGTGATAGCGATTGTCTTGCTAATCATCTCAAGGGAAACTCATATGCTAAGTCAAAATCTATATGTTGTTTCAAAATCTATATCTATATATTGTGAGTATTGCGGAATATCAATCACGACTAAGAAAAAGGTTAAGCATAGATGTTACGAACACTTTTATTATATGTGTCGTGTTAATAGACCGTTGAGCTATCCGTGTTACATATCACCTCTAAAGAAAAATATGCAATTAGCCAAGCAAAGAGAAAACGCACCTGTACAAGAAAATCTTTTCGTATTTTACGATTCTGAAACGATGCAGGTTTGTGAGCAGGTGGGTAATCCTGATGTTAAAGTTCACGATGTTAATCTTTGCGTAGTTCAAGAAGTATGTGAAAAATGTATGTACAATAATGACATATCCTACCTCTGTAGTTATTGCGGTATTCGTTAATTCGTTTTTGATTATGAACCCTTAAAACAGTTTATAAATCTCGTTATAGATATGAAAGATTTCAAAAAAGTGATATGTATACTACACAATGCTTGTGGGGCTGATGCTCAATTTGTATTGAAATATATTGTAGAGACACTAAAAATAACTCCACAGATTATTTTGAATGATATTAATATCCTTGAGATTCCTTTTGAAAAAGTTCTAGTGAAAACTAAACAATGTTTAGTTCAGACACTCGAGCTGTGTATATTGACGATTAATAAATAAAGTCGAACCCAATAATAATCGATACATCGATAACTGATACCATAACGTTTGAATGGTATTTGCACAAAAAATTTGCCAGAAAAATATTTAAAGAAAACGTGTCTTGAATAATGGATGAACCCAAAAATGCTTTTTTTTGCATATTTCTTTCGAGAAAACTGTAACGATATTTCGTTGTATATGAGAGCAAATAAAAATCTTTTTCGTCTTATTTTTGCAATGTGCCATTGCCGAATTATTTCTTAGCACTGATGGATCCACTTTTGGTATTGATAGATCGCAGACATTCTTTTTAGTTACTTTTAATTACAGATTTTAATTACTATTTGTTGTTATAGTTTAGGGAGGTTAAGAATCATACATAGCAATCGATAGGTCGGCTTTCGATATTTATTACTTTTTTGGACGCTTATTTTTACCAATAGCTTCGTTGGCACTAAACGTTGACGCTGACGCCGCACTTTGACATAACGATTTTACGCTCTTTTTTTCCAGAAGACGTTTTCGTCGAAATTATATCACGTGACTATATTTGCCGCTAAAAACCAGCGTCAAGCGTCAGCATGAAACTGCACCCTTAGGAACGTATATAATGTGCACTGGATCTTTTGGAAATAAAGACGTTCGCACTCGAAAATTTTCAGGTGTGGTCTGTTTGAGATCCAGAAGTAAATAGCCGTAAGGTATCAGTGTCGCGTCGTAATAAGCAACCTGAAGAAATCTAGGATAGGTTGGATTAACCTGACGTGCGAGATGTTGAATCTGTGCTCAATCTCGTCGGTTTTTAAAAAGGACAATATAGTTAGCGTTTAAAGATATATCACGCTGACCTCGTCCCCGATGAAAAATATTTTGAGTAATGAAAAATACGCTTGAGTTTTTATAATGACAGTTTTTTATAAGAATATCAACCATCTGCTCATTAGATTACCGCATCATATCGTCTATAACTATCAGTATGGGGTGTTCTCAGATAAAGTCTGAGCAGGAAGGTAACCCTTTCTGAAACTCAACACTCTCCAACTCCTTCGAACGATAGAGAGGCTGCGATTCGGAATAATACCAGATATTTCTAGAAAATTTAACATCGCTCACACCCTCGATATCATTTATAAAATTTTTAATGAAATAGCTATTTCCGCACGAACTAAGTCCTGCCACAATGGCTGACCATGGGTGGACCCAGCGGAGATCCATAACTTAATACAATCAAACATACTGGAAAACTGTTAAGTTTTCAGTGTTGAGTTTAAATACTAAGAAAATATTTTTAAGATTTCGTATTGCCACCAATTTTAATTATTATGTAGGGTCTGTGGATACGGAGTGGGGGACGACTTTTTAGTCCTACCATTGGACTGGTGACTTCTTCTTGATCATTCTGAGAAATACATCGCTCACTTTATAGATACTATTACTACTGCTACAAAATGTTACATGGTGACCACGCAATATTAATGACATCAGGAAAAAACAGTATTGCTTTAAGGAGATAGTGTTTGGAAAATTTTTAAAATTAGAATCATGTATATGTTCTGCTCTAACGCTCGCTGATGATCCTTATACTACTGCGATACGTGCTCGTAATAGGTTTTTGCATGAGATTACAGGGGCTTTTAAAAGCGATAAAATTTCGAATATCACGCCTAGTACAGTAACGGATCTGCTTAGTTCACATTGTATATTTAATCATCTCTCCACAGAATTAGTAGTACTATAGTACTAATAAACAAACAGGATCGAAACGTTGTAGTTTACTCCATCTCGTTTTCTCCACCTGGCTGCCTGATCGATATCCTGACAGGATATTCTCCTGCAATTCCATATAAATATATCTACACAGCCAACATTTCACATATTCCAGAATAAATTTTTATTGTTTATTTTTTTGTCCCAGCGGTATCGCCAAAAGTCATGCAATTTGAAGGTCCCTCAGCTTCGACCGTTCAAAGAAATACATATATTGTTTGGGACGAATCCAAAATCCATGCAGATATTCTCATAGAGAATTTAATCCCCTTCGGAAAATTACCCTAGCTTTTTGTTTAAATTAATTAGAGACAAATTATGAACACTTAAACAAATAGTAATTTTTAGACCTTTTTTCGAGATATCTCTCCTATTATAGCTGATAATTTTTTAACTTATCCAAACCCTTAAATCCAAAACATTTTTTTTCACTCACAAAATGTGGGTCATTTTTGTTCGGCTCAATTTTCATTATCTTAACGTAATAGACACAATCTATGAAAATTCATATATTATCTTTCGACCTTCTACTACAACGCTGTGTAACAAAAAAAAACGAAATAATTACTTGCAATATGTTTTCATTATATATTTATTGCATCGGATGCCTGGTCTGCGCGACTCTCGAAGATTAATCATAACTTTTCAACGAAACATCGGAAAGTATAAATTCAAAGGAGTAATTGAAGCTAGAACATGAAGGAATAAATGTATCAATACACAATATGGAAAAATTAAAACCGGATACATAAGTTCTGACCATAAAGAATCGGAATTTCATAGTACCGATATACTGCACTTTTTATTCTTCCTCACGAACATTTTTTAGAGTGTGGGGCAACCACACAATGACGACTGATTTTCGACTTACTCCAAAAGATTAAATCGGGACCAACTAGCGCACAGACTAATTGGAGACAAATGACTTTTTAAAAATTCTGTCCACTTTTAAATAAATAGAATAGAATTAAGTACGAGCGATATCTTATTATCAAGAAACTCGGTCGAGTCTCGCGCCAAGTACAGGCAACCGACTGTACAGGGCGTAGCTCGCCGAGACTCTTTACTCGAGTCAATTCCTTATACCTGTGTTTGGAACGAAATATCTTATGAACCGCTATATATGACGAAAAGTTATTGATACATTCACTATAGGAATTGAAGGTTCTGAAGCGATTGCCACCAAGTTCAATACGATTAGTGTACGAGATCAGGGCGTATTGAGATGGCGAGCGAGATGATTTTATTTCAGTTCCGCCGTCGTCGTCGTCATCGTCTTCCCACGTCCATCGCATTTTTTACACGACAGATGGCGCTGACTGCTTTGCCTTCTTTACCTATTTGTGCTCTGGATGGTGTTGGTAATTTACGAATACACAACATAATCAAATACATTTTGTACGTAAAGCTACGGTTCACACCAAATTTCCAGTTAATCTAAGGCTGCTTTCACAATAATATAGAATTATTAAGCCTTTCATGTGGAGTGCGTGTGTATGGGTGTCCGTATGTGTGTACTTTCACATAATTCTCCATATTTTAGGTGATAGAAATATAGGATGTCCAGGTATTCTTCTCGATAGTTTCCCGTATCTAGGTGTCGATCATGGAAGTCCAGGGTATCCAGATGTTCTTCTCCGTAGTTTCCTATATACAGGGTGTTTCAAAATTAACGCACACGGTTCACATAGCATTGTGCGTGGTGATCTCCCGAGTAATGAACCACTTTCCTTATTGTCGTACAATGTTTATTTTCGGAGATAAAAGCGTTTAAAGTCGACCAATCACAGAGCAGCTTTAGCGAAGGCATCGTGACGCTATGAACAATATGAAATTTTATTGAACTTCAGAGTGTCCAGGTGTTCCGCTCCGTAGGTTCTTGTATCTAGGTTTCGGATGTGGAAGTCCAGGGTGTCCAGGTATTCCGCTCCGTAGGTTCTTGTATCTAGGTTTCGGATGTGGAAGTCCAGGGTGTCCAGGTATTCCGCTCTGTAGTTTCTTGTATGTAGGTGTCGGGCGTGAAAGTCCAGAGTGTTCAGGTGTTCCGCTACGTATTTTCTTATATCTGGGTGTCGGGCGTGAAAATCCAGAGTATCCAAGTGTTCCGCTCCGTAGTTTCTTGTATCTAGGTGTCGGGCGTGGAAGTCCAGGGTGTTCAGGTGTTCCGTTACGTAGTTTCTTGTATCTGGGTGTCGGGCATGGATCCAGGGTGTCAAACCATAATATTCTATTCGTATATAAAGAATCCAGCACACTCTCCTCTCTTAAGTTCACCACTCGGCTTTAAGAAGCTGGACGACATTAAAGACGTTTATATGAATTCAAGGTTACATTTTCTTTAATTTTTATATACCTTTATGCATTTCTAAAAAAATGGACTTGAATATTAAATTTATATGCTATTAAACATGTTCGACAACGCAATACACTTTTTTGATTAGCGGCATCACAATGCATTTATATTTTATATCTATAAAAATATAAATTTTAGTGCACAGAGCTTTTATATCCCGTTGAGCAACAAAAACTTGTGATATCCCCCAAAAAACACTTACGTGTAAAAAACTACGCCAAGTACAGGAGTG
>JARQTI010000502.1:68310-84608 GCA_030142655.1 Trachelus tabidus
ATCCGAACAGTGTTGGGCGAAATCCGTATAAATACTCACTTAAGTTTTCATATGAAAACCCATTGGTGAATGCCGCTCGGAGCTAACCCCGAACTTTTCGGTTGTGAATCCGCTACCCTAACCACTGGCGCTCTATTCCCGGTTACACTTTCTGCGACTACACTGAGCAATCCAGTACTATTTGTCGATGGTTGCCACCCCCTGGCTCCTGGCGATGCACAGTAACATTAGAAGATGTGTGAGACTTCTGATTTTAAAATAGTGCATGCTGAAGTCTCCGAAAATGTAGTGTTGTATGTCTATAACTGTTATAGTAATATTACTTAACTATATTAATTTTTTTGCACTAGCGAATGCACAAGAAGCGTCCGAATTGTTCTAGTAGTCACGTTGAACCTGTTTATCTTGATATTTATATAAGTATTTTCGTTGCAGCTAGTGTCTCCACGGCTACACATCAAATCAAGAAAAGCACCTGAACCAGACGGTTTTATCAAGCATTCTTCAAAACTAGATGAGGATACCGGAAGCTCGGTCTTTGTCCTTTGGAAATACGGCGAAATCATGGAAGTCTATTTAAATCCATCGGAAAAATTATCAGATTTAAATTTAAAAAGAGGTCTGGCCAGTCTCTTTCAGTATAAAACTGTTGATGGAGAATTTCAGGAACGAGATGCATCTGGACTCTGCAATGTGTCATATAATTTGATTAGAGCACATTCTATAAAGAAACAGAAAATTATTTGCCAACAGAACGTCTATGCCCAGGCAAAAAAGCATCTCATACCTATAATGGGTGTTGCTGTTACTAGCTCCCGTATGTCCATGTATGAATTAACTCAAGCATTTTTGCCCAAGTCCATTATTGATTATGAGAATCACACAATAAATTTAAGAGGAAAACAAAATGTCGGCACTATCATTACTTCGCAAAGAACGTTGACATTACTTCCGGGAACATTGGATGCATCACCGGTTCAAACAGATACGGTAAAGGATGCCGTTGCTCTTCTTGAACAAAGCTTCAGAAAGATTCCGATTGAGTTGCAGCCTGAGTCTGTGTTATGTCCATATTCTGGATGTATAACGGTTAGTATATTTATTCGACTGTGTCAAAACCAAAAGGAAATCACTGTTTTTCACACATCTGCCCAGTAAACACGGTAATATAACAGCAATGTAACCCAATGTAATGAGTAACTTCACCTGTAACTTACATGTAACTTATGGCCGTATTCCTAGTCCGTCCTTATCTCAAGGATGACGGACGCCTTGACGAAGGCGTCCTTTAATCTCCAAGGCGTCCTTGTTTCATTGTCACACCTCAGCTCTCCCTTCCAGAAGGACGACATATTTAGGGACATATAATTTCCTATGGTGGCAGGACTAGCCGCCATCTCAGTTCCTCTTTGTCTATTCGAACGGCAATTTTTTCAAAGAGTTTGAAATAGGGATCGCGTAGTCCATACTATAAGCCAAGCCAAGATACACCTTCAATTTTCTTTCCGGATGTTGACGTTATGTAGCCCTGGTAAAATTAAGAAAAAATGACAGTGCGTATTTCTTTTACGTTTCGACCCTCATTGGGGTTATCTTCAGAAATGTTTTATTACTAGGTAAAGATGTATGACCTGTTGAATAATCATTGATTAGACTGTGTAAAAAATAGTAGGCCAAATCAACAAAAGTTTGTGTCTTACATGTAAAGGCAGGATTACCCAAAAATTAAAAAGAGCCATAGCTGATCTACGAACTATGGCTTTAGGTTTGAGTTACTATTTTTTAAACAATCTAACCAATGATTGTTCAACAGTTTATACATGTTTACCTAGTAATAAAGCATTTCTGAAAATGACCCTAATGAGAGTCGAAACGTAAAAGAAATATGCACTGTCGTTTTTTCATAATTTTACCTGGGCTGCGTAAGGTCAACATTTGGAAAGAAAATTTATGATTAAAATCAGCCGACAATTTCAATAACTGATAACATACATCTTTGCTGCCTGAGCTACTTTTAACTCGGAATACCTGTGGCGCTACACATATCAAACGAAATAGCCAATCACAATGCAGAAGGTTCCCTCAAGGAAACGCGAGACCTCCCTTGAAATAAGGAGGCCAATAAGGCTCCCTGTTCTGTCAAGAAAGGTCTATGAAATACGAAACGAGAAACAAGGCATCCTAATTCCTCAAGGAACGACTATGAATACGGCCATAAATCAGGTAGATAAACTTTTTGCGTTTGTACATTTGCATGTTAATTAACCCTTCGTGTGCAATGAGGTTCATTGCGTCTTTTCATCAGTTTATCGATTTCTAAAAAATGTGAGAAAATTTTTGTTTACTCGTCAAAGACTGTAGAACATTATCCATATAGGTAAGGGCCCAGTAGCTTGACAATCAGGGCCCAGTCATACTCGTCAAAGACGCGTTTGAACGCAAACTGTTGACCAATGATATAACACTTCCACAGGAATTCACGTTGTGTTATTAGTCGGGACTTACGTTCAAACGCGCGTTTGACGAGTGTGACTGGGCCCTTAACGCTGCGATCCCAATTCCCCAACGCCCATGAGAAATTATTTCAATTTTTCGTATGCACATGCTGTTCGGTAACAGACAAAGGGACCTTCAAGTAACCCGGTCGGAATATGTTTCATATTTATAGTATATAAACTTTAAATCTGTAATAACAAATTGCCAAAGCCATTTCGTTTTCTCTTTGATTGGGAAAAATAAAATGTTTTTCATTTTGCAACCAAATCTTGATTTATTACAAATTTTTTTACTTACCACAAACGTAGAATGAAATAAAAAAAGAAAAAAAAGTTATGCACGATTCTAACTAGCAACCTCGCGTTACCCACTAATTGTGAGCCACGCATTCACCATTTTCCACGTATATATTTAGTGAATATAAGTTATTTAAATATTTTCAAAGTCGGTTTTCTCGAGCATGCCTGAGTATCTGGCGGAGAGGATTTGACAATTTGTTATCAGATTTGAACTTTATGTACTATAAATATGAAAAGAACCCCCAACCCGGTTAGCTGAAGTTCCCTTTGTCAGTTACCCAGCAGCATGTGCGTACGAAAAATTGAAACAATTTCTTGCGGGCGTTGGGGAATTGGGATTGCAGCGTTAACTGTCAAGCTACTGGAGCCTTAACTATATGGATAATATTCTAGAGTCTTTGAAGAGTAAATCAAAATTTTCTCACGTTTTTTAAAAATCGATAAACTGATGAAAAGACGCAATGAACCTCATTGCACACGGAGAGTTAATTAACATTCAAATGTACAAACACAAAAAGTTTATCTACCTGATTTAATGTATCTTGCTGTATTTCCGATACACCAATAAACTTACAAGAGAGGCTACGAAGCGTGGGTCACCGATTCGATCCATGTTTAGTACACATGAAGGTTACCACCAGGAGTATAATATGTGCCGTCGAATACTGCCGGTAAACTTTCTTTTCCCCAAATATTTCGTATTTCTTACAAATTTAGGTATCTTGAATATATTGTATTTTGGAATCAATTGTAATATATAAATTATTTGATAGAAAAAAAAAAAAGTTGACTCCTGTACGATTTTTTCAGAATCCTTTTTTCCGCTAAAAAAAGGAAATTATTACAATTGATTCCAAGATAAAATATATTGAAGACACCTAAATTTGTAAGAAATACGAAATATTTGGAAAACAAATTTACCGGCGGAATTCGATCCAACGATCTCGCGCTCACGAAGTGGGGCTCTTGCCGGTACGCTACGCGTTCGTTTCCTTTTTGTTAACGTAGAAAGCAGATGAAAGCGCTGAAATTTTGATGAATTATTTTCGCGGAAACGGCCGAGAAGCGCACTTTCTTACTTGCACCTATTATACGCTTGGTCATGACCTACACGTGTACCAAAGATGGATCGAATCGGTGACCCATTCATCGTAGCTTGCCCTTGTTAGAGCGAAAAAAGCGTTTAAGTTATCACAGAAATATGAAGTTATTGTATTGTAAAGAACTGTAGAATGCCCCATATCCATTCCTCAGCCAATCACAGCGTTTGGTGCTCGGCGTGCAGTGGAGGTATGATTATTGATACCTCCTGCATTAATTGATGACCCCCAAATGTTTTAATTAAACTACCAATCATCGGCTAGAGTTCCTGCTTCGAATGGGACCTTGCCGAGCGAGACCGGTGTAGAATTATAAGTTTTATGACGTAAAATGTATTTCGATGCGATATACCCCTGTATCCATTCCTCAGCCAATCACAGCGTTTGGTGATGTCCAGTCCAGCTAGACTGCATCATTTTTTTAATTTCGTCCGAAAACTAACGACCACCAAACGTTTTAATTATGATATTCGTTACCAAACCAAATGATTACGCATCAATTGAGCACCGGGAAAACTTAATTCGTTGAAAAAAAATTTGTCGGCTAACTTCATGGTCAAATTTTCATAACTTGATTATAAAAGAATGACTGACCACCAAATGTTTTAATTAGGCCACCAATGACCACCAAACGACCACCAGTCGATTAGGTATGATAAAAAGTTAAAAAGTTAAAGTTGTCCGGCTAACTTCACTGAGGTAAATGTTTTATTAGTATTATTTTGTCCTATCAGATTAAATAGTTTCATATAGCTTGTTAAAAGATTATGAAACTGCTAAAGATGAAATAATACTAATAAAACATTTGAGAACAAGTTTTCGGGATAAATTTACTCAATAGAAAATAGTGGGTGTAAAGAAAAGTAACCTGATTATTTATTTGTATTCCAAACGTCTAGGTAAAGTCAGTGACCTTTTATCAAACATGTAATACCAAAGTAAAAACGTCGCTGATATTATAACATTGTTATTTACAATTTTGCATTTTATCAAATTGTTTTAAAGTCATATCTCCCGAAATTATATTTCAGTTCAGTTACTCCAAAACGAATAGTTGTTTGCATAAGCATCCAATTTACTCAATTGCGTGGATTCCCTTGTGTCGATACAAAGCCTCGCTATTCGCTGGCTCAAGCGGAATAGTTACACGTGCATACAAGTACATTAGGTCGTTAAGATGAGTTTTCACGAAGCGACGCTTTAGCCCAAGTGTTTAGCATTTATTTACAATTGTAAGGAGAATGTGAACCTTTCCTTGGAAATAATACACCATTAATCACGGATAAACGATTCTACATCGATTTATACAAAAGCTATCGAAATTATGAAGCTGCCATCACATGGAGCGTACTTTGCGTCGCGTCACTTGCACCGGCAAATCACGAATCGTTGTTAGTTTTCCGATATATAATGGAAGGGAATTGCGTGTTCGCGATTGGCTGCGCAAGTTATGCGATACGCAAAGTACGCTCCATGGGGAGTCAGCCTGACCATCGAGGAACTAGTTGAAAAAAATTCCTTAGTCAAATTTTTTTTGCAATTACAAGGAAAATATGAACTTTTTCTTGGAAATAATAGACCATCTATCACCGACAAATGATCCTACATCGAGTTATATAAAAGTAAATTGAAAATATGACGATGGAGGGGCTAAGTAAACAAAAATTCCCTAGCAAAATTTGTTTCTATAAGTTTATATAAACAAATAACCGTCAAACGTTTTCATCAATTCACCGACAATCGACCAATAACCGATAGCGACAAAAATTAGTTCGATCAGTCGTGATGAGGGGCTAACTATGGCTTAGTTTCCAATGTGCAAGTTTACACAAAGTTTAGAGGCCTTATTAATCAATTCCATTCAACTCCTGTAAGTGATTGGTTAACTCTGTTTAAACTATGCACGGTGGAAACTAAGCCTATATGGAGTTCGGATTCGCTATGGTTAGAGTTCATCTGGAACATGTGCCCCATTGGGGATAGAGCCATAAGTAAAAAAAAGGACAGAAGACGATGTATAGCTTCTAGCGATTCTGCGCATTTTCACAGTGACGTCACAGGACCATCTCCGTTTTGATTGGCTGACTTTACGTATGATGGTTTCGTCATGTTGCAATATCAGTTATATAGTGAGGGGCCATCTTATTACAAACTTAAACGTAAAAAAGTCCCCTCAAAGGGAAACTGATGTCGCTTTGAACTTGATGTCATTGGTTCCTGCGCGATCTTAACCAAAATACGATCGCTAGTGGCGCTAGTGGCTATACCTTGTCTATTTGTATCATGGGTAAGTGAATTGTGGGTAAATTTATCGTGCGTCGTGTTGCTTGCTGCTAAGAAATATTGGTGAAGTTTTTCGTAAGTTCTTTACGATGACGAATATCGTATAAGCATACTTCTGTTAATTCAAGTACAAGAAGATTAGCTCATTTTATTGTAACTGGAATCTTTTCGTCTGTTCATATAAGGTTACTTGTGCTTCAAAACTGCTCAGGTGAGTATTTCAAACATCTTTCAGTTCAGACAATTGTTCCTACTTGTGTAACATAACTTTGTTCACGTTATCTTTATCTGCGTAGGAAATGTTTATCATGATTTATTATACTTTCAATAATTATTCAATAGGGGGTGTTAGAAGAAACAGCAATGATTGACGTTACAGTGAAGACTTTGGATTCACAGAACCACAGCTTTACATTGAATGACGACGTAAGCTATTATTTATTCTGCTGAGTTTCTTAGTTTATTTTTGTTTTCTGAGAATGAAATGAAATATATTTGTAATAAAAATTAAAAATTATTAATATGCTGTAACATAAATGTTTATAGTATTCTTCAGAGAAATTTAAATATGACGTGTGATTACTTGGTATGAATTGCAAAATTAATTTTTTTGCTATGCTTTTGCAAATTGCCATTGTATAACGATTTCATGTAGGTTCTGTTGATTTGTATCTTCCATTGATGCATTTAATGTAAATCCGTCATTGTAATCAAATAGTAATAGTAGGTATTTATAGGTTAATTAATCAATAAAAAAAATAAAAGTTAAAAAATTTTATGTTCAAAAAACAATTATTAAAATATGAAAGTAAATTTAAGTTTCAAGCCATAAATCAGGTAAATTTACTATACAGAAATAAGAATATCAAGCTTTAGAGTTGTTCTTACTTATGTATTATCTATACAATATTTATTAATCTCATTCTAATACTATATAGCTCAAAATTAAGCTACCGTGCAACATGTACAACAAATTTGAATCTTTATCTAAAGATAAATCTAGTAGTCGAATGACCTTAACTTAGAAGTATCAAAGTTCATCTTATGCTATTCAAAGAAATATATCATTGTACTTTTGTAATAGTTTAATTCCTTTTAATATCTTATATCTCTAAGATAACTTGATTATGTAAGATAAATTATACTAATCCATGTGCATAAATAATGAATATTGTTATACTGTAAGGCTTTCAATTTTTATTTTAAGTAATACAAATCAGTTCAATAATGTTTAGAAATATAAATGTTCTTTCGTACATAAGTTCTTATATAACTAATTTACATTTTTGCAATTGGCTCGATTACATGAAAAACAAACCTGAAATAATTTTTATTGATTGGGAATCATTTTCAAATTACATAAGCAACTTATGAAGACATTATTAATAAAATAGTATGCTTTTGCATTGATTATTTATTATTGATTAGTTACAGAAAAAATGTTTGTCCATAAAATAGATTTTTATTACATAATTGACTATTGTATGAGTAACATGATCTACTTACATATTTCTCATAATTTCTCATTTCTTTGTTTTACTTTAGATTACTGTACGAGGTTTTAAAGAACATATTGCAGAATCAGTTTCAGTACCTGCAGATTCCCAAAGGCTAATCTACTGTGGCCGAGTGCTTCAAGATGATAAGAAGCTAAACGACTACGGTACCATTTTAAACCAAATTTTGTCAACCTTCAGGTTCCTATTTACCAGATAGAATGATCTTTTCTTAGATGTCAATGGTAAGGTTATCCACTTGGTGCAAAGGGCTCCTCCGCAAGCAGGACAACGTACCGGTAATAATGGAGGACAAGATGCTGGATGGCATTCGAGATCACAGTATCGCCACACTCGAACGCAGGTTCATGGAAACACTATGTACCTTGGCGCTATGTCTTTCGCTCCGGACACTGTAGAAGGTAATCAGAGAAACTTCAAACATCTATCTCGTCGATCATTTAAAATTTGTGTATCCTGAAATGTTACATGCGATATTTCCTGTTCTTTTAGGGGTGCCAGTGTCTCAACTAAGTAGCACTCTGTCCAGCACTCGTCTAGTCGTAGCAAAGCGAATGCTCACGCAAGCAAGACAATTGATCGATCGGCTTGATGATCCTAACAGTGCTCCCCCAAATCAGGATACTGAAAGTAGTCAACAAGAAGAACAGGTCCTCCCGGAACCTGACGAAGAAGCAGAAGAGTGAGTAAACTCATATTAACCTGTTATAACAATAATTATCCTGAATGTAATTGCAGAAATCAGGGAAGCAATATCCTTACTGGAGGAACTAGACTTTCTGAGACAGCACAGGCAGCACTTGCCGCTACTCTCTCTGCAGCTGGGCTGAACAATGTCACTTTGATGAGTGGTCCGAGTGATGAAACCAATGGAGCAGCAGATAGCACTAGTGCGAGCACGACGCCTATTGATCAGAGTAATGCACAACAACAGCAAAATTCAACAACAAATGTTGATGATCAGACAGATGTCCGCGGTGAAACACAGTATGTGTACTCAAATTAAAATAAATATTTAATAATTAGCCGCTTGATTATATATATATAAACTTTTTCTCATTTTCATAGAGTACCACGTCCTCCGCAAATGGCGCAATTATTAGAGAGCCTCTTAACTGTGCAGGATCGTCTAAGACCGTACGTTGAACGGTACCGTGCCTTGATGCTGGCTGATCCTTCATTATCACCAGGTGTAAGTAGCCATCTTTACGGTAACACGAATGGGAATAAGTTCGAATAAAACAAATTGAATACTGCTCATAGCCTGGACCAGAAGGTGTTGAGGAGAATCAAAGAATCATAGATGGCGTTAGTGAATCGTTGCATTTTTTGTCTCATGCTTGTCATGCCCTGAGCGAAATAATCGTCAACATGGGACAACAGCCACCACGAAATTTGCGCTGCCGGCCTATAATTATTCAACATTCTACTTTCGTGCAAGCTGGTATACCGATTCAGGTTGAGGTGAGGGATCATTAATAAATCTGTGGTTAATTATAGTTTTCAAAAATATTGTTATGTAAGATAATAATCTTCTGTTTAATAGGCTCATATCAGTTTACATGGGCGGAATGCAAATAATAATAATCCAAATGGCGAAGCTAATGACTCTCAGGCCAATGAGTCCACACAGGAATCAGCAGATTCCCAGGAATCTGCCAATACCAATAATACTAATTCTGGTCCACCGCAACAGGACCAAAGTGACCAAAATGAACAACGATATCAAACACTAAATCCATTTGGTAATTATGTGAGGATTATAATGCAGACTACATACTTAGTTAATAATACTTTCATTATTAGGATCAGCGTTCAATTTGCCAAATAACGTTGAGGTGCTTATGGAAGTAAGTCCAGAGGGTGGCATGGATACTGGGCTCAATGAACAAAATCAAAATAATACGAACAATAATAACAATGCTGGTAATTTATTGCAAAAGATATAACTAATTTGATATATCATTGTTACATAATTATTATCATTGAAAGCAGGGGGTGTTAACAACGGCGGTGCCAATGGAATATTTCCTTGGGGTGCAGCACCACCACCTGACTTCATTCGCAACCTGATGCAGGTTGTTGCTGGGCATATGGTGCAAAGTGGAATGACACCTACAGCGACAACAACATTGAATCCTACTACAGCAACAACGCAACAACCTACCACGTTAACTGGAGATAATGGCAATACGAATTCGAGTCAAAATACTCAAGCCAGGTAACAATTTAAGTAATTAATTTACACGTCAGTGGCCTCATTTGATTATTTGATGAATTAGAGTATTTATATATACAAATATTTGACATACATAGAGGAAATGTGGGTACGCATCCAACAACCGCTACTCAAACTCGCAGTACGTCAAGGCCTCATGTCTTCTATCCTCACGTTCATCCCTTAGGATTTGGAACTGGTATTGGACATGAGCGAGAATTTGATCCGTTCTTGCCGTGTTACTCTCATCACGTGCGTAGAAATCCTCCAGGAAATGCGCAACATGCTCAAACCAATCAAGAATCGGCTCACAATAGAGAAAATCAGACACAGTCCAGTAATTATCCTTTAGTATACATTTGAATTAAAGTTTCGAATTCTTAAAGTTTATTTTTTTTGTTTGTAGCTGCGCCATCCTCAACCGCTGGCACTAATCAGACTGGTCCTACTCCGGCATCCAATCCTCAGACTACTATTCCTAATCCGTTTATGAATCATTTACGTCAACTACTAAGCGATTCTGGTGCTCAGGCTGCTCAGGCTGCTCCGAATACTGGTTCCCCAGGTAACACATAGTCGATGCAGAAGTTCAGCGAATTTTTTTGATAGTTTGCGAACAATGCAAAAAATCTTTAGCAAATCACTTTCA
The DNA here is from genome assembly GCA_030142655.1 of Trachelus tabidus. NCBI lineage: Eukaryota > Metazoa > Arthropoda > Insecta > Hymenoptera > Cephidae > Trachelus > Trachelus tabidus. The sequence continues at coordinate 78,873 of JARQTI010000502.1, forward strand.
GCTTCCCATAAAATCACGAAAATATATACTTGTGTAGAAAAATGAACTATATTTCAGTTCCAAACCATGTACATATATAATTTGTTTCCATAAAGTCACAAGTGTCTTGCTAAAGGCTGCATTATTAGCGATCTGTCAGAAATCATATCGAATTTATGGATCAACTATAATTTGGATTATTCTAAAATTATAAAATTGATGAATACGTAAGGCTCAATGCGACGTCGCTCGTGCGTAGATCAATTTGCAGACAAGAGTGCTATGAATGTTTTTATATTGTAATTATTATTAATTGAAGTGGCATTCAAAACCGCACATTTCGGTTTTTGAATTTCTATGTTATTTTCTATTTTGATTCAGTATACTGCACTACTTCTAATATTAAGTAGACACTCACAAAATGCATATTTTCTTCTTGAAACACTTGTCAAAATCACAAAACCAAATGTGTGCTTTTGAATACAATCCCCTCAATTCTCAATTAGTGTTTGGATCACTAATAAATGGTGAATGGTACATAACCATAAAAGCAGTGTTAATCTTTTGATATTTTTAAAATTACCTCTGTGATAAGCGCGTCGCTGTACCTATCTTAGAGAACAATTATTTACTTCTTCACAGGTGCGACTCTCGGACAAAGCCTTGGTAATCTAATCCAAATGTTTGCTGGCGGTGGTGTTCACGTTGGCCTTATAGGTGACGGGTATGGAAATGCTTTATATATCTTTAATTAACATATCATTATAATGACATGGCTAATTGATATAATTTTTATTAAAATCTAGAGGGAATCATGCACCTGAAGTCAATCTAGCCAATTTATTCGATGGCAGTTCAGGTGTTAGATTGGACATTGGTGTTGGTCAAGTACCTAGAGAACGGGACAGTTTTCTGGTTGATCTAACTTTATTACTTGTAAGTACCTTCACCTACTTTATACATATAATTATTAAATTTTAATGCTGCAATTTATTCATCCTCTAGTCGCAAAATATGACACTGGAGATGTTAACGAGCTTTGGCATGGGAGACTGGAGTCCCATAATTGAACTGAGACGTCCTCTACGTGAATTTTTCCAACGATCTTTCCGCTCCGCCACGTCTCCAGCTGAAATACAGGAACAGGCAACGGAACGTCTTTTGTCTGAACTGAGGCCACATCTTAGAAACCACCTGGTAGCGCAAGATGATAGTAATAATCGAAGCGTATCCAGAATAGATGTTGTCGCTACGGTTGAGGCTCTGATACGACGTCATATTCAGAATGAATTGACACTTCTATTTGACGACAGTAATAAAACTTGATTAGCATTGTAAGTTCATTATATAACTCTACTAATGAATTTCATTTTAGGTATTGATGATGCTGAGTTTAGCCAGGGTATATTGAATATTATAAATAACTTGGGAACACAATTGTGTACTGTACTGCGGTATTGTCTAAGGGGTGGACAGGCAGGCTTGGAAGCGATAGTCATGCGTCTTGTGGTAAGAGACAATTCTTGTTATGTCTATAGAAGCATCCAGTATTAAATTCATTGAAGTTAATTTATTGGCTAATTCTATCGACAGACGGATATTATGGAAGGAAATCCATCAACTCTTCGTCAATTGATTCTCAATGGTTTCATCACTCGCTTCCGTATGTTTTCATTACGAGTACCGCAACCGCCCGAAAGCGAAATATTAAGTCTACTTGTGTATACTGATGTTCCCAATCCACCATCTTCTGGATCAACTGCAGTTCAGCAACAGTCACAGGCTCAACCCAAACCAGAGGTTAGTCATATATAAATTTCTTTTATAGAAAATTTAACTTGACTCAGAAGTTAAAAATATTAAAATATATGATATATACAGAGTAATTTAGTAGAAACCGACCACCAAAGATACCAGATGGACGGACTAACTTTGGACTGCGTTTGACCTGAATAATCCTCTACATAGTCATACCTCCGTATCCGCTAATTCTATTCGTAGTTTCGGCATCACTTCTATTGTTCTATCATTCCCTGAAACTGTAAATAATACTGTACAGTACAGGTACCGTATTTTTTCATTGCTTTATCGTCTCTTGTGGATTATAATGAAACATCAGAATCTTTCGTTTTCATACATGCGAGTGAAAGAGAGAGGGGGGGAGGGGGGGGAGAGAGAGAGAGAGAGAGAGCGCAAAGTACACTACAATATAGTGTACAGTAAACTTTATTATTACATTATATTGAAAACGTCTTAACTGTGCATAATTTGTTGATTAAACTTTACCGTACTTATGCATGTTACACGAAATCACGTTATATATAGCGTCCGGTATTATGTAGGTAGGTTTTCTAACGTATTACCCGCGTATACGAGTGCACTACTGAATATAAAATTTTATGTAATATGCGATGGATTTCAGTCTACCCGACAACACTTCGAATCTGATTGGTCTCCTCGCATACTCGGCAAACATAAAGTAACAATCACGTCTCAGGTTTGGTTAATATTTCTTCCCCAAGGGGATGTAATAAAGTTGGACAAAATCTCATATACATAACCGTTATATCCTTGAGTAGGAAATTGTGACTTTGACGATATGTAACTGTTACCTCGTGTTTCCTGGGCAAATTGATGGAAAGTATTCTTTAAAAACAATTCTTTTCTTAAAAACTTACAACTGTCAAATTCTTGTTAACGATATTTATTTTTCTTGTAATTTGTTCATTTTCGGTTGTAGATTATATTATTTACGCTTCAAGTGTTCCGGACGAGTAAAAAAAATTGTTTAATACAGCGGATCATGTGTTTTGAACTCAGATGCCTATCTTTGATATTCAGCTACTGCTAATCAACAGTATCGATGTCTGGATACTTAACATTTGTCGTTTCGTATATCGAAATGCTTCCAAATATCTTTGATATCTATCGATTTATGAACATTCCGATTATCATTTCAAAGATTTGAATGATCATTTCTTATACTTTTGTAATTCTGACTATGGGTTTCTAACTTTAAGTTTCTCTAAATATTCAGTGTCATTCTTTCTCATATGCAGCATGAAAGTTTCAAAAACGTTTTGAAGACACCTATGGAACGTTTATGGTACATCTGTTACACTTCTTATAAATGTTTATAGAACTTCTGTGCTACATGGATTATGTTTATCCTCTTCACTGCCAGAACATTTTCCTCGGCTAGTCCTGAAATGAAAACAAAAAATTTCTCGAAAATTAGTAAAAGTTTGTATGATGGGGTTTTTTATGCTGCTGAATCCGATTTTAATAGCAGATTTCCGAAAATTGATATCAAAAACAAAATGACGAATTTAAGCTGGCGAACAAAGGGGAAAATTCACTGATTCGATTAAAACTTGGTACCCAGGTGTGTTTTGGGATCGCAGGATCGAAGTTGAAAAACGAAATGGCGGATCCAACATAACAGCCAAAAAGCAATCACGAATCCGACTGATAATCTGTATGCGGGGGTTTTCAGTGAGGCCATTTTGTTTTTTGACTTTCGACTGACAATTTTGTGCACCTTGGAGTCGTCGTATATTTCATTATAAAAAAATGTTAGCTAATGTCAAGAGTAAGTAAATGTTTCCGTGTTCTAGGTAACATAGGCTCAAAATTATACAATGATTGACAGCAAACTTCGATAATATTGGATATACAGGGTATTTCTTAAGCCCCGGACAAGAGATATACCGTTAGATTCGGCGTAAAAAATAAAAATAGTGGCGTCAACAAAATTCAAATTTTTTAATTATTTTATTAATTATTATGCGTTACAGTTAGCCTATCATAAGCGCTTGAGAACTGGTAACTACTCCTCAGTCTTTCCCACTGGGGACAGTATTTATTTCCCCACAATACAGTGACCGGTGGATACGTAAACTAGTTACGTAAATAAACAAAAGAGTAACACAAATAAACAAAATAATAATGCAAAATGTTATATTTTAGCTTTTCTTTGAACAGACATCTTGGAATGAAATATTGGCCAGAAGATACGTTTTGCATTATTCTTTTGTTTATTTACGTAACTACTTTACGTATCCACCGGTCACTGTTATTGTGGGGAAATAAATGATTGGCTGTCCCCAGTGGGAGGAGCCTGAAGAATACTTACCAGTTCTCAAGCGCTTATGATTGGCTAACTTTAACCCGTAACAATTAATAAACTAATTTAAAATTTTGAATTTTGTTGACGCCACTGTTTTTATTTTTTTCACGCCGGATCTAACGGTATGTCTCTTGTCCGGGGCAAAAGAAACACCCTGTAGAGAACGATAAATGTTAGGTACCTGAACAACGAAATGCTCGGTTAGAAGCCTCTGAGGGTGTATTCTAAAACACGCTGCTAGCACTACGAGTATCGTCGTGTCTGTATTTACCCACAACCAATTGAGTGAAACACAACCATACCCACAGTAAGTTTTAGAATACATCCTGAAACCCAGGCACAATGCTTTTGAACACTTGAAAATCGGAAGTATTAAATTAGCACTCACTAATATTAAGGGAGCCGGAACCATCGATGTCCACAGTAGAATTCATGTGTAGGTTATTTAGGTGCAAATTTCCATTTTCTGTTGTGAATGTCGACTTCGTACAATAGTTACTGCCAACTTGAACATCGCCATTTTGGGTAGAAACTTTTAGTTCTGCACCCAAAAACTTGTCAGCTTGCACCAACTAGAATTTTATACTGATCAATATTCCGCAGCTATCTATTTCAAAATATTATTTAATTCTGATTTCTTTCCATACTTAGATATTTTCAAAAACATATAAAACTGTATTTTAGCCGGAATACTTTACTTTGATTCAAAATAGATCCATCACATATTTTTACTTTTGAAATCAAAATAACGTTTGTATTTAAATTAATAGTGTGCAAACTTTATTTTCTGCGGTAGCGGTTTCAGGAATGTTACGTCGGTAGGGAAGTAATAAAAATTATGTCACTAAAATATTATAGTGACTCATGTGCATGAAGTGAAAAGCTACAATTTTTTAAAAAGTTGAGAACATTAATTAACACGGTTTTTACTATTTTTCATAAGCACCCCGAGTGCTAATAATAGATATGAAATGAGTGAAAACGTGAAAAGTATAATTTTTTTACCAGTCTAATAAGCTGTATTTTTAAGACTCAACATGTGATTAGCCATTCAAATATTTACTTTTCTCTACAAAAAATACATGATCGGATCTGTGGAATGTGAAAATGCAAAAACTAAATAACTATTAATTATTTGCCTGCTGGAGCCATCAGAATATAAGTGTGAAAAAAGCCTTTCGAATTGGTTATTAACAAGGAAGATATCCCAGTGCCCCCTCCCATTTTGATGAAATTCAAATACGTTGCAGAGCATGAGAAAGTAAGCGACTCGAAATGAACCCCTAAAGTCGACCACTCCCAGTGGGATTTTTGCGATTTGCATATTTTGAATAGAGGTATTTAAATGAAATCACTTGGAGGTTAGCTATTGCGAGTAATGAAAATTACATTTTGTTCGGTTATTATGGGGTGAATTCTTAAAAATTTATAAATGTATGATTTATATATATGTATAATGTATATATATACATATATATATATATAATCATGTAGTTCGTATAGTTTGAGGACCCAGGCGATTTTGGGGCATTCACGATAGCAAGCTAATGTTTTTTTAAAAAAAAAAAAAACTAAACCTTGGGACATCACAGCATTGAAATTCTAACCTAATCTAACCTGGCGAAACT
>JARQTI010000502.1:84708-113376 GCA_030142655.1 Trachelus tabidus
TGCGAATTTTTATTTTTACAAGCTATTTCTGCTGGATACTCAGTTTTTCTTCGGCTTCCGGCCGCCATAATGAAGCCGCCATATTGGATTTTTCTAAGGCGCACTCGGCATTTGAAAGTAGATGGTCTAAGCTTTAGAATGAGACCTTGATCGATTTTTTTGGTTGTTTCGAATTTTGGTCGCAGCTCTGATCCGGTTGACGCGGATTGTCCCATATATATGATTTTAATATGGGTGTTCACTTACTGGAGGCATTTAAAACCTTAGAACATCTACCGTTGGAGTTTTAACCTACTCTGAATCGACACAGCTCTACATGCCTAGCAGTAACTGAACCTGGAAAATTCCGTGCGAAAGTCGCTTTACGATACTTCAAATATGTATAAAATATAAATTAGAAAAATATTTCACGACTACGTACGTGGGCTGTGTCGAAGCTTAAAAATAAATACGTTAGGTCAAGATAGATTAGAAGTCCAATGCTAGATGTTCCAAGATTTTTTTTTTTTTTTTTTTCAAATTGAAAACGACATTACTAGCTTACATGAGTGCAGCTTTAACGGCCCTTGTTCATAGAAATGCAGGCATAAAACTATATAACACAAAGAATATGTAGGCACTTCAATTATTGAAGCTTTGTCCTTACGTTTTAATTCATATGTACTTTCCATGTACTTCTTAGATATGAAGCGCACAAAACTCTATTTTCAGAACAAAATAACACAAAACTAGAACAAAGTGGGTAACTGAAGTCTCGATTCGCGCCTCTCTCCTTTCTTATCGTTTCCAGTGATATGGTATTTCGAATAATTGTTTTATTAAATATACATATATATGTATTTAGAGATATAGGCATGATGATAAATGTAAAACAATAAGAGTTTCCTCGTTATTTTCTTTTATCTAAGCGAATTTTTATCATAGAAGGATTTCTTTAAATTCGTAGAGCATGACATATACCTTATAGAAAACCAAATTGACATTCAATTTTTTGAATGATCTCCAATGAATACTTTTGAAAAATTGTTAACAATGAATTTGTGGTATAATATTTCATAGATAAATACACACTTAGGGAATCTGGATCATCTCTGAGATTTTGTTAAAAAGTGCAAAATTCGCGATGACGTCTGACGGCAGTCATTGTACGAGTTCAATGTTGTTTTTTTATAGATCGAAACAATCAGCTTTCTAATAAACTGGCTCTACATACAGTTATCGTTACAAAGTATACGTTTGCATGATTTTTCATTGAAATATATATTTTATTTTTCAATTTTAGCATAAATTTCCGAGATTTTCAGGAAAACCGCGCGTGGTTTTCTAAAAATTGCAATGTTTGCAAACTCTAAAAAATAAACAAATTGAACTCGTGGACATACCGTGTATATCAACTTTGTCAGTTCCCATTGTAGCTATAGATAAGATAATCAGTCTAACTGGTGAATTATTCGCTTTTAAATCCGATTCTTATTTTTACAGCCTATGGAAACCGAAGCTGCAGAAGAGAGGGTCAGTAACAACGATACTTTAGCCGAGGAAGCAGAATCTAATGCGGGAGTGTTCCCAGGACACGAAATCCTACCTTCTGTAAATAGTGATTGCGTTAATTTGAAATTATGTAAAAAGTTATTTAGTAGCATTATACCAAGTGAAGTTGATTCTATTCCCAAATTCAGTTGGTGCAATGCTCCTGTATAGCTTTTTACGTGTTCTAAACATTTACTTTACTATATTAATTCTTGTATCTTGTAGGACTGGGTACCTATAATCGCAAGAGACAGTATCAGGCAAACGCGTCAGCACCGAATGCAGACTATAGACAACAATGTCGTAACGACATTCAGCGATGCTTATCTAGGCGGAATGCCAAGTAAACGACGCAAATTGATCGAACAACAGAAACCGAGATTACTGGCCAGTCCCACCCCAAATCATTCAGCCATTTCTATATCAATAGAACGTCTCGTTAGAGAAGGAGTTAATAGAGCAGGCGTCGAGGAGATCGAAGGCGCCGCAGTAGCTGTAGCGTCGGATTCAGGTGTCAGGCGTGCATTCGGACAAGCTATAAGGGAGTGTTTGCCTCCGCGGAGATACAGGACGCCAGATTTCCCTGACCCTCATCGATTTCCAAATGCGACCAAGTACTTTGGCGACCATGGAAGATCGTCGAAATAGTAAAAACACGAGCCTAACTAATCACCAATGCCTCTTACGGCAGACAGGCGCACTACAGCGCAATGTAGCGGCTGAACACCGCTCTCATTTTTAATGTATAAACTATTCCCGAAAATAATACCGTTACCGTAATCATTATTAATATTATTATTCGTTATATCTATGGTATGTGCATTACTATATGTAAGAACTTTACATGTAATAACTGTTACTGCAATTATCACATATAATAATATTATATTCCCAATCTGTTTTATTCTTATTACGTACATTATGCAAAACACTGATTACATTTTATATCTAATCTCTTCTGTATTGTCGGGTACTGAAGTAGTACAAGCGATAATCTTATGTTCTACGGCTACGTTGTGTTGTTGTACGACGTCTTCCGGGTTTTGCAGAGTGATCACAGATGGCAGCATATACATTGTTTGAGTTTTAACGTCTGTGGGGTTCTTATAATCGTATTCTCTTCATATGTGTGGAGTCTTTTAAATAATTATACCGACAAAGTTGTAAAATTTTCCTTCCTTACGAAAATACAAGCTTTTCATATGACATTGTATTTACACGACCATTTGATATATTTCATTATCGGACAGAGCAATGACAGGGGGACGACGAGAGACATTAAACAGAGAAACACTTGTGAAGTACTAAATTACTTGACAACGTTATGTAAACACAAGAAATTGAAATATTTACAAATTTAGCGACCCTTCAATCTGCGCAAAAGCTTCTACTGGCTGATCATAAAAATGCATATACATATAATAGGAGTAGGAGTACTATCATTTTTCAAAATAGGAAATACTCTGTAGACGAGCGCATAGAATGTATTTTCGAAAAGTTTACATTTTAAATCATCAAAGCAAGTGAACTCTGTGTTTACATGACGATATATTCCAGACAACACAAAGAGCTCTTAAAGATCCGTTAAGAAGTGCTCGAATTATGTACTTAAACAATTCTCGTGCGTCCATATTAGAAGTCTAATAAAAAACGGTCTAAGGCGAAAATGGAGTTTGCGTAGACCGCATAATTTTCAAGCGAAACAACTTGTAATCGTTATTCTACAAAAGTCTGTGACAAGTTTGAACAAAGCTATAGATACAATTATGTTTCAATACGCACTCATAAAAATGCCATTAAATTTTGATGCAATCTTACTTGATACAATGCATGCAAATATACGTGTGTGCGTTATTCGACAAAGCGGGCTACGACCGCGATCAGTTTATTTAATTCCAACGCTATAATCAGTGATTGTCAAAAGAAATCCAGATCAAACTTGAGGTTTTAACATCATTGGCTAACTTTTATGTTACATTAATGCACTTTCGTTAAAATACACCAGGCAAAAATATTACTCCATTGTATAAATTTTAGCTGTTGGTTGTTGGTTGATTGTTTAATGCTTTGCGTCTAGCTGACAAACTTTGAGCACAACTCGTAGCTCTGGAATAATCTTCGTTAGACTCACTGTGGTGAGCTTGTTAAAACATGGCTTATTTGTAATATGACCACCCTTTACTTACAATACTCTTTTATTATTCAGTCAATATAGTTTTTCCTTAGAAATTCCAAATATCGATATTATTAAAACGGGTCACAGAATATTACTTTTATAACTCTTTTACGAAGTTTATAAAGTCATATTTAATACGAGATCTCTAATAGTGCAGTCAATTTAGATGTCGCAAATGAAGTTGAAATTCAGGGTATGTAATTACACCAAACGATAGCTGAAGGTCCCCTTATGAACCTATTAATTTTTATCAGCTCAATTTTCAGAGCCAGATTAATATCTAATAAAAAACAATCTAAGATTTGCGCCTAACCGACTTTTAACCCCTATTTTTATACTTATTACTCAGTCAATAAAAAAAAATTAAATTACTAATTTATAGCGGGGAAAATTTAGTCGGAAAACTATGATAGAAAATGCACGATTAATTTATTATAAGTTTTGTAAGTAATTTGTAAGAATTTTTCGCCAACGCGTCAGCTGATCGGTACCATGACGTGTGGACCTGAGTTACGTGATACGCGCCATGCGCAACTTATTTAAACGTTCAAGCTGCGCATGGTGCGTATCAGCTGACGCGTTGGCGAAAAATGCTTACAAATTACTTAAAAAAATTATAATAAATTACCGTGCATTTTCTCATAGTTTTCCGACTGAATTTGATAGTAAATTTTCCCCGCGACAAATTAGTAATTTCATTTTTTTTGGTTGACTGAGTAACAGTGGAGAAATGGAGGGTAAAAGTCGGTCAGGCGCAAATCTTAGATTACTTTTTATTAATTGATAACATGGCCCTGAAAATTGAGCTGATACAAATTAATATGTTCATAAAGGGACTTAAGCAATCGATTGGTATAACTTACATACCCTGAACTTCAACTTTATGTGCCTACGCACACTGTATTCAAATTCTAGATTGACTGCATTATAAGAAATTTGAATTTAGTGTTGTTCGAGTGTTATATCGATGAAAATAATTCTATAGAGATACGAGCGGAATGATGCAGAATATTGTAAAGACAAGAAAAAGTAAAAGAAATTTATAAAATTTAACGCAACAAAAAATGTGTGCTCAAAAACAATTGAAAATAAAAAATTTTAAGTGCTTGTAAAATTCTGAATTCTTTTTACGTCCACGTGTCATTTTTACTCTCGTCCTTCGTAGAATTTTAAGTGAACGACGTTTCGTTCGTATTCTTGAATACTTAAAAAGTTGGCCAAATTCATTCTGTAATTCGACGTTTGAAAAACGACTGTTCTCGCGTTAACACTAAAATTATCGGTCGCGGGCTACGATCTGAATATACGTAGGCGTATATTTTTATCTTTCGTATTTTTCTCTTGTCTGTCTTTCTCGCCTCACAGCCAGCCCGATGCTTACGTATGCATTTGCAATTCACCAGATTTACAATTTAAAAAAAAACGCCCGTACAGATTGCATGAATATAAATGGAGCGGAGGCAGGCGTTATCGTGTAATTCGAAATAAAATTAATAAGAGTACGTATTATATATCCCTTAGAGAAAATTTAAAAGCAGGGACATACGTCATTTTAAAAATGAATACGACAGAGTTCAATGTAAAATTATTGAATTCACGGATAGGTTTATCTTCCTTGTCGTTTCATGGAACAGCTTTATTTCTCTCAATATCTAATGATAATTCAAAATCATTGATATGCTCAAGTATCTTTGATATTTAATTTAATGTAATATCGAATAACCTATTCTTGATTCTGCTTCCAATGAAGCCTAATCGTTCACCTTTATAAGCCATTTTCTGCTTCACTGATATATTATCAACAAAATGCTAGATTTTATTGTATAATCCAGAGTAATCAAAAAAATGTAGGAAGCCATACTAAGTATGCGAAACTATAATCGGTCGACGAGGTCAATGTGCTTTTTTGACATTTCCCAAACAATGCATATCTCAGCAAACAGGACGTGGCTTTTCGTTAAATAACGAAAAAATATATGGTGAATTAAAAAAATAAAATATATTTCCTCACAAAGACATGCACTTTGTAACGAATATTTTATACAGAACAACGTGCTACTTGCAAAAAAAAAAAAGCATTGAACTCATGGACCGACTATAGACATTTAATAGTATATAATTAAAAAAAAAGGTAAGTCATCTTGATCGGACAACTTTTATTTAGAGAAAAATGAGGCAATAACAGCCACTTATGAAAAAAGTTTTTTAGGTTCCTTTTACGACTATTCGTCATTATCAATCAGCGTAGAATAGTAAAATGTAACCTTGACGTATCTACTGATTATAAATTTTAATGGAGATGATGTTGACCAGGTTTTCAGCCACAGAAAGACAACAGTTTTACGACGTTTCGGCCCGGTTTTGGACTCTCTTCAGGTAATTTATTAATCTACAAAAAACTGATTATAAATCATATTGCATTAAAAGTTAATTTTTTAAAGTTACTTTTTTTTTTAATTATCAATGACTGCATTTGCCGTCATAGTCTACGCATAAATTATAATCCAATCGAAATGAAATAAAAATCCATATACAATTATTAACATAAATTAAATTAAAATTTTCAGCTTCCAAGTAAACAAGTAAACAGGTTCAATATAATTGGAGATGTTTTCTCTATTCGCGAATAAAATAGACTGGCCAGCATTTCCCTTATTATCAACAATATTTCGCGATCCTAGAATTGCGTTAGCATATCTATACGTTATTTATACATAAATTGTATAATAGCTCACAGTATCCTCGCAAAACTAGCCAAGGCGCGAGAACAGCGAGACACGCAAAGCTTAAAACAAAAAAAAAGAGGAAAAAAATTAATAAAAGTACAACCAGCGTAAAGGTGGGAACCATAAACAACAGTAGTAATTACACGAAGCCTGCATGGCAAAGCCAACAAATATATTTCGTACGAGGATAAATTATAATACCGAACTCGGCAGCAATTAGTCCCCAGGTCGTGAAGATCCGCCACGTCCCCGGGACCTTCTAAGCTGAATTTTGTCATTTAAAATGCACGAGCAAAACTAAACGACTGAGGATTGGTAAGTCTGCAGTCTGCATCGAGGACGAAAGTAAAAGATTGCCGAGGAAATCGCGGCCTCGCACTGCTGTCCTTATTGATCGTGGTACTCGAATAAATAATATTGAAGGTTCGAGCACGGTTAAATAAAAAAGAAACGAAGAATTCTCGACTATTCAGGCGCAGAGGCGGCACCAGAAAGATACCAGGAATTTCGGAGTAACGGACGGTCGTCCTCGCGTAAGCACGGTCAGTTTTAGTGGCTTGGGATTTCTGGTAGGCGAACTGAGTGACATGACTTTATGGAGGAATCAGGAAGTAGGAGAAGGACAGTGCGACGTAGGAACAGTTCTGGCTCCCCGGAGTAACACATGTCGTGACTATTACGGAGGATGGTTTCTCGTGCGTACCTACCTTCGCTATGTATATAGGCATGTACGTGTATTCGATGTATACAGACATATGGACACGGGCGAGTCACTTTCCAAACGGGGATCAGGGATTTGTTTTTCGAATGTAAATCAACGAGCAGAAACGAACTTTGTCGCGCTGCTTGCTTGGCACGATAAGTAACGCCCAGACGCGACGACGAATTCCTATCAGGAGTCCACGAGAAGAACGTGGAAGAGCTCGTCAGTCTCTCTCTCTGTTAAATATCTCCTTCAGTCTTTCTCTAAGAGAGAGGACGATTCATTTTGAAACGAGTCGGTTACACCGTTACGTATATCCAAAATGCAGCTTTTCATTCAATATTAATTGGCTGGACGTAAGTCAATGCCTGCAGGAGTCTTGGGTGACTTGAAACACCATGCATGTGTATAGGGTGTCCTGAAGTGAGAAAGTACGAGGACAGAGGCAAGAGGGAAAGAGAGGTAAAAACGAATGGTATGTGTCGGAGATGTAAGAAGAAAGCCCATGGGTAGTGGTGGCTAAGATAGGTGGTATAGCTAGGGTCGTGAAGGAACTATGGTAAAGAAGGGTCGGGAAACGTTTCGTGCATTTTTTTTGCTACGACCCCTAGGTCGCTCTTCCACTATGCCAGTCGGCAGGGTATACCATGGGTATATCCGTATATAAAGTATAATAAAGGTCGGAATCGGTCCGCGCGGAGTGAACGAGTGCGCGTCGTTCCTTGCGCAGCGCGCTGATTGGCTCAGAGAAACGAATCGAGCATTCTGATTGATCTTTTTGAAAGGAGTTACGCCTCTTTATTCCCGTTGGGCGGCTCTTACATTTTTCTCCGTCCGCGTTGGCTGCCCGTATGGATTCTCGCTTCTTATAGGCTGAGACTGGTCGGAGCGAATCCGCGCGGACTGCAGTCGAGGTTAAGATGCCTTAGCAATCAAGTAGAACCTTCGGGCAAGTAGGGGTGGTTATGGGTGGTTACGAACGAGTCTGAGGAGAGAACGGGAGAAGGCGGCCATATTTAGAGAAGGAAATCAGTGAAGAGCATTCGCGTTTCGCGTTTCGCGGCGCGTTCGCTCGGCGAACGGCTACGGACTGATTACGAACCCTGTACATACCTACCTACCAGTTTTCCGCGGACTATACAACCGCGTATTACACTGTGGTACTTGGGGTACACAGAATCGTTCGACCACATCTCTCTCTCTCTCTCTCTCTCTCTCGCTCTCTCTCTCTCTCTCTCTCTCTCTCTGTCTTACTCTCTCTCTCGAGGTGCTAGGGAAAGAGAGAGAGAGAGAGAGAGAGAGAGAGAGAGAGAGAGAGAGAGAGAGAGAGAGAGAACACGGAGGCTGTCTCTGTCCGACTCACTCTCTTATACTCTGTCTCTCTCTCTCTCTCTTTCATTTCATCCCCATTCTCCGAGCACCCTCTCTCGTCGTCTCTACCCACCCTCTCCGCCCCTTTAGAAAACTACCCTCCACAACCACTAGCTCTCTTCGACCCCTCCTCCCTACCCACACGTCATAGATACATATACGTGTATACTACACGCACATTCAGTCCAGTGGCCACCATGTTCGGCGAATTTTTTACTTTTTCTTTTTACTTCGCTCTCATCCCCCTTTTCTTTGCATCGTGACTTGCGAAGCGTTGCTCGAAGCTCAAGAGCTTTTTCTGCATCGCGCCTATGGGACGTGATATTCGTTCCTTCGTCGTTCCTCTACGATATAGAGTAGTGCACGGCGATGAAAACCATCATTACTACAGTGTATACGTAGGTGCTGCCACCTTTCTTCTATCGCTTGTTCACATTCTTTCTCCGTTTATACCTTTCTTCATGGTTCTCTCTCTCTCTCTCTCTCTCTCTCTCTCTCTCTCTCTCTCTCTCTCTCTCTCTCTCTCTCTCTCTCTCTCTCTCTGTCTCTCTCTGCTTCTTTCACTCTCTCATTTGTTTATTTACTCCGTCGCCTTATTAAAAGCTTCTCGCAAATTGTGATGGCGCTGCAAGCGTTCACCCTACCAACCCTCTTCGAGAGCGCATGGAGATTCACGATGTTGAGGGTTCACGCCTTGAGTGGGATAGAGGAGGATTCAAATGAAAAGGCGTAGAAAAGGATACGAGAGGAAGATAACAGAAAGAGAGAACCAAGCATGGAACGAATTGGTTTGAAAATATTGAATTGGAATTCCTTCCAATGTTCGTGATGGATGGCATATAGTAGCCAGCCCAGCCACTTGGTTCCGATTGACGTAACGGCCAATTGGCAACTGGACACTCGGCAAGAATGACCCAATTAACCGATAAACACATTTTCCAATAAGCAATCGCTTGCAGACTCATGTACGACCCCGTGTATAACCTGTATACAGATTCATGCTGGTTCGTTCAACTAATCAAATCTCAATACATATACTGCTACTTGGATACACATGTTTATTCTTCGTGGTTCACCCAAACGATAATTACGTAAGCCATTACTCGGAAGAAAAAGAGAGAGATAGAGAGAGATTGTTACATTCAAATTATGTCCAGGGAAATTTATTTGAAGTTAATCTGAAATATATTCATAGGATAAAATTAATTAGATCCACGAGTTTTACGAATCGAATTTGACGTACCCGTTTCGTTATTCGCATCTACAGCAATGTGAATGACTTTTGGGAAACAATTATACAGAAACAATTTTGTCAATCGCACGATCCATATTCAATTCGTGTACAACGTACATATATAGATGCCTACTCGTCAAAGCGTACACTGCGCACGTCCCGTATAGATCAACGAAGGTTTATATATATATATCTGATGAGAAATCACATAATATGACGTATTGTAGTTTGTGCATTAAGAACTAAGAGATGAGGAGTTGTCTGATCTCTAGTTCTACTACCTAGAGGGTAGCTATCTTACTTCCACACGTAGCTTTGAGGTACTCTCTGCATACGTATGTATGTACCATATGAGCCACCATACATATGTATGTATCAACATTTTAAGGTCGTAAAGGCATGACTTTCCTGACCCATAATTTTTTTCACGATATCCTTCCCTCTCTTTGTTCTTCTCTCCCCTGCTTTCTTATCCCTCCGAATAACATTAAGATTTGAGAGTCAGTGCGCCGAGTGCAAGAAAGGGCAAAGTGATAATAACTGTCTTGGGGTGGGAAAGAGACGTAAGGGACTAGGAAGAAGGGTGCCCATAGAAAAGGGTAAGTCTAGTAACGATGCTCCGTGTACCCACGCATACCAAGTATCTCGTATTCACCGATACAGAAGTCTTTACACAAAGTTGAAGTAGCGAGCGTGAGCGACAAAGAGCTGTAAAAGTAAGAAAGTGAAATAGTGAGTGGAAGGAGGACAGAGCTAAACCACGTGGTGCTTTTCTACGTGGTGGGGATAACGGTACCAATAGTGGGGAGAGCGTCGTTCCCCACAACGAGCGCACTTGATAGTTGATACCCGACCGTCGTGCCGGGTGGGTCGTTCGTTCGTTTGTAATACACATTGGCTCGCCCCCTCTGTTTTATCAGGCAGCCCTAGGTATTATACTACCTACAATGAATTTAATTTAAAGCAAGAAAGTCACGCAACGCGATACATTAAAAGAAAAGTTTAGTGTCACGTCGAACGGTGTGTGTGTGCAACAGTATCGCTTCTGGCGCAGTGTGAAGCTTCTTACCGAAGCCATCGGCTGGAGGTTGTTTTCGCGCTCAGTCGATAGTTATCCGTTGGTTGTAATTCAGATTGTGTTGTTATTGGTTGTTGCTGCATTTGTAGCAGTGATCGCTGTGCCAGTGATTAAAGTGGGTCGATTGTAAGAAGAGCAAGTGGTGCAAGTGTCACAGTGATGCTAGTTGTGTTTCCTATGATATGACAGGAAAGAGGAGATACCATAGTGACCAAGGATATAGGAGATAGGATCATCCTCTTGGCGAGGTTCGACGTAGACGCACATCAGGGCAGCCCGAGGGACAAACTCCTGGGCCTCTTTCCTCGTATACCTGGGATATCGTGCGCGCGCGCGCTTTTCCGCGTGCGTGCCTGTGCGTGACGAGGCTCGTCTTCCGAGCCCCAGGATGTACTCCAGCGCCGGGATAAACGCGGCAGCTGTGGCAGCGGCAGCTGCGGCACGACACCCGGTTAGAATTTTATCCTTTTTTTTTTTACTCCTCGATCGACGTAGATAACTAACCCCCGCCCGATAGGATCGGGACGCACTTGCCGTCGGACAGCTTTTCTACGTCTTTGAATTGGCACTTTTTTCTCTCTTATTTTTCCTTTCACCTTGAATTTTGGATCTGCGTCTCCGGTTACTGCGTATCAGTCGTCCGTCGCTCCGTGCAGGCATCTTCCACCGTCGGAATACTTCGAGTATTACCTGTCAAAGTGTGTACTTGGATATACGTGGTTTTTATTTATACCGTTTCTCTTTCCTGGTTTGAAAACTTCTAATGGAGCATCGAATGAGTATTTGTCTCTTTCCATAGATGTGTTATTGCTCTTCTTCGAGCATTCCGAGAATCAAACAGAGTACAGGTTTTGGCGGCGATTCAGAATAATTCGAATGTATACGTGCTGCCGTCTATCCACCCAATTTGTATTCTTCGAGCTGGATTTCTGTGTATACACCAGGGTTAAGCGTGTTGGTAGTCTTGTCTGTTGGTGGCTGGAGAAACGTGGAAAAAAGTAACGGGAGCACTTGGCAATTATATAGTAGATTCAGAACGAAGCCAGGCGTAAAGTCTCTCGGATACGGGCGGAGCGGTTGCCGCTCTTGCGGCAGGAGGTTTTATTACGGCTCCGAGTTGCACGACGGGACAACAGAGTATAGCGGTTAAATGGGCCGCGTCATAGGAAGTTTTTTTTACAGAATAATCCACTAATCCTATTAGTGGTGCTGTCCTAGGGCCGTAAAATTTGGGCTCACGCCCACCCACTACCCGACCAGCTATTCAGCCATATAACTATGGAGCACCAGCTATGTGTATTCCAACCTCTCCCTGGGGAACCATGGGCTTGGATATTGTGGACAAATGCTGGGCCAGGGTAAACAGGGATAGGAGGAATAGTGACCTGGGTCCAGGGACCGACGGAACGGTTCTATTTGCTGAGCATTGTCGTCCAGGTCTCTGTTTGTTCGTCTCGTTACCTTCGTTCTCGTTGACCTGCTTTCTTGTCTACCTACCTACCTACCTACCTACCTACCTACCTACCTGTCTATCTGTCTCTACCTTCATAGACTCCATCATCCTCTACCTTGTCTTCTTAAGTTCTCACTCTGACTAGGTCCTGCCTAGGATACCTGCTATTCCCTTTTGGACTTTTACGTTCAGGTGGAAGGAGCGTATCGCCTTACCTCTATCATCCTTTCTAATGCATCTGACTCCAAACGATGGAAAAATCTTTCTTTTTTTTTTTTTACTTCATAGAAGGCCATTCACTGGCATTAATGTTTACCTTGCGATGAATTACGTGCTGGACTTTACAAGTAAGTGCCATTGCAAAATTACCAATTTATGCTTAGCCAGGCGTATTTATCTTTTCTCAGCATAGTTTGCTTCCCCTTCTACCTCCTCGTCTATGAGCAGATTTTTTTGTTATTTAAAAAACGTAGCGAACAAACGACTCCGCGCATCCAATGTCCGACGGGTATCTAATTGGTCAGCCGGAACACGACTTGCTCGGTTGGTTCTTCCGGGGAGTTTTATTCGAATCTCACGTCTCTGCTTGAAGTCGACTGGCTTCTTCGTTTCTTTCATTACTCATCACGGTGCTTGACCGAGTTGACACAAGTGGTGTTATTGGCGCTGCAGGGTCGCCAGGACTGTTTATCGACAGGCTGTACAAATATTGTACCGGTGACAGCGGCAAATAGTTTATTGATTATTAGGAAAGTTTCCCAGCAACTAATCGATTGATTGCTGAACGCTAATTGACCCTCCTGTGCTTTGCAACCTTTACCTTGTATAGAATGGTCCAATGTCAGTACGGCAGAAGCGACGAGACTCTCTTGCGGATTCGCCCTTATGAAATCGGATCTTTTAGTTTTTTTAAAGGATTTCACAGTATTCACGATCTCCCAAGATACGGCAACTGTGCGGATTCCGTTGAAAGTGTTGATAAACTCCAAGTACGAATTCCGAAGATTTTTAATAATCGTGTGAGTGTAATCGGTGCGGATTGCGTTGGGCCGTAATTCAGCTTTTGCTATACTTTAGATCATACCCTGTATAATTTACGTAGATACGTAGGGAATAGATTCCGATGGCTCTAAAGGCTTCGTAATACGATCGATGAAAATGAATTTGTATGCTCGTTACTTTTTTTTTTTTATTCTCCTGTCCCACCCACCACAGCCAACTCGTCTCTCTTTAACAGTTTTTTCTTATCATCCCGTATCTTTGGGGGATTAAAATTTTAATTCGCGAATGACAAACGATCGTAGGTACTTAACGAGATTGCGCAGCAAGCGAGCTTTGAATCGTGCCTCTTATTCGCGTTTATCATTAAACCTTCGGCTCCTAGATCATCCCTTATGACGTCGGTAGCATGATTCAGCCTTGTATAGATATTAGAATTCAAGATATCCATTTCTTGCGCTTCATCGTTATATTTATATATGCTTATCAGTAATTCTCACATCTATTTCACGAGAGCAATTAGTATAATATCTTGAAAATAATATTTCTTATCCTCGCACTTTTCACAGTCGTAGCGTCAATTTTACGTTTGATATTTCTAATACGGGGATTACTGTCCTGATGTCTGCTACCTTATCAGAAAAGTACCTCGATAATAAGACAACAACGTGGAAAAGAGAGAGAGAGAGAGGCAAGGAAAAAACGTAAGAAACGGTTGGTAAATACTCCTGGTAATTAAAGTTTATTAGACTCGTGCGGGTCCCCTCGTGTCACTTCACTAAGAGAGAGAGAGAGAGAGGTCTTCCTTTTAGGCGCTACTATGCTGCGCTGTGCGAGGAAGCTACAAGGATCCGGGAGACAGGGCAAGTTTGGTAAGGGTATATCCCACTTGGGGCAGGAAAGCATATAGAGAAGGAAGGAGAATGAGCGAGAGGACGGTAACAGCTGCATTGTCAGCGGGACCCTTCCTCGAATGGGCCAACAAAGGCCCCTAGTTAGGTACCGGCAGGTTTAGGAAGACCCTTCGTTGTCAGAAGCATGGCTCTTTTTCACGCTCTGGCCCTTTAGAGTGGGTACCTATAGTACAAGTAGGTATAGAGTCGCGTCCCTTGTGCGAGAAGGACCATGTTGCGCCTGAGGAGGACTCGGGACCGATAATATGCTCATTAAGGGCGTGGTGCACGTCCTTCCATTAAATATACATATATGTATACACATCTAGCATACACATGTGTACGTACCGTACCGAACGACACGTTCTAGCCATGTCCAACTCCGAGCCTAACCTTAACCTTGCCTATGCCACCCCATCTACATAATAAAGCAGCGGATAGAGACACACGGAGGAAGTAAATGATCCCCTTGTAATATTTTCCGAACTAATTATCATAATACGGAAGGGATGACTAAGGAAGCGTTTACCCTGTTAGGGCTCGTGTTCAGTACGATTTTCAAAATTCACCAATTTTTACGCGCTTCCAAGCAATTCGATGCGCCGACTGAGTAGCTCGATCGATTGGCCACTTTGCTTTTCGAGGTCAACCGATAATAGCTTAGATTGCTTAAACTGTTAACTGGGCTAAATGCCGCTGCAATTCAGGTATATTGCGTATACGTAGGTGCATACGCGACGTTTTTTTTTTTTGTATCGTCTGCCGAACCTCCGAGACTTCGTGAAACGTAGAGCCACCCTGTTTCTCCGTATAATACGGCAATATCTATATGTACATTTGCTGGAGTACGTAGCGATAGAACGTACTGTACATACGTGACCTCCCCTTACCCCCTTAAACTTCCATCGACCACATTCGTATCTGGCCATACAGTGCAAATATACGTATACACATTGGTTCGCGTATATTGTATGTACACATACCGTTCTCGCAATAATGAGGAGCTTGCACAGACCCGGGGATCCCAGCGTTCTTCAAACAAGGAGAGCAAGGACAAACAGCCCTACGGACAGTCGAACAAACATACTGCGCCACGAATCACACACGACTACTCCGTTTCGCCAGAGAAACACACATATGTATATGTACATGCGTGCACGTGTAATATCAAATATATATATATATACGTATGTCTAGCACCGTTGCAGCGGCAAGCACGTGTGGAATATTATATATACTTGCATGTGTGCGTAAGATATGTACATGTGTGAATACACGTGCTTGTTGGTAGGAGTATGGGGACAGAGTATATCTCTCTCCTTCTCTTTTTTACGGTGTTCCATACTACACGTACACACAGCCGCACAGGATACCCAACCAAACCCGACTGGGACCCGTCAACCGTCACCATTGCTCAACAAGCACCATAAGCGATATGGTGGCTAATATTTGCTGGGATAAGCATACAAATACAATACAGTTCTGTTTACCCGATCCCAGTGGTTCTCAATGAAAGTCGCAGATTACGTATATATAATATACACGTATAGCTGTAGTCAGTTGCCATTGGGATGGCAGAAGATTCAACGCGAAAGGGACCAGCGAGACGTGCTGAAATTTTTGCTGTTACGAATTTATCCCGTAGCTTCGCAATGTCGTTAGGTGTACCTAGAGAGTTTTCTAGACTGTTGGGACGTAGCCACTGAATTCCCGTTTTCGCCGGTATGGACAAAGTTAAAATTCGACACGCGTACCAAGGGGGGGATAAGAACGAGGCTGTGTGGTACTTCCCGTCTGACGCTCTTTCACCAGTCATTGTCGGAGACTCGTAAGTGGCCAACTGTACTCGGATTACCCAGCCGTCTGACAATGAGATGTCTACAGCGTGACAGGGGTTCTCATACGGGCGATCCTCAATTAATAATTACGTGCGTCCAAGGAGTTTGAATGTCTATCGATGGTGGTACCGACTGGTGGCGCTAGTGGCGCTAGTGGCGTTGGACAGCCCGATACAAGTTATCCGAAGGCAAGGGCACGGTTAGGTCAGCGCAGAATAGCGGTTTCGAACTATCTCAATTTGCCTAAGCCGCAACCGCAACCACCAAACCGCAGGACCCCTCAGTCCCCGCAGCCGCGGCTGTCTCTGCTCTCCCACCTCTGTCTCTCTACCTTCGTCTTCACCTACGACCTTCGCTTCGGCCTCTTTCTTATTCCTATCTTGTTCTTGTCTCTTCTCAGTTTTTTTTTTTTTTTTCATTCGCATCCTCCCTGCGCCGCTTCCACGTTCTCACATAATTTAACATCCCGAACGCGGCTTGAGCCTCTGACCGCCAGAAACCACAGCCGAGAGATAGTTGGCACGTGTGTCGAGCTCCTTTTTCGTATTCGGCGGTGTATTACGGCCGAACGGAGATAGCACTTTGGCAAATTGTGCAATTGACGCGAAACTTTGTAATCTTATCAAAGTTTCTATGGAAATACAAGGACGTGAGATTACGCGTTCTTATGTGAACGTAAGACGATGTTCATTCGTTGTTTCTATGTTGCGAGTTAAAATGACTACAAACTATGGACGGAAATTGAAGAACAAACTTACGTATAAGAATATACACTCGTTTCACGCGGTTACCAATCTCCATTTTTATTTCGATTTATAGAAAAAAAAAATCCCCCATCAAAACGAATCTTAAAGCACACGCAAAAGTATCTTCGTCAAGCTTCGTTCTCATAAGACGAAGTAAACCTCACCAAGCTCTCTCTCCATCAAGTTACGCTTCTCGACACGACACACCAGGTATCCCCACTGTATATCTATATCTCGCGAACTCGTAGTTTCGGTTGTAACGTGTAATCCTCGCGGACACCGCAAACATGTAATTAACACTTGCCCTCTCTCGGAGGCCGTTCCAGTCAGTACGGAGCCTGGCTGTGCTGTGTTCTGGTATGGCGGCGCTGTTGCATGACGCCACGATACCGTGCAGATAGTATTTGATGCTGTGGTTCTCTGTGCGTTCCATCCAACTTCTCTCCCTGTCTCTCTGCGCGTCCAGTGACTCCTCGAGCTCTTTCATTCGCTTACTCAGGTTCCGAGTACTCTCTTTGTCTTTCGCATTTCAAATTCCTATCTCCCTTCGAGTACCACACTCTCTATCGCTCCAACGAATCTCCCAGCAAATCTGCATCCTATTCTACCGTTCCTACTGTCCTTCGTAACTCGCGCCTCTATATCGCTCCGTACTCTGACTGTCTCCCTTCAGAATTATAACGTGCAGTAATTGTTGGAACTTTATCCGACTATCCATAGTACGGCTCGCGGTCGTAGGTACTGGCACGGGCCAATGATCTCCCTTCACCGTTTACCTGGTATACAGAAATAGTGAAACAAAAGGGTTACAAAAGGTTTTGACGAATCGTATTTTTTTTCTTCCTCAGGGTCCTCCCCAGCCTGGCCAACCATTCAAATTTACCGTGGGAGAATCCTGCGACAGGATCAAGGAAGAGTTCAATTTCCTTCAGGCACAGTATCACAAGTGAGTATTGACGTATACGTGTGTACTAGCTAGCTAATTGTAAGTGTGTATTTTAATATTGAATTACGGGCCAATACACTATAGGTATTTTCTTCCTTTTCATTGAGAAAGAGAGTAACTGACTCCATTAATCATCAACGCAAAGTTTCCGTCGATTACTATATAGAATGTACATTTTATATAGTTTAAGTAAAGGTTCTGTCGCATCGGACGACATGCACCTGTTGGCCGATTGGCATTGCTAAGATCGATATCAACGTTCTGGCTCCGTCTACTCGCTGCCTATGGGAATAAAGCCAGCTGACATAATGGCACAAGCGAATCACGAAGTCAGCCATAAATGATTTACGATCGAGTGGCACGTCGGGCGTCGCGACGCCTCTGCTCACTTGGTTTCCAGTGCAAAGCGCTCGCTTCTCGGTTGCTACCTTTTTTTTTGTTTCTTTGCTTCAAAGCACCGATCCTCTCTCGACTTTGTCGAACAGTCGCGTCTTTGTATACGCTTGCGCCACGTAATTCCTTTTTTATCTTTTGATCATTTTTACTGTCATTAAGTCTTTGTTTATTTAATCCTATTGGTTTCTCTTTACAGCCTGAAGCTCGAGTGCGAGAAACTGGCCACTGAGAAGATCGAGATACAACGCCACTACGTCATGGTAAGAAAGATGCTTGCTTATGGATATATATATATACGCATACACATACGTGGCACTATATATGGAAAGTTGCGCCTCGTATCGCGTAAGCCCGGTATTATCGTGAGTAGCTTAATGACCGTGTCCATCCGTGTCTCAGTTCGCAGATGATGATAATTATTGCGGACCGCCCACTAATCCCGACTTCGTCTTCGATTTCTTTGACACTCGCATTAATTGCAATTGGTTTAGCGAGACTCCATTTCTTGTGACGTAATTTGAAACTCGGTTGTCTCTTTTTTTTTTTTTCATCTATTTTATTTGAATCTTTTGCTGCCGTCTTTTTGTTAATGCAGTTTCAGCGTGCTCTTACTTTAGGGGCAAAGCGATCGTTGTATTATTTGAGAGGCGTCGAGACGCTGCTCTATTGACTCCTTCGCGAAATTGTGTAATTAACGCGCGTGCAAATCGGTTCCCGTCTCGACGAAATTAATGATCAATAAAATGAAGAAGCTAGTATCTTTACTCGTCTTTGTAAATAAAATATCGTTACGGTCAAAGGTCGAGCGGCGTATCAGATAAGAATTTATCGCGTGTCATCCCGCCGAGTATTTCTTTTTTTTTTCTAACATGGAAAATTGCCCCACGATACGCACCATTTTATCATTAAAAATACGGCAGATGACATCTTTATAGCAACAATATTGCCAGTTGCAATGATTATACGACGTCGGAGGAATAATTAACGAGCGAATTAACTTTGAAAAAAAAATGACATAAATGTATTTATCTAACCCGTTAAACTTCTGTTTCAGTATTACGAGATGTCCTACGGGCTCAATGTGGAAATGCACAAACAAGTTAGTAAAAAAAACTTTTATTTTCGCTTATTTACGTTAAAAAACAAAAATATCAATTAACGCCATTGCCTCCGGCACTTAATCCCGTCGTACTTGGTATGTTTTCACGCGTCGTCGTTCCTCGCAATCATTCACGAAACAATCATCATCGCCACCAGACGTGGAAAGTTTATTGAAGGCAATTATTAGTTTTCTGAAAATATTCAGTAATAACGGCATCACGGAACACGTAATTTTCACGGGTATACATAGAACAGTTTATTCTCGGCGCGCTAAGTGGGCCTCACGTTGCCAGCCAACCAACCAGTCAGTCAACCAGTCAGCAAGCCAAATCCTCAGCCACGATAACACGGCAATTACTTTTACGAGCGAGGAAACTGCCTTTCGCGATTAATTCCGCAGCCACGTTTCTGTTGGCACAAGTAGCGAGATCGCCCCTTACGAGCAGACGATGGCTCCTTAATGCAACCTCTCCATTCCCCTATTTTACCCAGGACGTCTCTCGCACTGTGTAATCCCAGTGGCGACACGCGAGCTTGGATAGATTCGTTTTATTTAACTGCACAGATCAGAGATATTTCTGTACCGTCCAGTGCCCCCCCGCCCTTCCCTTGTCCAGCCCTAGACTACAGAAATTATACATTGCCCCATGTCATACAGTAGTATTAACTCGACTGGGTATTAGCTAACACGCGTGCTCGACAATCAGTTATTCATTGAGAAGAGTGGTATTGCTCGGCGATTATTATTATACGAGGATCTAATTTGGCATCAATAACTATTAATATGGAACACAACCGAACGAACGAACGAAGACTAACGTTTACGGGTGACTCGGTCGCTTTCGGCCCGAACCGATGAATCGCGATTTATTCTGATTTCACGCGTTTAGTGGTCATCGAATTGTACTTTGTGTCAGGATATACCAATCAGCTGACTGCAAGATCACGGGGTACATATGTGAGGCTTACTAAATTTTTAACAAATAAATCAGTATACGATACTGTTCGCGCTTACGCGTAATACGTAGAAACGATATTTTTGGCATTACATTGAAAGCGAAAATTAGTTTAGTAAATTATCTATCAGTCTGATTCGACTGTTTGTCACGGCTGAGAAATTTCTTTGGCACCTCTGCCCGTGTCCCATCGCGCTCGGAGTCTCCCGAGGTAGTACACAGGTACGTAGCATAGACGTAGGCAGTTAACGTGGCTGAATATGAAACGGCGTAGTGCCAGGGGCGTACGTGCACACAGTGAGGGGTGCGATTCTAAAGAAAACATTGGGAAAGAGGTAGAGAGGACAAAAGGAGAAAAGAAAGAGAAATTCTCGCTCGCTCTTTCAGGTCCGGGTCGTTAATGCGATTACAAGATTCGTTCTGTCGTCGCCGGGCGCGCGTTTCTTTTTTTTTTTTTCCCGAGACTTTGACTCTTTACCTATTCGCTCGTTTACGCTCTGGGAACGCGTTATATTTATTTCTGACGTAGTCCGGGTTAGCGGCCGCCTGCGACGGCGTCTTCGTTGGTACGGAACGGCTGGTGACGGAAATAGAAGCCGCGGGGGTACGTACCCCGTAGTCGTTGACAGGAGGTCTCGGCTCGAAAATATGTATTAGCCCTCGAGGTGATCTTTGAAACTAGACTAAACTAAATGCCGGCGAGTTGGTGAGTGGACGTAGAGAAAATAACTGCGAAGACGTTACCGACGGTGAGAACGAAGATGATACGAAGTTAGGCTGTGTTTATGTATAATATATGCATATCTGTATAGAGGTAATATAACGAACAGTGTACATGTGTAAAGAAACGTGGTCAAATGTATTTATATATGCACGCGCATAGCGAATGCCCAGCCGTTGCGCAGCGGGAAGCTTTTCAGTATATTTTTGTGTTCCGAATGATATTTTGGTGAACGTGTTCTGCCGCGATGGGAATTCAATGAGCGAACGTTTGTTTGCTGACTTAACATCAGACATTAATGGCGACCGACGACCGGAAGTGCTTACTCGTATGTATAATGAGATTTCTAAGAAAACTCGGAAATCCGCTCGACTTGTTTTATTTATCTTTTTTTTTTTTTTGTTAGGTTAGACGAGGGTCGGGTTACAACGGTGTTTTGGGATATAGTTTTTTTTTTAAACTGCTCGTGAATGTTTGCGTTTCATCTAGCTGATGTTAACCGATGTGCCTCAGCGTAAGAGAGGTAACCTAAGCTAACGTGGCATAAAAAAAAAAGTAGCTGTCTTCGGGAGAGTCTCTTTTGGTAACTCGTTACGAGGTTTTGTCCCTGCGGTGGCCTCACGCGTTGCCCGGCCTCCTGGTGAGTCTTTTGGATTGCGGTAGACGCCGGGGAAACTGAAGAAATAGAATACAAAGAAAAAAGACGAGGAATACGTTGAAAAAAAAAAAAGTACAAAATAATCCCACGTTGATCCCGTCACGTGGTTACAACTGCGACATTTTATTTTCTCTTATTTTTTTCCCCTTCCCCGCGATACCTCTCCAGTTAAAATCTTTAGGTAACTGAGTTGTCCCGGACCAGTCTCTTTGGTCTCGATCAAGCAAATCTGATCTCAGTCGAGCATTTGTCAAGTCTGCGTTGATTTTCGTCCCTTTGAAGTCTCGTTGTGATCCTGATCGAATCGCTGTACCTCGACTGTCCCTTACTTATTTAAGATTGAAAGTCTTTAAGACAAAAAAAAGGATCATAGCAAGATTCAAGTGAGATGAGAGTTAACGTAAAGATCTGGCAAAGCTCGGGACCAAAGAGGCTGCTTCGAGAGACCTCTGACATTTTAATATTTTTGACTCGGGCTCTGTAGGCTCATCCTGTCTTTTCGGCAAATCTCCTTCTTATGTGTTTTTGTGCGTTATCTTTAAGAGCCAAACTTATAAATAATATTAACGAACGTTCTCTTATCTGTTTTAGACGGAAATCTCGAAGAGACTGAATGCCATTATCGGGCAAATCCTGCCGTTTCTCTCGCAGGAGCATCAGCAGCAAGTGGCGACAGCCGTCGAGAGAGCGAAGCAGGTCACCATGACGGAGTTGAATTCCATCGTCGGGGTAGGTTTTTCGATGAAATAATTAATTCATTATTACGAGCCCGAGAACCTTAATTAGCCTGACCAATTATCTTTCTCGTTGGTATACACCGGCTCGCTCCGAGTAGTTCTTGTCTGTTGTCATGGTGAAAAAACAAAACCAGATGGCGCATTCCATGAGTCTCTCTTATACACGCTCCAATGAATTTTCAAATCTCGTACGTTTCGTCGAGCCGGTATATTTGCCGTTACCGTTGAAGAAATTTATAGTGTGTGTACTTTATCCCCACTTCAAGGGGAGTATACTTACTCAATTATTATCATTGGCCAAGAGATATTACGTGGTGCGGATCGATGCCAAGCGAAATTATCAATTGGTCTTTAATATACTCGAGGAATATATTCTGCATAAGTATACATTGCTATTCACAATTGATGGCGGCGCGCCACTCATTTCGTAGTGCGTATTGCTGATAAGCGCTCATGGAAATTGCCATTCGGTTGTCGCTCTACATAATTGAGTTCAGAGTCGCTCGCGGAGCATGATGTGAATAATTTTAGGAAAAACCGTCTGCGCGGACTGAGTTCTTGACGATACAATGAGACGGCAGATAAAGAGAAACTCAAGATATACGTTGCGCGTCCTCGAGGACGTCATTCTCCGTGGTCGCAGTAATAAATGCACCAGTGAGAAACTTCGGACGGTCAAATACAATTTATTATACGTGATCAGTGTTCTGCACCGATAAACTCAAAAATGTCTGTATGTACTCAGAGTCTGGCGTACTCTAGGCTTACTTTAAACAAACAAAAATAGACCAAATAATTATAAAAAAAAAAAAAAAGAAAATATTATACAGTGGACATTTTTCTTGTTGTTCTCTCTCATTGTCCCTTCACTCGCTTCATCTCGTCCTCCTATCTAATTCTCCCAATTTGCTTAACAAGACGACGATACTGCGCTGGGGCTGTTTTTTTCCTCTTCTCAATATTACACGTAAGCACGACAGCGATACCGATAAGTAAACTAGAATGTCTAAAAATTATGGTTTTCAGGATGAAACGTGTTCTCGATTTATGACTTAAATAAATACAGTTGCTGTCGCGTTCTGCTACCATATGGGTAATCAGTGCCCGTGCGTATGCATACGTACAGGTGCTTTCATGTAGAATCTGTAACCACGCGCAGAGGTGTACGTGAATATATTAACATATGTATGTATACACCGCTATATACTGGTTGTTTGGGGTTGTTCGTGGATAGGGGGAGGGTGAGAGGTGGTTACGTGGGGTGGCTGGATTCGGTATGATAAAAATACTGGGGATTCCATGGGAGGATGGATTTTACAAGGGAGGTCGTGAAAGGTGTAGAAAGTGCAGGAAACGGTTAAGGGCGGAAAGGGATTTAAAGGGGTTAAAGGAGAGAGAGAGAGAGAGGATGGTCGGGCAGAGGGTGAAAGAGCGAGAGGGAACGGCGCGGGAGCGAGAGGCTGGCAAACAGACAGAAGCGCGCGAAGCTCCATGAATATGTATCACTGCGTAAACAGGGCTTGAATCAATATTTCGCTTAATAACATTGCACGAACGTCAGCGGGTGCGCTAGTTGCGCTCACCCTCCGTGTTTCACTCTTTTGTGTCGCTTAACCATCCTCGTGATTAGCTCCGTCCTCCTCGCCGGGGGGGTCGCAACGATGCACCTGGTTACCAATGGTCTTGCGACGACCCCATCCGCAGATCCAACCGTTCCCCCCTGTACTTTGACATTGACGTCGACGTTACTACCCCAAGTCTCTTCGGGAATACAGTGGCGGGTTGGGGGCTTGTTTTCCACTAAGGGATGGAGGGTTAATTTTGTGAAGTCAATACCCGGAATAAGGTATCCAGGGGTTGCTGTTGCACCGTCCGGAGGGTGGGTACTTGGGAACGTGCACCCCCTGACGGGAAAATAACTATCGTACGCTAGGGGTTGTTTCGCGTTGAAATCCCCTAGCTCGGGGGAGCAGGGACCAGCGACCATCCCCTAAATGCCTAAGTGAAATCCGCGATAAGCACTTTGCACGCGTAACGAGTTTATCGTATGCTTAGCTATAAACCCTCCCTATTATCTCGGCATCCATCCCTGGTAGCCTGGCCGGGCCACCCTTATTCCCAAACACCCACGGAGATTATATCTTTCATCCCCTAACCGAATTGCTGCCTAGAGCCACCCTTGCCGTACGGGGATGTGCTCGTGTTACTATGTAATGTTAATACCGCACAGCGTACGAATCGCACTCGTTTTATTTATCCTTTGAAATCTCAATGCTGTCCGATGGTTAAGTTTCGTATTTTACACTTTCAGCAACAAAGACCGGACATTCCGCGGCTCCTTCAACAGATGCACGCTCAGCAATTACCACCGGGTGCTGCGATGGGCCCGCATCCTGGTCTACCAGGGTTACCAGGACTCGGTCCTGCCGGCGGACTTCCTGTACCGACCTCAGCATCCGCCCTTCTAGGACTCGGCTTGACTCCCGGTGCGGCGTCTACTCCGGCAACCGCCGCCGCTGCTCATTCCTTATCAATGCTGGGAAAGCCTGAGCTTCATCGCAGTCAACCGGACGACCTTAAAAGTAATGGAGGTCAGTCTCGCTATCTAATTTCCATTTAACGATAAAACTCGTGTGCGTACAGATCCGTTTTATAAAAATACCAATCCGATAATTAATCCTTTCTCAAGGCAATCGTCAATCGTGTAATTGCGCAACGGTATAATACGTGTGATTATCGATCACGGCTGAACGGCTGTTATTTTTAATTGTACAGCAATCTACCGATTGGCACGACGTGTGTAAAATTGTTTAACGGGATAGAAAAGCAGGAATTGAGGTTGATTCGAAAAAATTGAGAGAAATTCATACATAAACATTTATGTGTACGAGTAGAATATTTATTTTTCAAATTTTCAAACAATATCCCCTTTCGAAACGTGTTTGCGATACGCGTTGCTGCTTTCTCGTTTGCTCGTTCGCGCTGTTTCTCCTCTGCAAAGGCCTTTATGAAAATGCATATGAATATGCACCAACGCCATTTATACGCGTGTGCGCCTCGGCCGTTATTAACATTCCAGTAGGCTGCGGAGCGTGTCGATGCAATTTTTGTTTCAACTTTATTTTTTAATACGCAGCACAAAACACCACAAAGTCCGACGCCTAAATTTCAATTCCCGAACGCGTCCGATCACGCTCGATTGCCATACAATTACAACATTTCCATAGCCCAGTTTATTCCGCTCGTCATTTTCATTCCGTTAGAAAAACATTAGCGAATGGCTCGCGGTTCGTTACCCTCGCAGCTAACCAAGTAGATTAAAATCCACCAAATTTTCTGTAGATTCATATAGTATTTTTGGTTTGTTACAGGATTGAGTTCTACCGAGGAGAGACACGTGAGTGTTTTTTTTTTAAATAGTTTTCCATCTTTAAAATATTATATTTCTCTCGTGAAATAATTCAAACGTTAGATCTTGATAGAGTTGCTTGCAAAGGTAGAATAGAATTGACTAACGATAAGCGTGTATCCTCCGATAAGTGTCGGAAGATGACGTCACTGACTCTTTGCGATTTTCCATTCCATCGTTGAAAAGTCTCTTTTTTAAAAATTCCTAACGTCAGGGCACTTCCGGCAGTGGCAAAGGACATGTCGTTTCCATAGAGAAACAGTATTCTGCGGAGATAAGGAAGCGAGTGAAGATCCAGATAAATAGACATATAGATATACCGAAGTAAATAGCCAGATAGATGAACGTAGAGTGGCAATGGCATATGGCGTCCCCGTGTACATGGGAATTGGAATGGGACTGGAGTTGGAAATGGGGAAACGGAAGTGTGCGATTTACCGTGTCCCCCGCTATCGTTTCAACCATCCTTAAGGACCTCAGGGACTTCACCACGTAGGAGAAAATTGGCCCTCGTCTCTGGAGTCCTCTCGCCACTGGCCTATCCACTATCTCCATTGGCTTTCCGCCCATTCCAATTGACCTGAAAGAACGAAATCCTCTTATCATTAGATCGATGCCATTTCGAAAAAGTCAATATCTCACTGACGCTGGCATCTCGTGCACCAGATACCTTATTCTGGCCTTGGCCGCTGGATAGATTTCAACCTGGTGATCAGCATCCCGATATCCCATAGTTCCTCCTGAGAGACTCTGATCTAGCAGTTGGTCCTGTTGTTTGCTATCTGATAATTTGTGCAGTTTCTTTTATTCGTTGTAATCGACATTTTTTTGAAAGCCGAGTAACGTTGATTTTTCACTTTTCTCGATTCGTTGAAATAAAGTGACGCTTTTCGACGTCATGATGACGGAATTGTAAATCCGTTAGGATGGTTGGTATTATTAAAGATCGCAATCGATGTTTTCTTTCTTTCTTTACTAAAAAAAACTCGCGTAAGTCCAAAAACGGGATGATTTCATTACGATAGCAGTGATGGACTTTAAAGTGATTTTTATCATTTTGCACTGCGCTTGCACTAAAGGGTTAAGGATGCGTTCCTATGAAACTTTTGTCTTTTGAGAATACAAAGACCTCAAGAAACCAAAGGACGAATATATTCGTGGTAAAAAAAAAAGTACGTTTCTCTCTGTACGTCTTTCCTGCCCTCGATACTTCCATCCCTCCATTACTCCGAAGGCAGAGTGGATTGTAAAGACTAAAAAAGGCAGTGGAAAAAGAGATAAAAAAAGAAAAGGAAGGTATAGAAGCATGCGAGGAAGGAGAAGATGAGTATTATAGGCTCGCCGAGTCTGTAATCATCGCGGGACCGCGGAACGCCCATCGACGCCCTCCCATTCTCCGGACATTCTATTTTCTTCTTTTCCCTCTATTTCTCCACAGTACCTGGCACTCATCCTCGTCCTCACCCTCGTTCTCAGCTCCCTCCACTTTCCTGCTCTCTGCTTTGCTCTACCTACTCTGTAATCATTATCACCCTCTACTCGACCGCCTCCGTGACAGCTTCGGGCATTTCATATTTTTTTTTTCGCTATTCAGCCCACGTTCGTTGGATCCTGAATTCCATTATGTTCCATTATGGACCAACCAGCCTCCAGCATCCCCTTGTCCTTTACTTAGAGACGATTTAACCATTTGTTTCTCGATCTTATTGGAATATCGATACCAATTATTTGTAGTAGGCGCGGGGTCTGTCCTTTGCCTAGATATTACGTCACCTTTCCGTTTGGTTATCTAGGCTGATCGTTGGTTAGGTTAGGCTAGATTAAGAGAGACATTTCAAGAGACCAGAAGTTGCCTGTCAGTAGCTGGAGCGGGTTTACATTAAACGGAAGGTCTCTGATCTTTATTGTAACGGAGAACGGCGCTCTTGCATGTAATTTACAGAGATGCTCGATATCACCTGGCGATAAGTACAGCAGACCCAGGACACCCCAGGAGCAGCATCATTCCCATCACTCTCAAAATCATCACGACCAGCCGCTGCACATTAAGAAGATGAAGAAGGAGCAGGACAAAGATATAGGACACGTAAGTGAAGATAGACATGGCAAATAGATACCGGTAGGTAGGGTCGCCAGGGTAGACCCAGTTTGACCTTTGACCTTTATTTTGATGAAGCAAAGCGACGGTGAGAAAAGTGATCAGGATTTGGTCGTCGACGACGCCAGCGAGGGTCCCACGAGTCCTGTGGTGAATGGCACAAGTTCACCACGAGAAAATGGCCTTGACAAGGTCGGAGTCTCCTCCGTGACTTCGAGTCAAACGAAGAAGGACGTACCTCCGCACTCCCCGCGAAGCGGTACCAGCAGCAACGCCAGCACGCCATCCGCGAAGAAGATGGACGAGCGCGAGAAGCCGACGACGCCGATCTCGAAGCCCATGACGCCTACGTCGGCCTCCGGTGGCGCACTGAAAGCGTCTGGATCGGGGAAACTCGTTCAGGGACCTCCACCGGGAGTCGGCGGTGCGTATCCGCCGCACTATCCTCCAGGACCGCCACCGCATCATCTACCACCCGGTGGACAGCATCCTCACGTCGATATGATGGGATACAACGGATATGCCGCACCCAGGGGGCCTTCTCTTCAGCAGCTTTACGATCCTCATGCGGCTATGAGGGCACCTATGGGAGCTGTCGGAGTTCCGGGAGGCAAACCGTTAGTGAATGATAACTTTTAGCTGGTCAGGGTTAGACTGAATAGTTTTTATAGAGAGGTTTACTCGTATTTCAGGGCGTACAGTTTTCATGTCTCTAGCGAAGGTCAAATGCAGCCCGTGCCATTCCCACCTGATGCTCTGATGGGTCACGGAATACCCAGGCATGCCAGGCAGATCAACACCCTCACCCACGGAGAAGTCGTATGTGCGGTGACCATCTCGAATCCGACCAAGTATGTCTACACCGGTGGCAAAGGCTGCGTCAAGGTCTGGGACATTGG
>JARQTI010000502.1:113974-183477 GCA_030142655.1 Trachelus tabidus
AAGTGGTTCGTCTCCACGGGCAAGGACAACCTGCTGAACGCCTGGCGCACACCTTACGGAGCCTCGATATTCCAGGTAAGCACGCGAGTACGGAATAATCCCTAGAGACTTCAATGGATAGTCCATAGATAATCTCCCACCAGACCAGCCTAATCTAATCTGACCCAACATTCGATATTACAGTCCAAGGAATCCTCCTCCGTTCTAAGCTGTGACATATCCGCGGATGACAAGTACATCGTGACCGGATCTGGCGATAAGAAGGCGACAGTCTACGAGGTCATATACTAGGAGAGGTTACGTTACGTTCAGAATTGATTGCTCGAATTTCTTCTGGAAGATCTCAAAAGTTGCGACTGCTTTGTACATAGTGAATATTATAAATTTATCTTGCGGTTGCTATCGAAGGGGCGACCGGTCACAGGGTTGCAGATTAGAGAGTTGCAGATATTACAACCCCTCGTAAGTGGTACAATTGCCATGACACATGAAACTTTACTGATCCGTTTAGCCAATAAAAAGAGACCGGTTAACTGCGGCTGAATCACCTTACACACTGATCCCCACTTCGCATTCCGAAATTTTGCGCTGCCTCGTCCAATAATTTTATACGATTCAGCTCGCGTTACATATTAATAATATTACTAATAATATGTACATTCTGTATATAAACCATGTTATACATATTACCCTCATATTTTTCTACCCAAAAGCGAGAGAAAAAAAAATACCTCGTATTGTAAATATCGTATTATCCGTGTTCGTTGGAAATAAACGACAAAGGAACGGAAAAATAAATATTGTATTTTTCTTTCTTGCCCCTCTAGCCAGTCGCAATTATCCCACTCCCGTATCCTACGTTAAGAGTCCATTTGAAGAAATGTTCAAACATCGAGTGCGTATAAGAAAAAGTATGTTAAACGAAAACAGAAGAGACAGTGAGAGCGAGAAAAATGAAAGCTAAAAAATTAAACTAGATTCATTAAAACTTAACTGGTGTTCGTTATTCCTTAGTCACCCGGTATATGATTAGCGATGCCATGCATGCGCTCCGCATGCCGCTGCGGCGCTCGGGTATTCAATGGAAGGTTCATCGATGTAATGTTATTATAATAGTGGCACGTTTTGCATATGTGACGGTCCCGGGTTTATTGCACGGCAGGCCGCATGCCCCTATCTGCATGATAATGATATGCGAACCGGGCCGTACTTCACGCCGTGTTTTGAATATTACGACCAGCTAGATATATTAGTTATTGCCACTAATTCAGCGCTGCAGCCACCGGGCGGCAGTGCAGCCCTGCCAAGAAAGGGATGGCTAGCTTCACTTGCCCCTTGTATACTTATTCATGTAGGATCACTCAGTGATCACTTGCGATTCCTCAGTCGTATTGAACTCGTCTTGATTCTTTCTTCGAGCCACACCATAGTTATACATTGAAAACTTGAGAATAAATATATTCTCAACTAAATCATTAGTAAGGATTATTTGGCGCAAAGTGAAAACGAGGGCGGTCGAAAGAATTCATTGTCCAGTTACTCCAATTGACATATCAGTACCATATTGCAACGTTCTTAGAATTTTTGACGATTATTACTGATAATTTTTTTTTGAAATTTTCTTTGGAAAATGGAAAGCAGAACACAAATTGGTTATTTATCGATAGATAGGATCAGCTGATACGAGAAGATAATTACTGGTACTTATCCTCAATTAATGAAGAAAGTGAAGAAGGGAAGAAGAAAATTATACTTGGCTATTGTATACTTGATACGTTACACAAAAATAAAAGGAAAGGTCTCTGGGATCTTTATAAATTGTTTACCGAATATTCAAAGGGCACTTGGGCTATTAGGGACAGATTATAAGTAGTACTCAATATCGATAGATCATTAGTATAATAGAAGTTTAATGGACGTTGTAACTAAGGAAGGACGTAGAAATGGTCAACGCGAGGCCGAACGCCTCGACAGAAGCGGAGTGCTAATTTTATCTCTGTCGTGTGTCTCTCTCTCTCTCTCTCTCTCTCTCTCTCTCTCTCTCTCTCTCTAGCCATGACTGCGGTCTCGCTATACAAACGCAGCAAATTAACAGGCACGCAAATGAGCGAGTTCACGCGCGACGTTCATGTTCGCGCTCACAATTGGACACTAATAAACGCGCCTCGCAATATCTGCAAACACGGATGATTGTACTCGACTGTGGCGCCCCTGTCGGCGGATAGAGGCGATATATGCACAGTGCTGAACTAGATAGAGAGAAGGTTTACGTACAACTAGTGCAACTGCCCGAGAGATAGAGAGAATGGATAATGGAGGATGCATATGGGGGAGATGTGCTGTATGTGTGAGAGAGAGAGAGAGAGAGAGAACAACAGGACAGAAAAGGGTACCAGAGAACGAGCAATGCCGCTGTTTCGGATGCATTTAACACAACAACGAAAATTACGGTATCCGCGGACGTCATCCCAAACCTACTTTACATATACATCCAATTCTGCCTAAGCTGTGTACACATACGAACTTACGCAAGGGTAGTGAAAATTCAAAACTCGACGCGCCTCCCTATTTTTTCGTATTTGTTTGATGGAGGCACCGGAAATTTTGCTTCACCTCGTTTAATAAACGAAAGTTGATCGCGTTATTTGTGATCGGCTGCCCGAATTAATAAATATATGCCTCGGTTGCTCTACGAATTTTATGATTGCATCGATGCGCGCGCATTCGCTTCCACCCTTCGTTTCGCCTCCTCGTTTACTGTCTGTTTATCCGTTTTCATGTGTGGAGGTTTTCCGACTCCCCTTTCTACTACCCCTAATCGACTACACTATCTATTCTTCTTTATCGTCGACTTGTTGTATATATTGGAGTTTATCATATCGACACAAGGTGTACCGTTAATAGAGATTACGAGCGGCGATCGTGGGTTATCACGCATCGCGGAGCGGTTTAAAATCCATGCGATAATAAGGTATTTAATTATAATTAATATTTAATTTCCACAGTTGGCACGAATGCGAAAAGGACGATAGGGAGGAAAATTTAATTCCCCGAGTCCTTTTGTGTAATGTCCGCATCCAAGTATCGCAAACGATACAGAGAACGTAGTAGAGGAGTAGATGAATTTTCATGCATCTTCGTAATTTACGTGCTGCTACAATAGAGACGTTAATCAATTAAATGAGCTGACTGGATTTGCGTTGACAACCGTCTTAATTGATAAACGGTATCTGTCGGTAACGGCAGAACTTATTGGCTCTCCAAGAAACGCAATTGCATCAGAAAAACTAGCGGAGATTATTAAAAAAAAAAAAGAGCAATAAAAAATTAAATGTAACACACGATAAGAAAATGTATTGAGCTTCGTAAGTTTGATACACAGGTACAGACACAGTCGATCACAGGTAACTATCGCATGTGCAAGTACAAGTGTAAGTGCAGCCGGAGTAGCCTGACCGTCTTGGACGTGTTGCCGGTGCACGTGTTCCTATGGTTGACAGAGAACTGTCAGAAGCACGTGCGCGTAGCGCGTTGCGCATTGCTGCCGGAAATGGAAGAAGAGACCAAAGAGACAGGAAGCCGTGTGCCGAGTATCGAGGTGGAAACAATCTCGCGATCGATTATCGCGTGAACATCGTCAGAGCGGGTCGGGATGCTGATAAAGGAAGAAAGAAAGCGCGAGTGAAAAAGAAAATATACAAAGTTGACTTTTCAAGCATCCCGAGTGATCACTCGACAGCGATTTCCTACTGTCAAGAGCACATGGAGTGGACATGGAACCCAGTTAAACTTTCTGCCGACATCCGTCTATGTAGATGCAAAAGAAGTATATTTTTCTGGTACCTAACCAAGTGTCCATGCGGAGAAGTAACGGTGCAGATAATATAGGGTGGTTTATGGATTTTAGTACTTTCACATGAGAGGATTCATAACGGAAAAATAACTTTGTTTTAACAGTACCGATAAGCGTACAAAATCGTACAAAGACATGTTATACTTAAAGACAGTAAATATACACCGTACATAAATGTAATCTTAAAGTTTAGTACTTTTGAGTACAGTGACTTATTCGAAGTACTTTATACGAGTTGCGACGTATCGAGCTTGACAAATAATAGCAACAACAAAAAATTACAAAAACGAATCTCGTATCTAGTACCGAACTCAAAATTGTCAATAAAGCAATACAAATGTTTTTTGCAGTCTTACGACGATAATAATAGAGTACGCATGCACCTGATATTCAAGTACTTATTGGCTCTGGCGATGGTCTACAGTACACGTATGTAGGTACATGGAAGTG
Organism: Trachelus tabidus; assembly: GCA_030142655.1. Classification (NCBI taxonomy): domain Eukaryota; kingdom Metazoa; phylum Arthropoda; class Insecta; order Hymenoptera; family Cephidae; genus Trachelus; species Trachelus tabidus. The sequence continues at coordinate 118,278 of JARQTI010000502.1, forward strand.
AAGGATATAGCACGGTACGAGGATAGCGTAGAAAAGCAGTGGGTCCGGTGGTTATCCAGATAGCAGATAGCCAGGACGGTGGTCTCGTTTGTGGTTTGACCACCCTTGGTGGTGGTGCCCTAACCACCCTGAACCACCATACCGCACCATCCGCAGCCACACCGTGTGTGCAATGGCCGATAATGTCGCCTTCTCTCTGGTCACTGAACGGCTATACGTTGGTTCCCGCATTATTATAGGCCACTCAGAAAGTGAAAATTATTGCAACAGGAAATACTTATCTCTTTCACGCAACCATTATATAAGTTGAGAAATACAAGTAACTCGAACACTACTGCGTAAACTTTGTTCCTCCGTCTTAGACGGGTTTGCTCAGTACTTTTTAGGAAATTCTTTCAACGTCCAACGAACAGTCAAATAATTGAAAAGGTGAATTATACGAAATTGATGACTTGCTAGATCGATAAGAGATAACGAGAAACGATACAGAAGAGTGTACGAAGACGAAAAATTGAGCACATACGTGAAAGTTTGTCATGTCGATGGTACAGTCCGTTTGGCAAAATAAAAACTGTCTTGGGAGACAGGAAGTTGTAGACTCGGAATCGGCTAACGACTCAAAAGGCTATATACACATATATATGTGTATATTATACGTGTTTATATGTCGTGGGTACGAAAACAGGTATTTTTAATAGGCACGCATTAACGCTAATTGACGGATCGTTTTTTTAACATTCAACGCGCACCTTTTTCTCGTTGCCGCGTTTGGAGTCGGCAATGTACTTACAGTAGTTTTAAGATTCTCTCCTCCCTATGTAAATACGTACTATATATATATATATATACTCTCGTGTGCGCCTTCTGGTCCATCGCGCACAGCCTCTAATCTAATGTGTAGGTGCACGCGTGTATACAAGGTCTGTACACACTTGTCACATCGAGGGCAGAAAAGGCAGTGGGCCTGATATATATATACATATACACCCGTATATAGATATATAGGTATCCCATATTATATGCAGGGGCTCGGTCTCTCATCTCGATTGGATAAAGAAAGAAGGGGTCGCCATAGCTGCAGGAGTGTGCAAGATACTCGCGGCTGACACATACGGTAGTCGCAGATCGGCGAAGCAGACAAGACCCGAGCAAGCAAAATGGAAGGCAGGCAAGCGTGGAATATAAAAGGAAGAAAATTCATATCTCGTCGGGGATCTTGCTGCTTTGCTGCTGAGAGACTGTTTTCAAGAGAGACCCGGGGCTCCTGAGGGCTCTGTGAGTTACCGAAGAGAGCGCAGCGGCAGCTGCGCGTCCCTGTTTGTACCGCTGACGAAGAGCCAAAGGAACTCGGAGATACTTGTCTGTCCTTATCCGAGACAGAGAGATAGTCTTTACCGTGTGCGAAAGCAGGAGAGAAGTAGCCGAGAGTCCGCGCGGAGTTTCGAGTCGATGAATCGTTACGAGGCGTTTCGGCCAATCGCGTGCCGAGTTCTCGTGGCTCGGCCAATCAGCAGCGTCCGTAGGGGTATACGCGCCAAACGAATGCGCGGTCTTCTCGTACTTCCGAGCCAGTCTCCCACGAACCACCCAAGGAGTGAGCTCTTTTGTCTCATGGAACGGTGGATGCACAGTGCATACATATATGGGTAGGTAGATGGACATGTGTATATATATGTATAGGAGAGGGCTGGAAGTACCTAGGAGAGGCTCACCAGACCTCTTCTGTTTCTCCTTTACCCTATCTCTCTCTCTCTCTCTCTCTCTCTCTCTCTCTCTCTCTCTCTCTCTCTCTGAATTGTCGCCGTCATCTTTGTGGAAGAAGCAAGGCGTACGGTTGTTTTATAAATTTTAAGAAATAAAGGAAAATCGAAGTCCCGTCATGCATACTGCAACTGGGAATTGGAAGTCTAAGTGCAATGGGTATTATCAGTTGGAATTAAACAGATCGTTTGATTATTCTTGAGTGACAGTGGCCTACGGTGAAGTATAAAATCCATTGAATCGGTGGACCAGGGTGAAACCGAGAGGGAGAGAGAGAGAGAAAGAGAGGTGTTATCCGCGAAAGCGGAATGAACGATGGACTCTGACCTATTGCTGGCTAATTATTAATTCCTGACCCCTCTTACGGCCGCACGGAGCGTTATTCGAGAGACCGTCGCTTTATCCGTAAATTACTACCGTTTCGCTTAATCGTTTCGTGCATCAGTGACACGCAATGTTTCTCGCCTTCTCATACTCCTCTCCTTCGTTTCAGTCCTCATTGTCCTTTCGACGTCGTTCATCGCGCATACGCGTACGTCAGGAGATAAATGCGTAAAGTGTAACGATTAGGAAGTTCTGCGTGGTGGGCAAAGTCTGGAGAGGTTACCAACCAAATACTATAAGTGTAGCAGCACTTGTCCCGTATACGGTGATACGATTTTCTAGTTCACAATGCAAAGAAAAGAGGAGAGCGCAGTCTCTTCTCGCTTGAGCAAAGAGACAGTTTAGCCGGTGTAAAGGGGCAGCAAGAAATTTTTAAAAAAAGGAGGAAACAGGACAGAGCAAGAAAGGAAAAAAAGGGGCAAGAAGGTTGATGAAAAACGAAGAAAAACATTCTTAATGAACTTATTCAACCGTCTCATGCGCTGCCATACTCAACACGCATGCAAACGCCTAATTAGACCGGGACTAGGTACTTGGCTTACCTGAGAGTTAACGCCCCTCTAGGCGCAGCGACGTCTCCGCCAAAGTTTCTTCTTGGACTCGAGGATTCATCGGCGTATACGAAACCCACGCATTAACGTTCGGCCAAATATTTATACAGGTCGCAGATTTTTGGCGATGTATCGGCATCCACGGTTGTCACGCTGGGCCGTTACCTCCTCGTAATTGGCCAGCGCGATAAAAGCAAAGCTCCTTGCGACTCTATTTTCGTAAAGTTACGCCACCCGCTTGAAGGTAGCAGCGGATGAGGGAAGGAAGAGCAAAGTTGGAGCAGCTAAGACTTACGGCGAAAGAACCATAGCAGCGATGAGTGTCGTCTCTCTGCACTGTATAGATATAGTGTCGGATCGTTCGAAACGGACGTGGCCGTCTTGCCAGAAGTCCGAATATTTGATTTCAATACTGCTGACCTAACCTACCCTTGTGTGGATATAACCTGACCTAACAATTTTTAGGTTACAAGCAACAGTGTGCCAGTATTAGGCCAAAGTCAAAGTATCTGAAACATCTACGGCGGTTAGGGTCGGACGCTATCGTGTTTGAGTTACGTTTAACGGCTAGTTTGCCGAGCATGGTGTATATATATATATATGCTACTATACCAACTATACTGTATACCCTGTGCACAATAACGCATCCGGCCGTATGGCCTGGGCTGGTTCGCCGCGATGGAACAGTGTCGAATGTCGGCACTGGCCGAGTTCTTGCTGTTCGTTCCTCGAGTTTAGTGGTCGAGCGTGCAAGGGAATATCTTACCGCTAGGAGTACGGACGATGGCTTCCCGACACTCGCCGACACTTGCCGACATCACCCGATAATCTCCGACACTAGCCGAGTTCTCTCGCTCGGTCAGCTAACTTTCCTGGCTGACGCTATAAACGCCAGCTTCGTGGCCGTAACTACATTGGGCTAGACCGAACCCAGGGCCGCCTCTATTAGCTGTGTAATTCAAGTAATTCAAATTAAAATATAAAAAAATTACCAAATACTTTTATATCAATTAAGCGTTAGTTATACCGCAATGAATATTAGATAATTAAGATAGTTTGATAAAACCATTAAAATGGCAAAATTAAATATTACTTCGAATAAGAAAAGTATTAATTAAATATATTTTTTAATTATTTTATTATAAACTTTATTTCAAGAGTCTGTCACTGATCCCCGTTATAATTTCTATAATTAAAAGTATAAGTTTCTTACCGATTACTACGGCCCTGGCTATAAGCCATTACTGCGAGGCACAGACACACTCTGTTTCTCCCTATCGTCCTCACTCTCTCTCTCGTCTGGCAGTAGGGTGGCAGATAACATTGCTGCATGACACCACCGCTCTTGCTAGAACTACTCGAGTGCCTAGAGACATATATATACATATATCTATACATGGGTTAATACATGCTCACGTATATACATATAATATAGACCCGGGTGGTTCTTGCTCTGACTAGAGTTTCTCTCTCTCTCTCTCTCTCCTCTCATTCTCATCCTCTCGTGCTTCCAAGCACTCTAACTAAACTCTCTCTTTCTCTCTTGCTCTCCTACATCCGAATCTCTCTATCTCTCAGAGCAGTTACCTCTACCAGTTATCTGACAGAGTCGGCTAGCTGCAACGAATGGAACGTCCATAACTGCACGGCAGTGCAGTGCATTAGGACTGGGTTACGACAGTAAATTTTCACTACCGTGCGGAGTTCTAATGGGCGAGAATGCAGCTGGTTTCAGTGGCCTCCAGTCTCAGACTCCGATGCTGAGGAGTAAGTTGTTCGCGGTTCCGCGAGGCTACGTGCACAGTGCAGTGCCACTAGGTTACTGCCTCGTTCCTTTCCAGGATATACCTTAGTTTATGGATACAGTATTAATACCTAGCTACCTACCCGGATAGCTCCTATACGTATCTCTAATACATTGGAATTATGTATCTCCCTACATTTTGTTTCTCTTTTATTATTTCATCCAAATTCTGTCTCCTTTGTTATTACGAATATTTGTCCTACGAACGAGACTTTCCTAGCGATCCGTTGGGTTCTCCTCGTTAAATAACAGAAATGAGGATAATAAAGTCGATAAAGTTTGGAATTCTTTATTTTTTTTTTTTTTTTTTCGAGAAGAAGAAGAATTTTTAAATTTACGTGGTGAGATCACGAGATAAAGGATGTCCGTATAGTTTCATATAAATGGAATAAAGGGCGAGGCAGACGGAGATTTCTTATTTGCAAATTAAGCTACACCCTCGATTCTTTTTCTTCTCTCGTTTCCTCTCCACTTTCGTTTTTCTCCCAATCTTCCTCTCCTTAACGACCAGCCACCTCTCCCGTACGTACCTCGCTCTCTGGGCATTTATTCAGGCTGACTACTTTTTTCTTTCTCTTCAATCTTGAAATAGTCCCTAGGCCCCCTTTCGTTTCGTATCTGCGCCGTGGCTCGCCGCGATCGCAGCGCCACTTCCGTCCGTCAGCGGAGACACGAAGGAGAAAGAGGAAGGGTTATCAACGGTCAGCGTCACGTTCCCGATCGGGCCATTAGCTCGGCAATCAAATTTATCCGGGAATGCCGGGAGGCGCGTTGCGTCGTTATTACTTAAACCATTACCAGCCGGGACTAAGTTACGCGCTGGATGTGGACGCTGTGAGCCAGGCATTACTGTCCGGCGCGGTCACCCACCAATTCCGGCCTCTTGACCGAGGTTCTCACTGGGGTCATCCATTCTCATTGGGCAGCCCGTCCTGAGCCTCCTGGAGCAAGACGTCCTCCACTTGGTCCTCTTTATCATCTTGATCCTCCTAGAGCTTCGTTCCACTCGTTCCCCCTTTGGCATTCTTTCCAGGGCCGTGCCATTATGTTAAAAAAAAAAGTGGCGCGATATCGCCGCGCTGAAAACAATGGCCTTACGACGCCACGCACTCGTATACCAATGTACCTAGCCAGCGTCGGGACGCCCGTCGGAACCTTGGTTCGCGCTATTGACGTACGATCCGATATATGACACGCCGGACTTTGTTACATGTAATAGCACAAGGCTCGGCCGAAAAAAGCTCAGCGAGCTGATGAGTGCCTGGGCCCTTAGCTTTATTTTTCTCCATTGGCAGAGAGAGGCTTGCGCGGGCGTGGGTGGTCAATAGTATTCCGTCCTGGCTGCAACACTTTCCGAACGGTGCACAAGGCTCCCAGTCCGCGCGGACTTTACGCGTCCTGTCAGTCGAGCATCGTATCGCCGTCGTCGGGAGGCATCGCGACGCCTCCATTGGCCAGGGAAGGCGGCCCATTGGCCCTTTTTAAAAGCGCGTAGCTTCGTCTTTGAAAGTTACGGCGGTGCCGAAGAATCCTGAGCTGCGATTGGACAAGGCGAGTCATCGGCCGTTCCTATTGGTCGGCGCTTCGCGTCACTCCGCGCGGTCTCCCGACTCAAGAGAGATATATTTACCCTGGGGTAAGGTCGCCAGGGTGGAAAACGTTCAAATGGGGTGGTTTAACGCGGCTCTCAGAACCAGAGGGACTTGGGCCGCGAACGCGCCGGTTTAGTCGAAACAACATAACGCTCGGTGAAATTAGGTAATTCGGGTTCATAATAATATGACTCACCGTAATGAATTAGCGTCGCGGTGGAGCCCCGGGGACGCCGCTTTGAATTAGAAGTCTGCTCATCTACTCTACCTAACCTGCGCCTACCCTACCTGACCCACTCTTACCCTCGTGACCAGGATCCCCCCCCCCCTCTATCACACCCTTGTCTCTCACACTTATTACCTATGTTGCCCCACGTACCTATAGTCGGATTCTCCTTGTCCGACCCATAATTGAAGCTTCATTAATTACCTTTCGATCAGCGATACTTCTCCTTTCTCGCTTTCAGGATTGCTTACCCGTGACATTGCTCGTCCGTCGAATCCGGACGCCATTCTCAGTTTCCATCAAAGAGAACTTTTCGACCAGACCTTGTCGTTCGCTTCATCGTTTGCGACTATTTATGCTCCCTGATACTGTTTAACGTAATGCGACGAATTTCTTAGATATGTGCAGGTCCAGCATGTCTGTGCTGTTATTATTAAAACACTCTATACAGTTTAAAGCGTCGCTTTTCGTTGATGGGCCAAACGCGAAATGGACTTTATAACGATCGATTGATTATTTGCCGTTAAGCCGTATACCAGATTGGCATCGCGAGCTTTTAATTTCTATTAAATTAGAAACCACTGGAGATAATTTATTGTTGGTTGAGCACCGCTATTTATGCTCTATACGAGATTAATCGGCTCTTTCTTTTCTCCTCCTAAAGAGAGGATCTCATTCTCTCCTATCTGTCTTTCTCATCTTTCACCCCTCACTTGACTCTCCCTCTTTCAATCTAACCCTCTCTCTCTCTCTCTCTCTCTCTGACTCTCATAGATCTTATTATCCTCGCAGCTACCACTCGCCATCTCTTTCTCCTCTTTCCATACTTTTATCTCTCTCACCTATTTCTCTCTATCCTTCACACTTTTATTCTCACTATAGATTTATTCCTCTTTTTGAACCTTTTCCTCTTTTTTCATCCATCTTTCTCTCTTCCTGCTTCTTCATTGTTCATCTCTTCTCTTTGTCGTTTGGTCCCTCAGCCTTCCTCTCTCCCCCCCCTCCCTCTCTCACCAGGTAGATATCCCTCAACGAAAACCCTCCTCGGCTCTACCTAGGATCATAGTGCACTCACAGTCCATCCCCGTGCTGTGTGTACCAGTGCACTGGAGAACCGTATACACGAGCGTGTCCCAACTTTTTCCTCTTCTTCATTCTAGCCAGCTAGTTTCCCTCTCCATCTCACTCTGACAATTTTCTCTCACTCCCTCCCTCGCTCTTGTACACCCGTAAAAGAGAGACACACACACACACACACACACACACACAACCTTCACAACCCCAGACACGATGCCCTCGACTCTCTTTCACGAACACCCAGCAATACCATCACGGCTAGGAGCAGCAGCAGCCTCGGTATTCCCAACCCCAGTAAACCATCAACCCATACGACACCGAAGCACCCGAAAAAAGTTTATCGCAAAATGGCTGCCCGTATTTACGCGATTCGGGGGCGGTGGCTTTTTCCACCCTCGTTGCTACCACCGTCATCCCCATCCCTCCTCTTTCTCTGCCCTCCCCCCCCCCCCGTCCTTCTCCGCCGCCACCCTCATCCTTCTGTGTATTGGAACCGGTGCAACGGCGTAGAGCCAGAACGACCCAACTGCCGCAAAGGCTTTTGCATAATAAAACAGCCTGTTCCCCCGGTAACCGAGGGTTTCCAAGAAAAAGTATTAGTCCACCACCCCTGCCGTGGGTGTTGTCTATAGACAGGTTCCCTCGACCACCCCCGTTTCGTATTACTACTACCAGTATACTACTTTAGCTGCTACTAGTATTACCATGGCATTGCCTTCGTCGCTACTACCCGGTATGACGTTACTGTTATACTTTTAGTATGTATAGTATATGCCACTCGTGTATAGACGCTAAGCCCTACACACTCTGGCATCGGGTGTCCTGTATCTGGTCCCCCCCCCCCCCGTCCCTTCGCCACGACTCTTTTTCCCTCGTCCATCCCGCCTGCGCGTATTAGGCAGCCAGCCAGTGCAAACTTTCGGATTTACCCGGATTAATCTAGAACGTAGACGGATTCGCGCGACCGTCGACATTTTCCGATTCGGTCGATACCCTCAACCATGAAAATGAACCCTTTTGTGTCCCGTGCCCGGTTCCGACTTACTCCGATTTTTCGCGCAATTGCACGTTTCCTGTACGTACGAGACAGGGCCACTAAGGTCACTTCTTATCCACGTAAACGACGATATTATAAACTGCCGAAGAGAGCGGTAATAAAAAATTGATTTTATTTCGAATAAAGTTATTATACCTACCACCGAATAAAATTCCCTGAACCTTTCCCGTCGGCGGTCATTGCCCGCCGAAATAGAGTCGCAGGAGGTGGGGAAAGCAAAGCGTTTACAGAGCCGTTCGCGAGCACACGAAGCCAGGGACTCGATACGGCCTGGTAAAAATTTATTTAAAGCCGATATTGCTAAATGTGTGTCGCCTGTGTACAAACGTGTATTGGAAATCGTTGGTCTAGGTTATCTGGCTACTATCGCCCGCGTCAGGATCGCAAACAGGTTATGGAGCGACGGAGACAGAGGGGGAAGCGTAGTAGAAACAAAGAGAGTTTGGACAGTCGGAGCGAGAAGGAGAGGGAATCGCCGAAGAGTGGGAGGTGAGTTCGGGCGAATAGTGGGAGAGAGGGACTGGGTCCCTATGGCGGAGGCTACGGCCCGTTGTACTGGATAGGGCAGCCGGGGCTCCGTGTAGCGTCGGTGTACGGCTCGAAGGGATGCGTGGGGGGTCCGGTCAGATAATGCATTCGCAGGGGCGGACGGAGCGGGGGTAGTCACGGAACCCCATTGCTGGGGAAAGTTAGATATAACTGATGCGCCACGCTAACTCATCGTTATCACGAAAGCGTTGCCCATTATTTTCCCGCTGATGCCCCGGCCCGTTATAATATCTATATACGTATAATACATATGCCAGAGAACGCGCACGAGTTCGCCGCTGCGGAATGGCCGTGTAAACTTTAGCGCTCAATACGCATGTAGATGATGCGTTCGGTACATATACCTATTTGGATGGCTCGTACCCAGTCGCTACCCCTTGAAACCCCAGCCCAATCCTGGTGGTTAATTTCCAGTCAAATTTCATTACTTCACTGCGGGAAGGTAGATGACCCCCCGGCGCACACCCTGTAGATTCGGGCTGTGCACACACACCCCACCCTCGTGCCCCCTTCCGAAATCCGGCAACCCCTACGAAATACAGCTACCCTCGCAGTCGGGCGCGGAGGACCGTCCGTGCCGCACGAGACCCGGAACATTATTGTTTTACACAGTTGTCCATTGTCAGGCGTAAAATGGAGATATGCGACTGTGGGACGTTATTAATGGCCCAGGGCTTATATGCCGACCCGTCACGATACGGACACCCCGAATCACACTGCGACCTCTCTGACTTATCATCCCCTCGCGTATTCGACTCTTTTGAGCATTCCCGATCTCCATGGGATTCCTTTTTTTATTCGTGCAAGCATTACGATTTTCCTCGTTCGTCGAGCTATGGAGGTTTTGTGTAAAGTCCCGTGAAAAATTAATACGATATCGCCGTTTTTGATGTCCTTGTTCCATCGACGGATCGAGTTGGGTGCAAATTGATTTCTCCAGGGGTAACAAGGATATTTGAAAAAATGACCGATTGAAAGGAAAAATTTTTAAAAGAGTCCCTTCGGCGTTGCGACGCTTCAATTTCAGTTACTTGGAAGTCGCGTTAACGCGTTACGTAACTCGTTTGAGCACCACTTTCTTGCTGCGACTCTTCCTCTACTCATCTCCTTTTCTCACCCTCCGCAGCCTCCCGACAATCCACCTAGCGCTCCAGCTCCCTCCACTTCTTCTTCCGCCTCTCCTTCTTCCTTACTCTTTGGCCTCTTCCGCTTCTTCTGGGAACCGATCTGGCAAGCGTCCCGCTCGAGTGGCTACTGTTTTATCCTGTGTGAACGTAACGAGCTGTACACACGTACTGCTGCACTATGTGAACATGGACCACGAGGAGTCACTCCTTTCCGCTCGCCAGTTAATAATTGTAATTACCATTACGAGCATCAGAACTATCGTATCGAAGCGTCCAACAGTGAAATCATTAAATCGGTATGAGAATTTAAAACTTTTCTCTATTTCTAGCAAATTACCAATTGACAATAAAAAAACGTGAAAAATGCAAAACTGTTTAAATGTTTAAGAGACATTTTTTTCTTACCTTAAAATTCTTTTCATTCTTTCGCAATCGACCGATCGGTTTCTGTGCCTTTTCCGTCTCGCTCAATTTTCCTCAGCTCTTCACGACAATCACGTACTGAGAAATACGCTACTAAAAATTTAAAAAAACCTGGCCATTCCATTCTCGATGTACAGTACGCGCGGTGCATGAATAGTGTCGAGCTCCACTCGGCAACACATACTTCAGCAATGTACCAGCTCATCACGATCCCATCGTGGCCACTCTACCAGCACGTGTCCATACTGCAGATACGTATGCTTGTGGTATTCAACGAGGCGTAACGAAATTCAAATTTTCCCGCCGTTCCAGGACCAGTCAAGACGTTACGAAAAGTCAAATAAAATTTTACGAGAACCCACGGTCCCAACAGTTTCCCAACACCATTAATGATCAGCGGCAGCGCGACTCCTCGTCAGAATAATCAACTAAAAACCATCCTGCACGTGTCTATAGCGCTGTACCAATTCAATCCTGCATGAAAATCCTTCTGGGTTTCTGCCACGTGCACCAACCTGCGCACATAACAAACACTGCCCGGCAGGCTAGGAATTTACTCAGCCAGCGGCACGACGTATTTCAACCGGGTGAGAATTAATTAGAGAATCGCGATCTCGATCGCTTACATAATTCATGAATGACTGAGAGGGAGGGAGGTTGGTACTGCTTTTGCATAAGGTGCGCACCGTTGCGCACAGCATTGCTCTGGCATGACGTGTGGCCAGTACTGCCAACGCTGCCAGCGCTGCCATAGTACTGTTAACGTTGGCAGGACTGGCCTCATTTTTTACCTCATAGTTTCGCACGCACGAGGCGAGATACGCAAGGCTGCACGCAATTGTGGCGCGAGAAATTAGGGGTTCGGCCGCGAGGGGCCTGAGGGGCGGAGGAACACAAAGGAAGTGCCGACTAGTACAATTAGTGAGAATTAAATAGTGAGAGAGTTGCCGAGGGAAAGAGGGAGGATTTCGAGGCTCGAATCGTACAACCGATAGGGGGTTCCCCTTTTAATTAGTCGTGGCAGATAAGGTCCATTGTCGCCCGCCTAGCCGAGATAATCGATGAATGATTATCCAATCGAGGCTAATGCGGAAACTATCCGTTTAATTACGTTTAGTAGCTCGAACCGTCCTGGCTCGATGGTTTGGCGGTACACGGAGTTTGCTCGAGGGGTGGCGGCGGGGGGGTTGCCATTGGCTTTGCACGCCAGCAAGGGGGTGGAGGGTGAGTTTCCTACCAGGCCAAGCGCCTCTCAGAGTCAGGATTGAGCTGCGAGCGTCTAACTGACGTAATCAAGTGGCGCACAGTGACTCTCAGTCATAACTATATAGCTACTGTATTGACTTTTGGTTAGCACCTGATCTTAGGCGGAATCGTTCAGTGAGCATATACTCTTTGCTGCGTACGTATCGTACATACGCGACACCCTGTATATACTTGCACTGGTCAATCTCTTCATTAAAATCAGACGAATAGCTGCGATGGACGTAGAGACGTGAATTTGGTCAAAGCCAAACCGGAAATGACAGGTTCGATATTGTCGAATTAATACACGAAGATTTCTCAGATTGATTCGTACAGAAAATGATTTTTCCAGAGTCTTCGAAGAATCGTGTATCTTTGAATTCCTCGATGTTTCTGTTATGGTAGGTATTCGTTTGGAACGGCCTCTATAGATATACTTGTCTGTATGCGTTGTTACACAGAGGGGGATGGATCTTTATGTATAACCAGGCACCTAGTCTGTACCCATCGGTCAGGGATATTGAAATAAACAAACAAGCATTGGGAGCAATATCCTGCTCGGTCAATATTTGCACGACGGTTAGTCGACTCGGCTACCCCCCCCCCCCCCCCGTTACTGTCTACCGACGCCAGCGCCGCCACCGCCGCCGCAGCGCCCCGAGGGATTGCCGAGGGAGAAAAGTAAACGGCAATGTAAACGCTGCGTTTACATTTACGTGTTTGCCGAGCAACTCAAATATTTCGTGCTCCCCGCGTGGCTGTGTATATATGTATATATATAAAACATATATATATATACACACGTATATATACGGTCGCTGCTCAACGATGATCCCGGTACACGCAATGTTTAGCGAGTCTGGCCTCGTACCTTCCTCTTCTACTTGCTACCATTTTTCTTCTTAAATTCCTATCGCTGTCTCTTTTTATCCTTTTATTATATTCTTTTAGCTATCCTCCTCCCGTTCCGAATTGCCTTCAATTTTTTAGCTCCGTCTTGTACAGGTTTTATTTGTGTACTGCTGACCCACCCCTATGTACAGCATGTGGATCCTCAGGATGACCTTTCTCATCCCCTCGTGAATCCCCTTTTCTATACTAGAATGAATTCTCACCCACTGCCACAAGTTGCTCGTTTATTTTTTTCACCATATTTTTCACCGAACCCTCCTACGTTCCTTTCCCACCGTCTTTGCACCAATCCCTTTTCGCTTTTACAACTTCGAGCATGTATTTTCATTCGTCCTGCTTTCGCCGCGGGTGACACCTTTGCAGCAGTGCATTATCGATATTTGGTATCGATCCCCTTTGAGCTCTTCCTGAGATCAATTTTGGTGGACGTGGAAGCTGAGGGTGAAGAAACTTATAGACTCGTGTGTACGACAGTGCCTGGTAGCCTGTACATACACTCGGAGAAGTTTTTAGTTATAACTATAAAACGCCAGCCGATCGCCAACCGTTGGGGCTTTCCAATGGGCGCATAATCCATGCAGTAACTACAGCTACAAATTCCTCGGAGTTTACGTACTTGTTTGTGGTAAGTACAGTGAGCAATTTGAAGCGGGGACACGGTGCGTATAAATGCACAAATAGGGAAAAATAGTTTCGACAGGGAGCAGTAGTCGTTGAACGCCTCGTGGCACAGGAAAGACAAGCCGTATAATCTGTTCGTGTGAATTCAAACTTTTTCATTATAGCTCGGCGCTCGGCGCAAAGCAGCATGATATGCTCGCCTCATTTTCCACTCGGGCGACGCCTAGCGTCTACTACGGGTATTAGAGGGCGTGGAAAGTTTTATAGGTTTAAATTCCGTAGAGCAAGCGCCGGTGCATATTTCACACATTACTTTCTGCGGCACGGGTGTTTGCCAGTTCCGTGTCTCCTCCCTCGCCAGTACCAGCCCTCGTTTTCCAACCCTTAGCAACCACCCTCCAGCCATCCACACAGTCAACCCTCAGAGTCTCCTCTAGCGCCGTGAAACAAAGAACCCTGCTCGCGAACGCCTCGGGCGTTAATATTTTAAGCACACTTTTCTCGCGGTCCTGCCTCCCTCACGCCCTCTTCTTCCTCCTTTTATTTTTCTTCCCTCGGCATTTCAACCCTCCCACCCACCCTTGCCGACAGTACATCCTCCCTCTCGTCGTTTCGCCCCCCCCCACCCTCCTACTCGTTCAAGTAGTAGTTCCTACTTAACAATCCGCCGGCGATACGGGGGTAGCTCGCTGGCGCTATAGGGGCTGGAATGAAAAGCAACCCCTATACACGACAGACTCTATAGGTACCTTCGCCTCGAGTTACCTACACCTAACCAACCCTTAGCAACGATTCCACCCTCTTTCTCGGCGTTATTCTCCGTTATTCCACGAACCACCCCTCTGCGTGCGCGGCTAAATTTTGCAAGGCAAATTAAGTGTGCGGTTTTACGACAGTGGCTTTCAACGGTGACCGACCCCAAGATCTTATCAGGGAGAGTCCTATCGCGTTTTGCGTAACGATGTAACGGCAGAGGTCCCACCCTCCTCCCTTGGACCCCCCCCCCCCCACCTTCATTCTCCATTGTCCGTGTCTTCCAGTTATCCTTCGCTTTAGCGCCTGTCCGTCTCGTTATGGCGATTTCACGGATGTCCTTTGTATCCCGGAACAAACGGCAAAAAGTCGATTCGCCCCTACGGTTCGGAGATAAGAAAAAAATAAGGTTTGAAACCGTGAACTTAACTTAGATTCTCTATTTTTGCATCAACTTTCACCCTTCGTATACTCTACATTAGGCACTCCTTGCCGTAACTTTTTTCTCTAGTGTAACGTAGGGCGCTCCTTTTAATCCTGGCTGCGCGCAAGGGTGGCCTTTGCATCGGTGACTCGTGAATTTTCATCCCCCCGACACTGACTTCGCCCGCAGGGGTGGTTCCAGGGGTGGTTGCCTTTCACACACAGTGCACACTAACGAGAAGGGGGCAATACTTCTTTACTCTTTAACACAGTACACATCGCTGGATGGAACTTGAAAGCGTTATTGTCCATGGTCGTCGGCGTCGTTCTCAGCGTCGTGGGCGTCGCGATGGTACATTTACACCGCCCACACGATTCATCTTCAACGTCCTCAACCAACAACCCACGTTCCGTAAAACCATTACACTATTCAGCAGGTTTTACTTTGATCTTCGATGCCAAGGGTTGCGTCGCGTATAGAATACGACGCGCGTCCCGACGCTTTGCGTCGACGCGCTTTCGGATTAATAACTGAAACCCAGCCGCTGCTCAGACTCAAAGAGGCAGCCGGACGTGATGACAAACAGCTTCAAGTGAAAACTGTAAAAAAAAAGTCTAGGAGATATTACAGCGGGCAGCATCCCTTTTATGGTTTTCAATGAATTCTCCGTATCGATTGAGCACCCCTGCCCGATGAGCACAAAATGTTTAGCCCTGATTGTAAGAGCCCCCCCCCGTTCACTCGGAGGCTGTCCTCCTAACAACCCTTGTTTACGTTTATGGCTTTGGGCTTGACGATCGCGTGCTACGCACTACCCCTTGGCATTCCACACCAGACCGCACACAACCCCGTAAAATCCACCCCTGCTCTTACCACTGTATAAGCTCATACGTTCGTGCGTCCATCATTCTCCAGTGCACTCTCTTTCGCGCACCCTTTTTTCTATCCGCGCAGACGCCTTTCTAGATTTATACCATATACGAGTGAGGGAGGTGGTATAGGGTGGGACGGACAGTTTGATGAAGGCCAGCCTGCGACCCCCCTTAGTATATTATCCGTACATGCACCACCCTACCCTTATATATGGCAATCTTGACAGTGGTGTGGGATGAAATCGGCCACCGTAACCTAACCCCATAAACTCACCCCCTCGTTCTCGGAACTTAATTCGACGAGGGACCCGATGACGCGAGGGTGATGAGAAATTCGGGCATCCTCGGTGATACTCGGGAACGACTATGCCCATCGGTCTTTTATTGCCAATTTGCCGAATGAAATGTCCCCCTACTTACTGCCCGATTATTACGATCCTGGTTCATGATACGTATATCTATATACCTATATCTACGATAGCTGCGTATACGTGTACAGATATATGGTCGCGGTGCTGCGTGCTTACGTTGACGGAGCATTCTGCTTTATTTTTTTTTTTATTTTTGCTTGTTAGGACTCACGTATTGGGGGTTTGTGTTGAAATTTTATAGTTGGTAATCGTGTTATTTCATTTGTTATCGGTAAACAGATGAATCCTTTTTTCCCTCGGTGTTAAATGTCGTTTTTGGAAAACGTGGACGATAATGTACGGGTTTCAGGAGGGGAGGATTTCATACTTTAACGGTGGACTGGTAGCAATATTTTTTAGAGATGAAACATGCGCACTCATATACAGGGTGTCTCTGCGGAAAGTGCACACTTTGATTGTTTACGTTACTATTGAAGATACGGGAAAAAGTTTCAGACAAAAGTCGTATGGTTTCAAGGGGGTCGACTTTCCATTCGAATGTTTTTTTTATAATTATTTCATTGCGAGATACAGCAAGTTACATGTTTTTTTTAATGGAACATCTTTTTCTGTTCGTACGAGAAAATGTAGCACGCTTTTTTCTCTAAACATTTTAAGACCTTGCGGACTAAAATCCATCCAGCCATTTCCAAGTTATTGAGAAACGAATTCATTTTCTTTTCATTGAATTCATTCACAGCGCGCGAAGATTGTTCGATAAATTCACTTTCCGATAACTTGGAAATGGCTGGATGGATTTTAGTACGCAAGGCCTTAAAATGTTAAGAAAAAAACGCGCTACAACTTCTTATACCAACAAAAACTGATGTTCCATTTAAAAAGACACGTAACGTGCTGTATCTCGAAATAAAATAAATATTTAAAGAATTCATTCGAATGAAAAACCGACCTCCTTGAAACCATACAACTTTTGTCTGAAACTTTTTCCCGTATCTTCAATAGTAACGAAAATAATCGAGGTGTGCACTTTCGAGGAGACACCCTGTATAACAGTGATATTTAATATTTGATCTGGAACCTAACGCGAATGCGTTAAGCTTGTACGAATTTTTGAACGATTCGCGGATTTATTCATCGAGCTGCACTGAGCCTTTTGCGCTTTGAAAACTGATTGCATTAAAACAGGCGACTGTTTCGAAATATTTTTTTACCCGATTATTTAGTTTTTGCATTTCATACGCACGAGATTGATTACATTGCAAAGAGATATCAATTTCAAATGCGTCCCCCTATATATGGCCCGGGAAAATATTTCGAATTACCAACTGCACTTTGGCTTTGATTCTTGTATAATTTCCAAAATTTTCTCAAGATTAGATTCCCTCCTCCAGTGCTCAGTGTCCTACATTTTTGTGCACTTCTTCTTTTTAACGAAATTATAAATTTTATCAATCCAATATTTTACTGACGTTTTTCTTCGTATTTTGACTTCTTACACAAATTTTTCAGTCTTTTCCTGCGAAATTAACACCAACCGCGATACGCTACTCGTTACGCCATGCGAATCCTTATTTGGCATATCTGCATTCCACACCGTCTGAAATAATAAAAAAAAACAGCTGTCTACTTAGTATAAATGTGGTTATGATTTGACAAACTTTAATTAACAAAAAAAGCAAATCAAGTAAATACCGACCTGCTAATTGCATCTGCGTCAATGAAGAAGTCGATAACGTTGTTTCGTTGTATCCGCTGTGCATATATAAAAACAGAACAGGCATCGTGTGTGTTGTATCTCGTCATTGTCTCGTTTATGTTGTATCAGCAAATAAGATTCGAGTATTATTTTAAGCGTACAAAAAAAATGTCTAGATATAACACGATTGTGGAATTTATGCAAGATACTAAAAAAAGACAATACTCACGCTTGCAATGTTCTCCGTAGTCACTCGTTTACTTTTTTTAATTTTAACGAAAAAATAGGAATATTGTTTTTTCCTCTTAAAAGTCATGGCGACGCTCCTCACAGTTACGAAAGTGAAGCCGCGACGACACTAGATATATCACGCTTCAACAAGACGGTGTTGCGACATTAATATTTAAATTTTCTTTTTATCTAGAACGCCGAAGGCAAATAGCAAGATGTATAGCAATATATTTATCTCCTAAGGAGTAAATCAAATATTATACAAGCATCCGTCGTAACGCTGAGGTTAGCATAGGTGTCTTTGAATTTGACACTCTTGAATAATTAGCAAACAAAGTGGATGGATTATTACACATCTGATAAGAAACACAGCAAGAGACAAATTTAGCACAATCATTGCCGAAAGTGACTAATCTTGCTTACTTCTTCTACAAGCTAAAAATTCTCACGATAAACGGAGCATCGCAAGAATTACCGATCAGATTCCCCTGTATGCAGGATCTAGAATTACCCAATCGCCTGCAATATTTGATAAGAACAAACAAACAGAATAAACACGATGCAAGAATAAATACAGATAATACGTAACACCTGCAGTCTCTCTAAATTTCAAAACCGGTCCATTGATTTCCTATAAATTGCGTAAAATTATCCTGACAACGTATTGAAAACCATATGGAAAATTTTAGCATTTCATATAGAGCCGTAGCAAAATATTATTTTTGTGAGCCATGCACGCGTACGGAGCGTGCACGTCTTTATCAATGTTTTATTCCTCTTCTTGTTAGCGTACCGCAACGTCAAGCTTGGTAAAAATATAAAATTAAATTTCTCGCACAACAGTCACTCGCAGGAGTGGGCGTTGGTGTATACAAAATTTAAAGGAAAGAGTCCCTCGTGCTCAGACATACGAATCACAGTGCGTCAAAGCATCGTAATGGGTGAAAATATAAAAATTATCAGACGTTAGAGGGAGAAGCTCGGAATTCATAAAGAAAGTAAATGACGGCGCTGTTGGAATACTTAATGGCAGAGGGTGAGCGAAGCAGAGCAGCGAGGGTGCAAGGGTTGGTTGATACGTCAGTGGCCGTGATAGGTAGGGGTGGTTGTTCCGGTAGCAACGGTAGTGGTGCCGAGTAGGGCGAGTGGGACGAGAAAGTGGTAGAAAGAGGCTGGACGTGAAAGAGAAGAAGTTGGATAAAGAAAGGTATAGGGGTTGGCGCGTGTATATATATATATACACACATACACATATATACGACAGGTTGTATATGAATGGGGTGGCGGAGAACGAGGTTAGGTTATGTTAGGTTAGGCGCGGCGGAGATGTGAAGCGGGCGGACCACGGGACGGGATAATAAAAAGATTTATTCGGCTTTTATCCCAGAGTTATTCAGCTCTTTTCATCCGACGGAGCTTTTTTCTCCCTTTTTATAACTCCCACCACGGCCGCCGTACGCGGGGAGGGCGCTGCCGTCTCGGAGCCGGAGGAACCGGCGGAGGCCAGGATCCTGATTAAAATATACGACCGAGCCTTGCAGACTTCTTATGCCGTAGTCTCTCGGAACGCGTATTCAAAGAATTTCAAATGAGCGCGCCATACCTCTAACCCAACCTATCCGGTTGAATCTCCCGCCTCCACCTTGTTCCTTCTCTTCCTCCTGCACCTTCCGACTGGTCTTCTATGTGTCCTGCCCTTCTCTTCCCCTTGTCCTCCCACTTGGCGACCTCCGCAGACAATCTTTTTACGGCGACTGGCATCGCTTCGGAGCACCGGAGACAAAACTGACTCGTTTTCCGTTTCGTACTGGAGAACTAAGAGGGTAAAGGAGAGAGAGGGAGACAGCAGAAGTCTGCTTCCCCATCAGCAGGATTAAAGAAATAGGAGTTGTCGAATATTAGACGCATCTCTAATGTTTTTCGCAAGAGCAAACGAAAAGGCGCCTACTTATTTTCTCTACTTTTTATTTTTCTCTTTTATTTTCGCTCGTTTACGTATATCGCGACAAGTTAATTCCTTATCTCGATATGCGTGGTTAATACCAAGCATGTGATTTGGAATGAAAGAGAAAGATAAAGAAAACGACCTCGGTAGCTTTAGATGGCAGAGGGATAGAGGCTGACAAAAGAAAAATATCTCAATTTATTCTACAGAGTACAAAGTTCTCCCAAGTACGGAGACTCGCAGGAACGAATAAAATAACAGAGAGAAAAGTAAGGAAAATAATTTTTAAATCACCCAAGGGACTAGTCAACGCGTAAACCCAATTCGTACTGGCACTTTAGGGATGATAATAAATAAAATTAAAAGCAGACAGACAAAAAAATAAAATCAATAGACAAAATTTTGTTTCCTGTTAGAAACGTATACTCCGTAGGTCTCCGTAACCTCGTGCGTCTGTCATAACATTGTGACAGTTGACATTCGATGCTCACAAAATCCCCCGATGCGTGATAAAAGAATCAATGCCAATGACTCGTCATTGATACAAAATACAGGAATCATCGACAACTATTGAAAATGATTTCACAGTCGGATATTATTAACCCAGATCGAACAGAGCTGTAAAGCGGGCGTGAATCTATTAAACATTTGCAATGATAGCTGGGGAGATAGCCAACGTTTATACGCCAATGTACCTGTCTATGGATGCACGCTATAGGTATAGGCTACATGCTATTTGGGTCCAATGATCACGTGCACGTCCGTACGGTTGTGAGTGTCGCTTTATATCCGCCAAACCGTAATCCACCTGCTAAAGGTACGAAATTGCCGAGTGCGATTGACTGAAAAGTCAGAATTACTAGAGACCAAATGGGCAGAACAATCTTCGAGTGTATCTTTAGTTCTGAATAACGAACCGGGTTATCTAAAGGGTGATTCAGTTCAAATGCGCAAACTGAAATTTCTTCGTCCCCTTTTTATCCTCATGGCAAATCCAACTGCACTTGGTACGGCTCGAGCTGAGTAGCCTGTTTATTAATGTTTATTATAAAATTTACCTGCAAGATCATTCAAGAGTATTTTAACTGATGAAAACGAATGAGCCATCTTGAGTCGTTCACACGAGTGCTACCGTGTATACTCTAATTATATGGACTATGGGTATAACGATTAATAATTATTGAAATTAGTAATTGTAACTGAATCAGCAGCTTACCGGTTTCTTCAGTGGAAATCGTTACCCCCTTGAGCAGCGACCTTACTTATCACACCCGTTGGCTTGGCGAGGGGATGTGCCGTTTGGTTAGGTGGCTGGCTGGATGGCTGAATGGCTGGATGGCTGGATGGCTGGATGGAGTCAGGAGCAGGGAATGAAAAGAGACTCGTCGTCGCGGCAGTCGTAACGTAATTACAGTCGCGCTTAATTTATTTGAAGTATACCGCCCCGGTAGGGGAGGTGTTAATAGCAACGTAATCTTCCACCTCGATCCCCTCGCCGTCCCATCTTCTCTCACTTAGGCACCCCATGCCATTCCTTGCTTCCCATCTAGCCACCCCCCCCCCCCAAACACCGACGTCACGACTCTCAGGAATTAACACCAACAGCGTTTCAGTTCCTTTATCCGAGTGGTGGTGTTATCGCTACTAGTTCTATATATATATATATTTGCCCATACTTAGATACCCGTTCACACCAATAACGAAAATACATAACCTATATCCCATCTCCTGGGAATACGATATCCTGTAGATTCTTCACATCCGGAGAGACTATAACCTACGACCTACAACACCAAAGGCAGAAGATATAACCCGGAGCGTACATCCCTAATAGTATCCTATTTCAGTGGAACAGGATCTTTGGCTTTTTCTCAGCCTCCCCGCCATGGACCTCTTATGCACGTAAGGCAATGCGTGTCCGTAGACGTGCGATTCGCGATGTTACCTGCTACGAGTTCAGAGTTACGTATTGCCAGGGCATTCGGAGTATTAGGTGTCTGACTTTACAGCGGTGTTCACACCGAGAATCAGGACGCTCCTATTATGGTTACGGATTGCCCTGGTTGCCTTCGGCAATCTGCCGTTCCTTCTGATGCTGTTGCCGGTACGACTACTGATACAGAGCTTGACAAGTAGAGTCACCGTTAGCAGTCACGGTTAGCAGTTAGTAGCACTTGGTAAGTGAAGCTGTAGCATCTGGTGAGGCGGTGATCTGACAATGGGGTAGGTTTAGTACTACTATTAAAACTGGTAGTACCGGCCCTGTCCGACTGCACTGTGCGGGGTCCTGGTTTGTGGTGGTACAGCGGTACCATCGTCTGTGGGGATGCTGCGAGTTGGGGTTGTAGATGTAGATACGGGGTCAGAGTTAGAGGGGGCGTTCGAGCGAGTCTGTTAATTGGACTAATTACTGTAATTACTGAAAGTTTCACTGGGCTCGAGAGAGGGAGAGAGACGGAGGATGGAGCCGTTATACAGTGTTGCCACCACATTGAACCTCTGGCCCTGTACTGCTGGCACTACTACTGCTACTGGCATATCTAACCTTTCTGTATGAGTAACGCTGATACCGGGGTTACTAACGTTGTTACCTTTACTAGTAGCATCGGCACCTCTAGCAACCGCTGCTGGGATTGCTGGGTATATTAGCGATGAAGCTGGTGCAGGGCACTTGTGGCTGGGTACGCGTGTTTTCGTATTTACAATTCCTGTCTGAACTACTAGGCGTAGGTAGGCGTGTGTATGCCAGCCTGGAATCTCTCTGCGACACATTTTCGACGTGACACGTCGAAAATTGCTGTTACCACTTCTTGATCGTTGTTGCTCCTGTAAGACGACGGCAGTTGGTTTTTATTGAATTTGTGATTGTTATTGGATATACGGGATCGAGGAGGCTGATTTATGAAATTTTATTTAGTAAAAAAAATTGTTTGACGAGCTTGGTTAATTTTATTGATCCGTCGATCGATCAGGAGAGTCGCCTTGAGGTTAATCTTAAATTTTAGTTTAGATTTCTTAATAAATCCGTTGCCTCAGGATTTTCAGCCAGACTCGTAATTTTCCCTGAAAGGGGTAATTTTCTTTTTCTTCTTATCAATATTTGTTTTTTATAGCCAGAGAAACATTGAAGATAGGTATACTCGCAGAGTCATTGGCAATTCCCGAAGGATGCCGCGAGCGTATTACGTAGAGCTGGCAGTAAATTGAAGAAGGGCTGGATTCACAGAGGGGGATGATTTTGGGGGATGCCAGTAGAAAGGGACATCGACGGGAGTTCTTGCAATCTCATAATATTCCCCAAAATGGAAGTGCGATCTCCGAAAATCCCGTGAGACTTTAGCGAAATAAAGGTCGTGGGAGGTTTTACGAGACTGTGAGGGGTGGGTTTGGATTGCAAGGAATCCTGGAACACGAGAGAGAGTAGTGGGGAAAAAAGGGGGAGAGAGAGGAGAAAAAAAGAATTACGGCACTAACACGAACCCAGTAACGGTTCTGAACTTGTGTGCATGTGCCAACCCTTAGGAAGAGCGGTACTTTCGAAATAGGGGTTGGATCGGAATCGAAGGGTGACTGGGGTGGTCTGGTCTGGGGGTAGTAAGGGTGGTACGGAGTAAAGCACCAACCAGGAGGGTGGAGTTCCCGGTGTCGAGATAAAAAGTAAATGAGGAACAAAGGTCCCACGTGGGTTTTAGGGGGACGAAGGGGATTCCCCCGAAAGGGTGGACGTGCCAGGAATAATGTTCGCGGAATTACTTGGGCAAAGAGAGCGAAAGGGGTGTCTGGGAAATCGAGGAAAATTAATTAATAGGGGGTTGTGCGGCTAATTATTAGCCTCTCGGTATCTGGGAACCGACCCCTACCAAACCCCCTAACCCCTGACAATCCCTCCGGATGTTTTCCGGCTATTAGTTGAAATGCATCCCCCTTCTCATAATTCTATTATATCTATGCACTTTCGCATGTGCTATTCGAGCGAATCGCATAGCCGGGAGCAGTTGTCATAAGCGCGTCGATAATTTTCGGCAGTTATGTTAATTATCAATCAGGCCCTGCGCTTAACGGACGTTCATCATGTGTTGTGTTCTCTCCTACTCCGGCGTATTAGATTGCGGCGCCACGCGGCATCGCCTGTCGTGACAATTTAATCGAAGGACTGTCGACTGTTACGTTTCCCGTGAACCAGGCCTGCGGACGCTCCGATTATTGAAGTCAATGGGCCATTTGGGCAAGAATCATTTTCGTCCCCCTTTGTAAAAGAAGGGAGCAGAACACGGTTGATGCTGGACTCTTTGTGCGTTTCACTTGTTAAACGTACCTGACCGCTTCCATTACTGGGCTATTAAGGAAAGTGCCTGTGCATCATCCGGCACTGAAGCATGGGCAGTGCTTGCTTAAAAAAAAAAATAAGTTTGAGAGCTCAAAAAATTGCTCTCTACGCCGATATCAATTATTCGGTCCAAAAAGGGATTCCCTCGTCACGAGTCTTTCGGGGGTGATATTTTCAACCACCCCAATTGTCCAACGGTAAGGATTGATAACGACGCATGGTCGTGACGAATGTGAATTTTCATGGGGTGACTAAAGCGGTAGTATGCCGGAGAATGGGGATGAAAGTGCGAGTCAACGTAAGGGGAGGCTTTGCCATGTTCACAGGGTGAGAGAGAGTGGGAGAGAGAGAGAGAAAGAGAGGGGGGGGTGGATGAGTGAATGAGTAGTAGGCGGATGAGCCTGATGAGGCTGTTGATACAATCACGAGGGTGTGGAGTGAGGTTAACGGGCCAGGGCTGAAGTACGGGGAGGAGGGGGAGGGCTATTACCAACCCTTGCCAACATCCGCCAAGCCGACATTACCCACGTCCCGTGCTAACCGTGTGTATGTTCAACACGCGATCCCGTGTAACCCTCTCCAGCCGTTGGCTCCCTCGTACTAGCTCATACTACCCTCTACGAGCCACCCGATTCCTATCCCGAATCAACCCCCAGATCCTGTGCCGCAGCCGAACCCTCTCGTTGTCTCTATGGAGCTCTTGCTGACTACCGGCTCGCTGAACATGCTGTCACAGAGGTCGTGGAGCACCTGTTTCCTCGAAATTGACACGTTGCCTTTCAATGACGGCAACACTGGTTCGGTTTAAGCCTGGAAATATTTGGCGGTTGTTCCATACGCATACGAGGCCAGGAGAGGCAGACAGGCTTCGTTAAGGGTTGAGCTTTGGACGTGGAGAACTATTCGCCTTGTTAAGTTTCATAATTAATAGAGAGAACGATCGTGTGAATGGACATTTAATTTGGAGCCTCGTTACAGCCCATAGGCGTCATTTTAATAGGTTATCAAGTTTTAAGGGGTCGGAACATTATAGAGTGCTCGGATACTGTCCTATAAAGTTTATGGCGTATCGATATACTTTCTATCGCATTGCCACTGGGTATAAATCGGGAGGTCTTTTGGGTTCGGTTACGTGATCCAACCCTTCGGTGAACCGTGTTATTTGCGACTTCCTCAGGATTAAGAAAACATAATTTGCTCGACAGAAAGCATAATGCGACATGGCTCAAGTGTGCCTCGAGGGGTCGCGGAGAGGGGTCACGTGTTTGCGAATATTCTGGGGGTGAAATGGGTAATGGATATGGGACCGCGTCGTTTCTGGCACCCCTTTCCAGAGGGTGCTTCGCTTTTCCCAAGGGGAAACGATACCGCCAGCACCATTTTGCATTTTGTATATTTTGACCCTCGGCGCGTACAACCCCTCGCTAACCGCATTTCGCCACTGACCCCAGCAGGTTTCAACCCTTCGAGTTCTACTACTACTACCACTACTACTATTACTGCTGCTACTACTACTACTACCGACGCTACGGGGCAGACACGTGCAAAGTAGATAAACAGTTGGGTAACGCGTATATACGCGGAACCCATAGAAATGCCACCCCATGAATATTACGGGAGCACTAACACTCTCATCCCCGTAGATCTCTATCTGGCTAAAGCCAAAAGGATGAAGGCCTTCGCGTAAGGGTTGAAAGTACGAAAATACCAAGATAGCTACTCCCCTGAAATTGCGTGACGATCTGCGCTCTTGCTCTCGCACCCTTTGCCTCTTTGACGAGGGTGCTCCGAGAGACTTATTAACCCTTGGCAATTACGGTTCAGATCCCACCACCGAAACTACCCCTATTGCAATAAACTGTCTGAGAAATAATCCTGAACCCCTTTGATTTCCCAATAAACAATGGCTCATCGAATTCAACAAAGTTCTCTCAACCCTTATTTCATCCCCTCGAAATACTAAATCCTAGTCTACATAATTTTACAGGACGGATAACGATAAAGAATATTTGAAACACCCTATAGGCCCGAGTTTAAAGAATCTTTCGTTTAACGAATTTTCTCTTTCAATTCGCCAAGCGGCCAAGGGGAAAAGGTGCTGATCAATAGAAATGAAGTTGGACCCCGATAAAATTCAATTAAACGACCGCAAGGAGGATCGATGGATTTATTTCCTCGTGAGACTGTACCGCCACTGCGCGAGAGGTAACGAAGTGGGAACACGGCGTTTTGCGGAGCTGAGAAAACGGAGTGAGTCGAGATTGATACCTACAGTCACGTCGACACTGCGTCGTGAAACTAGATCGTCGAGATGCCAAGAGTAAAAAGGAAGTCAGCAGCTCCGACGCCATTCAGGTGGAAGGAACTGCAGCGCCACCATCTTCTGAGGAATTTCCGGTATTTCCTTGGAAATTTGAAGCGACGTTGATGGAAGAGTGCGAGAGAGAGAGAGAGAGAGATGGATAGATCGATAGCCAGATAGAGAGGAAAAATGAAAAACTATGAAAAAGTACCTTGGAAAATACCCAGTCACAAAGAGAGACGTATACGAGGGAGCTTGAAATAAATACCAACCGAACAATACAAAATCACTAGGAGTTACGAGAAAATCCTCTTGCTCCCTCGGTAGGATTTATCCTAAACTACTAACAAGATGGCGGCTTCGCTCTATCCAAGGTGGAAACCCTGTAAGCCAACCCACGTGGAGCATAGGAACTTGGCACGAGTCGAGCGTACCTAAATTCACGGATCTTAGATACCTAATTAGTTTATCTAGGTATAATCTTGTACAGTTAACACTGGCGGTGTTGAGGGTGTCACCGGGACCCCCATCCAACTAAATCCTAATTAAACAGCCCTCGCGCACCGAACGCGAAGAGGAGCTGCTGCTAGCAACAGTAGTACCAACACGGAAACATCTTTTCCTTGAAATGCTGCCAACGTAAAATAAGACAGATATCTACATACATATTATACAGTCCTGCAATAAACAAATCAGTAACAGTTGATTTACAGAAATCCACGAGACACTTTATCGCGTCAGTGTGAACCTGCCTTAAAATTCTCGGCACTAATAATTATCCACTATTAATTGACTCACGGACGAGGGTGGTTTCCCCGGGGTAACAAATTTTTTTATTTTTTTTTTTTTTTCTTGTTAAGAGATTTCAGCTTATCGGATCCACCGATATCATAACATTAGGCACGCACTCTGAGGTAAGGGCCCTCGATGTAACAATACCAGTCATAACGACCCCAGGACCAATAAGCACCCTCGACAGGGGTCGTAATGTCCACGTGCGTAAGTATTTAACTGTGTATATTAGCCCTCGAGTATATTCTATTATTACATAGGTTACGACGTATCGAGCCGTCATAAGCGTCATGGGTGTGTGAATCGATTGATTGGAAATTGGACTAATAAAAAGAAAACACTCTGGACATCGAGAGAGCCAAGGAAAGAGCATAGGATTAATATCGACAGCAAAGAATAACCTGTGACCTTTGATCTCACGTATCACACACGCTATACAGGGCAAATAAATATTTAGGACACACATACCAAACGAAGTTAAGCCTTTCGTTTGATTTCTATGTCAGAACCAATTTCAGTTTGTGCATTTTCTTCCGAATAACCCTCTATGCATACATATTTATATATAAATATAGTTTACCCCTGGGGTAGCTTCAGTCTCCACGAAATTTCTCTCAGAATTGAAATATTCATATTGGTAGACTCGAGCCATCTCCATTGGCCACCCTTAACCACCCGTTTATATCTATGTATACACATACACACACCTATAGATAACCCCAAGGGGTGAGTCTGTCGCCGTACGTATTCGAGTCGTTCGCTCGTCGGATTTGCATTTTATTTGAAACTCCAGAAGGACTTCCGAACGGAATGCAGAAGCGAGGAGATTCACGTTTTCATGTACCGATGCATATATACATATGTCCTACACGTTTATATACTACATCTATACACACTTGCACAGTATCATAATATACCAAACTGATATATAGATTACGTCTGCATCTTTCGTGTCGCTGCTACCTTTGAATTTTGTCAATTATTAATATACTGTGTATTACGTAAATCTCAAATGTCAGATGTCAGAAGGAGTCAATTGTTTATAACAAATAATTAAATATTTTTTAAGGAACTCTACGTCCGTTACTTGCTAGTTGCATACGTACGTATCTTGTCTGTACTTAATGTATCTTGTATATGTATTACATAATAGGTACCATATGCAATTCGTATACTTATATAGAAATCGATACGGTACAACCTTTGGTAAATCCATTTGATGATTCCCCGTGGGGACTCGAATTATTTGGAGCGTATGGTAAGTGGTAGTTCCTTTGACTAGGTCAGACATGATCGAGTCGCTAATCCGTAGATCCTTTTCGGAAACGACCGTGTTAAATCAGACATCCGTTTCCGGTTGAGAAAGAGAGTTTGAGAGCATTTGAAAAATTTTTCGTAGCAAAGAAAATAAAGACAATGAGAAACGAGTGGGAATATTTTTTCGTGATATAAAAATGAAGCTAAAATATATATATTGTTCTTGTTGTGATTATTTAACGTGTACTTATCGTTAACGATAAAGTTTAATCGACGTGTGCTAAGATCGTAGGGGATTTTACAAGGGTCTGAGAGTCTCGAGGCCTATTGTAAAATCTACTTAAATTTTCTTTAGGCCTTGATCCTACAAGTGTCGTTACACGATTTAATTAATCGAACTCCCGTCATGTTCCCTTTTTTTAATGGTTCCAGAACAGCGTCGAGAGGCACAAGGGACTCCTGGTTCGTAGGTATTGGTGCGGGTACACAGGGTCGAAGGTACACAGGTACTTACATGCTGAGATATGCAAGGAGACAGATTGTACCAACACAAGTGACATAGGTACACTCCCGTTAAGAAATTTACGCGTATATACGTACTTCCGTCCACACGGGTACAGTCGGTAGGGATAGTGATAAATAGAATTTTGTGAATTCAGGTAGCAACGAGAGGACCCTACTTTCCTTAAATACAAATCTTTAACATTATATACACACAGAGGCGGTACACGTAGAATACATATGAGTTATCGAATATCCATATTCCATTGGAGTACGTACAGTAAGCTCCAACATTTTTCTCCTATTGATTTTTCCTCAACGAAAAAAATGCTATCCGCGACATCTTATCTCCATTTATACTCACATTGTATATTCCGTCTCTTCTAACCTCGATTCGAGCTGTGTTTACAGAGGTATATGGTTTACAAAAAAAAAAGAAAACAAATAAACTGATATATCCAGTTACTTTTTTAACGGACTGTACAATCGTAAAGCCCTCGCTCGATGTTCAGGGAGATAGCTGTCGTTGCCAATTGCTCGTAGGACTGGTAGGGATTTTCTTTTTCTTCCAGCGTTTCTCTGCTACCGCTTCCACAGGTTTTCTCTTTCACTTTTTCGCTGCTTCTTCGACCTCTTTCTCTCTCTCTCTCACACACACACACTTCTCTGTGCGTGTGCGTGCTCACGTGTGCGTCTGTGTAGTGACTCCTCGAGTCTTTTTTGTGGTTCCTTTCTGTTCGCGTGGGGGAAAAACGGGACCCGACACACAGAGGCGGGATAATAAATTGACCCAGAAGAGGGTGCAGAGAAGAGTCCCTAGTAGTACCTGTATCCTGTTTACTGTCTGAAGAGAAACCCCGCGAAAGTTAGAGTGGCGTTCCGCGCCGAAACGAGAATTTACGATATCTACTCACTTTTCGAGAAGTCACGGTAATTCGAATTTCCGGTTTCGTCTTTGGTACCTGTATACGTATACAGGGCTATTCAGAAGTTCATCGGAATCAAATGGACGAGTTCGCTTCGGTCGATGCTATACTCCGGAATAACTCTATACCTAGGGACATTTTATATTTCCTTTTATTTTTTTATACCACCATCAAGGAAATGTCAGACTGCGACGTGAGCTTTGATATCTAGGAATATGCCAAAAAGTCGACGTATAAAAGGAAACGAAAAGGCGAAATAGAAAATAAAAAAAAGTGATGGCCGTGCTTCGAATACTTTTTATCTCAGCTTATCGGCGACGGTTTCGATTGCTGCGTTGAGATGTAAGACAAACTTGAGACACTTCTTTCATTCATTTCGGCTTATCTTGCGGTACTATCGTCGTGATAACACGCTCTTCGTATCAAGTTCGATATAACTCTTGTCAAACCTTCTAAAAGTTGGCAGACAGCCAAATGTCATACAATAATAATCTGGCCAATCTCTGTGCAATCGATGTATACATACTGTACTATATATATATTTCTATACGATCTCTATATACAAATAAAGATTCTATATATTCTTTTAAAGTATGCAATAATGTATAAGAACTGGCTAGTTTTATTATACTGTTTATTGGTATTTATGGAAGTGTCGATTTCCCCTGGTGGAATAGGCTGCTAGTACCGTAAGGTAAAAGGTAGAAGGAACGGTGGGTACTTCCGGTGTACGCTTCAGGAAAACCTAATGGCCTCGCTTCGTGACCAAATTGTGAATGATCTTACGCAGCAGTACCGGAATAAAGACATTCGATCGTTCGAGGATCTACGATTTCTTTCTTTGTCCTCGTCTGTCTTTTATTTTTTTTTTTTTCAAGGCTTGTAAACATTTCGTAGCTCCGATAGGCGGACCGAGGAGACGGGAGAGACGAAGGGGATGGTACATTCTTTCTTTATTTGGTGGGTCCACCCCTGCATAGGCGTGAGCACAAAAAAAAAGTTTCGCCACTCCGTCCAATAGCTCATTCAGCCGCTGACTCGAGGCTCGAATTTCTCATTTATTTTTTTCCTCCTTTTTCATTCTCGCACAATTCCTTCTTCACCGAGAAGAAAAAAAGAGACGGACAGAGCACGTTAGCGAACGGGCGGGGAGGTGTCTAAAATCCTAAATTGCAAAAAAATCCATAGCATCTTTGTCTAGCGTAAAAGCGTGACTGCGTTACGAATTATTGAGTGTTTTCCTGAGAGGCGCGACAGGGTCTTGAGGTGGAACGAAGACAGAGATAGCAGGCTGGTAGGGACGAAGAGCGAGAGGGGTGCAAGGGCGGAGGATCGCACGGGAAGAGAAAGGAGAAGAAAGAACGAGGGGAGGGCCGAGGTTAAAGCAAATCTGATATTTTTTTCCACTCGACGACTATGGCACCCCTAACTCCTCGCTCTCCAAACAGTGGGTTCTCTGGGGCCGTGGAAAGGGGGGGCTGGTGGGGGGTGGGTTCGGTTGCTGCTCGTTCGTCGAGGGTGAAAGGTGCTGGAGCTAAAGTAGTAGGAGGGTGCGAGCAAGCTGGGGGTGAATCCCTTCAATTTATGAACTCATTGAGAAGTCCGTCGGACCGTAACCTGTATTTAATCCCATTTGCCTGTATACATATACAGGGTGAGGCATATTCCAAATGGGAAGAGACGCAGGGACGCAGATGAAGGAGAATTACGCAATGTGGGGGAGGAGCGCGAGAGCGAGGGTGGTGGCGGATGGTATGAGGAATAATGGTAGGGGGTTGTTAAGTGAGGAGGGGGGGGGGCGAAAAAAATGTAAAAAGACGATCGCACGGTGAGGCAGATTACCGCGTGGTAATTAGTCGTTTCACAGTCGCCTACGTTCAGACCGTAGAGACGCAACGGAGACACCGTACTTTGTTGTTCTTCCTATGATTCTTCCATAGTTTCTCCTTTTCTTGCCCATTCGAATTTCATGCCGCAAGCGTTTCTCTCTCCGTCTTTGCTACCGACGTTGCCGTCTTCCCGGCTTCGTCCGCGCCCGAGCCGTTTCGCCGCGTGGTCCCTTTGATGCGAAAAGGAAAAACGAAGCAAAGAGAATAACTGAGGAAAATGAAAAAAGTAAGATACATAAATAAAAGCGAGTTAGGGAATAAAGGAAATCCTCGATGACGACGGTCGTTATCAATGTGGAACGGATGTCTGTACATGGCCGCCCGTGGCTACACTCTATTCGAGAACAACGATCAGCATTATGTATCTCGGGACACGCGTTCCATCATAAAGGTGGTATCGAACGTAGCGAGGCCGATCTCGACCAATGAGAATAGCCATTAAAAGGACCGAATGCCAAGTCCCTGTGCGTAGCGCAGAAGAAGAAGAAGAAGAAGAAGAAGAGAGCGACGCAGTCCTATCTGGAAGGAAATTGGAACACAGCACCTTAACGATCGGTACCGATCAATAGTTTAGTTTTACAAATAACACGGAGCGAGCCGGTAGTGATTAAAACGGGTATATGCCCCGGGCCGAGCGTCTCGAGGGTTAATTAAAACCACTCTAATTATTTATAAACAGTCATTTCTTTCGCGGCCGATAATAAACGTGTAATGTCCACGAAGTGTCGCTATTGGTGGATCGTTTCGAACGGCGCCTTCTCATTGGTCGCTCGTTCGTTCAGGAGAAATCCGCGTGGAGCGGATAGCGCTATCTCTGTCCCTACGGTAAGACGACCGCTAGCTCTCTCTCTCTCTCTCTCTCTCTCTCTGACGCTCCGAGTGCGCTGCTATCCCCCGCTGTGGTTCGGCCTCACTCGGTTTCGCTCGGTCTCCCTCGGTCTCTCGAGCCTGCCGGGACTTGCCGAGCGTAATCTGTAAATCCTCGTTCGTAGAACGTAGAAGTCCGGTAAGTTGCTTGAACGGAATTCCGCCCCACGCCATGGCTCCTTCCTTGCCGGGACGAGTATAGCGCCCAACCCTCCACTCTCACCCCCTCCCCCCCACCCGCCACTCCAGCCCCTTTCCCACTAAAACCCATCCCTCCGACCATTCTAGCGCTGCTCTGGTCTTGTGCTGCGGTGAAGAAAAACGGGGATTTCTTTCAGCGCCGATAAAAGCCTCGCTTCGCTGCCCAATATTGATTTGGCTCTAATCTGTAGAGACCCTCGTCATCGGTAAAATAAACCAGCGAGTAATAACTCCGAGGGATAAGTGTCTTGCAGTCGATGCTTCTATACGCGCTGGAAAAAGCCAGAATTCCTGTGCGAGAAAGATGGCCAGAAGTTGTGTGGACATTGAGGAACTCATATAAGAGGCGAACCGAGAGCTCGGGTGTGAGACTGTGTTGGCCGAGGGTGAGTCGGGGTGGGGGGGGAGCGAGAGAGAGGGGTAGCACGTTCTACGTACCACGTACCGCTTCTATACGTTCAGTTCGTTTTGTGGCCGCTTCGCGGTCGGGGCGTTAAGCCAAATGGATCCACCGCGGAACTTCTTGGCGCCCTGTAAAGCCTTGGACTCTCTTGCTCTCTTTCACTCGCTCTCTCATTACTTTCTCCCTCTCTTTCTTTGGCCTCTGATATTCATCCTTCTCATTCTATAATACGAACGGATCCCTTTCTCAGCACTCTCATCGCTCTTGCTGCCTATCTCTTTCTTCTTTTTTTTTTTCCCTCTTAGTGTTTACCACGTGCACGTCCATGCATATACATATATATCCATGTATTTACATATGTGTACGTACACGAACGTATGAACGTGTTTACAAAGAAACGCTCGATCGCTCGCTCACTCGCTATCGGCTCGTATCACACCTTTCCGCAAAGTAATTTGCTGGCGAAACGTCTCGCAATTATCGCGCTTCTCAGTAATGGCGCGATTATACGTCTAACTTTGAAGGCGAAAACCGCTGAAGCCGAGCTGAGCCGAATCGAGCCGACTAGACCCGAGCTAAAGGGTGAAATCGTGTGCGATGGGGTAGGTAGGCTGTTTCCGTGGTATCGCGAGAAGTTTAATAAAATTTCTCGTGCCTACGTCAATGTCAATTAACAGGGGGCCTTGTCCCTTTTTACAGACCTTTTTCACGTTGGATACAAATGTCATATTAAATCTTCGTCTTTGTTTTTTATTTATTTCTTTTTTTTACCATTTCCTTTTACTCTCTAATCCTTACTTTTCGAATATCCCGCAAAATCCCGTAATTTTAGCCTCTCTCTGTTAGTAGCGTCAAGAACGATTGTTCCCATCTCGAGATCCATTATCAACTATTCCTATTATTAGACTTTGACTTTACCGCATTACGTCTGTCGACTTCTAATATCTTTTTTTTTTCATATGCCTCCTTACATCACGTACACCCGGTACATTCAAGAGGAGAATCTCCTATAATCCCAAACCGACGCTTGGGAGCTCGATCGCG
Source organism: Trachelus tabidus (assembly GCA_030142655.1). NCBI lineage: Eukaryota > Metazoa > Arthropoda > Insecta > Hymenoptera > Cephidae > Trachelus > Trachelus tabidus. Next base: position 152,408 of record JARQTI010000502.1, read on the forward strand.
CCGCCGGGACAACAGGCCAACGCTGATCCGACTTAATTATCTCGAGGTTTAATGTCATCGATCAGAGCCAGCGCGACGCGCATTCACGATCACTCGATTTACATAGAAACTGACCTAAAGTCGACCAGCCATTTGGATGCGCGTAAAAAGCTTTGATATTTTTATCATCTTACTCTTATTATCATCGCAATCATCGTCAATATATGCAAAAACGATAGAACGAAGAATACATATACGCACTTGTGGACACGGCATAAGACTGCAAGAATAGCCAAGAGATTATTCTGTCGCTTCGCGATAAAGACTATACAGAAATGTAAAGCTACGTTCATATAGCTACGTTATACGCGTACCAACATATGTATATATAAATAGAATCACGTGTGGATACATAAACCGTATATGCATAACGTCTTAATTGCTGTACACGTGGACGGGCTGCGCGTACTTTGCGGAGCTACTATTCCTCCCATAATATCCCTTACGTTCTCTTTTGCCTGTAGTGCCGATATGCGCCAAGACCGCGCCACAAGATACGGCCCTGTTTCCAAGCGAGCAGTAAACTTCCCGGCTATCTTTTTATTTTCCACTTTATTCCTTCCTTTTCTTTAAACCACCGGCGCATTCTAGGATGCTCGATTATCTCGCTCGAATTTTGTCGGTTAACGCTTTTACAAGCGGGCACGAAACGCCGTGAGCAGCCGTGTGTGTCGAACCGCGCGAGGTTACGAAAGAGAATTGAGAGAGACTGAGAGAGTAATGTTGAGAGAGAGACATAGAGAGGGGGGGAGGGGTGGCGAAGAAAGAGAGAATAAAAATACAGAAAATAAAAGAGCAGAAAAAAGAGACAGGCAAATTAGTAGGCTTACACGCTCGGCAGCCCCCATTAGGCTAATGCATCCGAGTATTAAGTCGGCCTCTCTCGATAGCCATATGCGACCTCTTAATAGCAACAAACTACATGCCAGCTACGTGACGTCATGTACAAGGTGATACTAAAAAATAAAAAAAATGTAGGATAATAAATTGAAAACGGATTCAGGATTTCGTAAGGGAATTGCTGCCGGTCTATCGAGGAATTTATGGAATTTATATGGAAATCTTTATCGTTCACTCATCCGTCCGATGATAATCGTAAAATGAGTGCAAACAATGAACGAATAGGGGAACTCGGACGTAGCTAAGCGCAAGGGCGTAGATAAGGTATTTCCTCAACGTCGGAACCTACTCGATAGTTTCAGAACAATTCTTATCTATCTGCGTGCTCGTCGATCGGCTTTATTAAGCAGTTTATAAATGTATATATGTATGTATGGAGATACTCGCGAAGAGAGACGAATAGTTATATACTCGGTGTCCAAAATATCTTTTGGCCAATAAACGCGTAATTATTCGGCACGCATGCTCGCCCCGTTAATCGCCTCGGCCGTTCGGGTTACCTTATGGCTGTGGCTTATGGCTTACGATATGGCTGATGGCTCGCACGAGCTATACCAAAAGCTGCGCCATGGACAGCAGGCTTTACCTGTGTTCGCCTACTCGAATTGGAGAGTCGGGTAGTAAGGTAGGTAGAGGTAGGTATAGGCAGGTAGGCAGGAGTGTAATTTCTTCGTGTCGCCGTTGATGTTTACACGTTTGAGCCGAGAGCAGCAAAAGAGGAGAAAAGTCGGTGCATTGGCGTAGAAATTATAATGTTGGATTAGCATTTAGCTGGAGGTTATCGAATGAGAAAATAATTGAAGGAACAGTGAAGAAAAAAAAGGTAAGATCGAAGCTAAACGTTCGAAAGTCGAATAATTATTCGGCAGGATGTCCGACTAATGGTATACATGTAACGTGGGATTTTGATTTTCCAATAGAAAAAATAATAATGAACTTGATCCTAATGGCGGAGGTCGGACACTCGACGATACTCCTAGAGTGATTGATAACGGGGACTCTTATCGCGGTCGGCCGATCGGACCGTTCGGCGCTGTTATCGTTGAGGCGGTTAAAGACGAATCTGGTAAAGTTGACAGTCGGTGACGTCGGGGACTCCTGTGAGAAAAGATGAATTAGAGAGAAGAGAATCAGGGAGTCGAAATCATTGAAAGTTATAGCTATATGGTGCGTAAGGCACACCCTGTATATAAAAGGGTAGCTTCGGAGGGTCGGTGTAGTATGACAGGGGTTGGTTATGCTTTTTGCCAGTCCTCGAGAGTGAAATAGTTCCGTCATCGTAGCCGTGTCTCCCTGGGGGGTGAAAGAGTCCGTATACATGTACACACACTCCATACCTAGCACGTACCTAATCTGGGCTGCAGGGGTGGTTTTGCAGGGATGGATTTATTTAAGGGCGTGTATTCAGCGGGAGATACAATGCCGAAATGGCGGTACGGGTAGTCCCGGAGGGTTTATGGCCGACATCTGCGGGCAGTTTTGACCCCCCGGCGTGACGAAATGTCGAACAGCAGGGTAGGCCAGGGGTAGGTTCTGCATGGTTCTTCCAAGGGTATCTAACTGGCCGACTCCGGGAGGCTGGGAGGGATGGTTCTGGCAGATAGGGAAAGGAGCTAGAATCGTGATGGGGGAATACCGAGGCAAATCGACCGTTAAAAACTTGTAGGGGCGAGTAATTCTATTAGCGCTTGAAAGTTCCACCCCTTATACAGGGTGACCGTAGGACTACCAACCTTGACGTCGATTTCCGAAACTACCCTCCTGCCTGTATTCTAGCATTATATTCGCCCTGCTCTTATGTCTCCGTGCCATAAGGCATTTATACAGAACTATTAGTTTCCTAGGTTGGTATAGAGATAGCAGGCTGTCGGCTGAGGTTAGGTTGGTACGCCTATTCGTAACCCGGTGTTTAGTCCACGTTCATTAATTTCCACGATGAAAAAGACGGGAGTTTTATACGATACGTATATAGGTATACGCACAGACGCGTGTAACCCGTGTACGTGCACAGCGAGTACCTCGAATGTGGTGAGACTTCGCCATCTTGAAAGCCGACACTTTTTTTTTTCTCCGGTTACCACGAATTAACCCCGCTACGCTTCATAAATATTTCAAAGCATTCCGAACCGAAGCAGAGCCACTACCGGTATATTAGCAAAGCCACAATTATTCAATTTCTTCCTTTCTCTCTTCTTAAACAATGAAATGCCGAAACTCGATCCAACCTACAATCTTGAGTTCTAAAGACGACTGTCGTATGCGTAATCCGCGACGCGAGGCCTCGAAAAAATTGAGGTGACCGACTGCATGAATTTTAATCAATACCGAACAACCGTTTTCGACTTCTCGGATGAATATCTGTACCTGTCACGGATGGAAAATGTATAACAGTGGTTGTGCCCGTAGGTATACATATATATATACAGAAGGACGCTCTTATCAATAGGAAGTGGTAGCCACTCTATTCAGCGTGGTCTGCAGTTTCCTGCAGTGGAAAGCATCGGAGCGTGGTTAGCCGCGAACCGCAGCCACTGCTTCCCGACGATCCTCGCCAGGGTCTCCGTTGGAGTTTCAGTGGGGCGACGAATGGCATCGTGTACTTGTACCTCGTGTTTTCCTCCAGGAGCGTCACCACTAGCACCACCACCAGCACCACCTCGGCAAGGGTGAGAAGGCAAGCGAATCAAGGAAGCGACGTATGCAGCGAATGGCACCAAAGGCTACGGGAAATGTCACTACTGCGATACAGTGAGGTAAGGTCGTGTAAAGTCGAACCAAGTCGAGACCCCCAACAGACCCCAAATACTAATGCAGTGCCGTAATGCTGGCGTGACATAGTGTGGCACAGACTGTACGTAGAGTAAGAAAGGCTTATACGGTTCAAAGGTCGAACGGAGTATATACCCTATAACGTACACGTGACACGGCCAGAAGGTAAGAAGACGAGGAGGATAACACGAAAAGCAGCGTCGACAGCTACGATACAAACCGCAAGCACTCAACTGCAACCGACAGCGTCGCCACACTCGCAGCGGCGCGTCTTTGCTCGTTTTAACAAGAAACAAAAGAAAATAGTGAAAACGAGCGTTGACAATAAACAAATGCGTCAAAGCGTCGGGTACTCCGAGTTTTCGTCGTCGTCGTCGTCAGGGGGAACGTTACGACGCGGCGAATCGTTATGACGACAGAGAGTTTATTTCGTTAAGGCGCTCTCGGATGCACCTACTGCTTCCCCGAAGCGTGACAATGGGGCTTTTCTAATCCACCTTTGGATTAAGGGTCGAAAGGCGACCTATACCACTGCGGTGCCTATATATATATATATATCCATCGAAAGCCGAGCGCGGCCCCAGGTAATGGGATCGACGTTTCGTTATGTTACTTTTCCATTCTCATCCCAGTCCTTTCCGTGTCTCGGTTCCTAGGATCGGGATCCATCCCACGGCTCGGCCTCGGCGAGCCCTGCTTCGTGTTTTTCCCCATGTAGCCTCCTATTTTTCATGTTTCGCTGCGGCTTCGCATAGCACCTTCATTCCGTGCTCACTATAGGGACAGTCCGCGCGGACTTAACGAGTGCGCGTTCCCAAAGCGGATGGAAAAAGTACTACGTTCATTGGCGCTGCGTCAGTTTTCATTCGTTCTTTCCAGAGGTTTCTGGCACTGTCGCTGGGTTAGAGGGGAGCGCGGCGCGCCGATTGGCCAAGAGTCGCCAGGTCGCTCTCTCATTGGTCGAAGCTTCTCAGACTCCGCGCGGACTAGTCGCCTTACGAGCGGTGGACGATAGCGGCAATCAAGTAGGAAACTGCTCGACTCTCTCCCTTGGGTTTGCTGTGTTGGTATGGGGTATATGCATAGGTGTGTTTGAGATATTCACATAGGGTACATACCCTTACTCACACGTTTACGTTCCTAGTACCCGTTCGCTCTCAGAGTCTCATCCACACTCTCGTACAAGCTAGTCCCTTGCCAATATATACGTCTCTCTGTGCCTTATACTCCTGGCTCCTTTCTGCCATGTTCTTCTCTCTCTCTCTCTTACTCTTTCACTCTTTTACTCACTCACTCGCTAGGCTCTCGTCGCATTGGGGTAGCTGTTGGGGGTTGGGAAAAGCGGGTAGAGGCGCCATATTTGTCGTGGTATGGGAAGTGAGGGAAATCACGAGTGGAGAGAGAGTTTATGCGGACATCCGTGTCAGCCTGGTGACGGCCATTTTGCGAAAAACTTTCGATTTGTTGTTTGCTCGTCAGGGTCCGGGCTAATACTCGACTGCCTATGCTACGTGCTGTGGACGGTAACGGTAAAGTGTATAAGCCTCTGTATATAAAACGATTCATTGATTACGAGAGATGAAACGATAGAGTTTGGATTAGAATTACGTAGGAGGGACTAACTCTTTAGTATCCGAGAGACGAAGAATAATTTGAAAGATCGTTATTAAGAAGGCGAAGCGGCGCTTCTGTTATGCCAAAACCAAAGTAAATTATCACATCTTCTCCGTTGAGAGTCAAGACGATCGGCATCACCGAAATGCGAATCGTAATCGAAATTAATAAGAACGTCGCGCCGTTATTTTCGTGCTCCCACGAAATTTCGGCGGAGCTTCTTAGTTTTTAATACCGAGACTAAAGAAGGTATCGTGCCGGTTAATAGGAAGCGAGAAGAAGGTAAAGCCGCGAGGATTCGCTAGAGTGCCAGAGTTGCCTGGAGTTGGTATTCAACGCTATCGTATGGTAAAGCCTAGGAGTGGGGAAGAAACACAGTAGCCTCGGGTGGGGATTCGGCGGGAGAGACATGGTGGGGATGAACATCCCCACCACCGTAACGAACGCCAGTCGCTCCGTGACCATCGTGAGGGAAGGTCTCTTGTTCTCGATCGTTACCATAACGGAGTACTGCTCCATTATGTTTTCACGAATCTGTAACGCGTTCCCGCACGGTCTACGGCATACGGATACCTTGTGATATTATTACAGTGCCGTGTGATCGACGTTACCTCAAAGCCGATCGATCGGTCTGATAGATATCGCTAATCGCGGTATACACGGTTCTGGATATACAAAGCCATTCCCGCCCTCCCGGTGTGGTGTTACGACAGTAAACGACCCAAAGAGCAGTTGGAGGGGTTATCGTCTGGTACGTACGTCGGAGAGTGAATAGTTTACGGAGGTTAGGAATATATACATAACTAAATTGAAAAAGTGGCTGTGCGTGAAATATAGAAGAGGTCAGAGGTTCTCGGTGTTCTCGTTGCTCCTTCAAACTTGAAAAGTCCCGATAGTCCAAAGGGCGAATGGCGATTTGGATTTCTCACAGTGATAAAAAAAGGAACCCGCGAATTTCGGTGCCGCGTCGTCACGGCCGTTGCGGGCTACCGCGCGCGTAAAACGTGTGCGGTGTGATATGTCGTCACGTTCGTGAGGATTGGTGTTGTGACGTAGCCCATTGGCCCGGGCGTCTCGAAAAACGGGATACAGTGTACGTGCGAGTCTGTATGCATGTGATTCTTTTTTAAGCGTATCCCCCAGCAGCCTGGAAGATGTATCCCAGTGCCGGAATAAATGCAGCGGCCGTTGCCGCCGCTGCGGCCGCACGACATCCGGTAAGTTTCTACACGCATATACAGTGTACGCACATACGGACACGCGTGCGCGCGCACAGCCACCCCACGCATACCCTATAGGTATACACAGGCACGGCTTGACACGAGCCAACGTACATAACCTCACTGCACACACACAACCCTCCCAACCGAAAGTCCTCAAATATACCCCCACCCTCCCCCTTCCCCGTCACTCCTCTCCTCTCGTCCTGCTTTACCCTCACCTTCCCCCACCCCATAGCCAGCACCGATCCCTATCCCTCTATTAACACACGTGTTTACTCGGCACGCACGTGCTGCTCCGAAACGGATACTCCGAATTTCCATCGGATCGTTTCGCCGACATTCGACAATGGATACCACGCTGTGCCTTGTTGCATCGACGCTATACCGCATTATCGTAGACACTGGACTGTACTGTCTTCTGCCGTGTCTGTATCGGATAGCGATGCGTCGGCACTAAAAGTATAACGCCGATAAGCATACGGTATAGCGGGATAGACAAAATAAATTTGTATCGTCACGCAGTAGACATTTAATGCTCAACTCTACGAACGTCCATTCTTCATATTGATTGCGTAGTCTGAAAAGATGGAGGTTGGTTTGCTATAGTTGGTAATGAATTCGTAAAGGCGTATCGACGAAGGACGTTGCCTATCCTTTTATTAGAGAATATTACGAGCTTGTAATATCACGTTATTCATGCTTCTTTGCGCTTTGAGATTGCGTTCCTCGTAATGGGTGCCTTTACCGTGTACACGTCACACAAGTGAGAATTCTTTGCGCGAGGAGCATTTGACTTTTCGCTTTTTTTTTTATTATTTCTTTCTTTGTTCCGGTTCAACGTTTTTCTTTCTCCCTTCTCTTCGTATTGGACACACGGTGGATGCACAAACAGACGGCACGGAAATGTGCAGCTGTGTTTTGTCTCTGCAATGTGCAGCGTCAATTCCTACTGCGCGGCGAAAGAATTGCATCTGCTGCCCTCTGTGTTTTTTCCCTCGTATCTCAACACTTTTTTACGCTCTATTTTCTCTCTCTCTCTTTGTACCCTTCCTCGTCTTGCTCTTTATATTTCGTGCACTTCCACCTCACGCGCTCATAGGGATTGTCTGTGCTTCTTTCGTCTCGTTTGCTCTCTTACCTCGGTTGACCAAATGACGTCACGCTGTCAGACCGGAAGTCACGATGTCCCTTCAAGCACATGCTGCCTCCGCGAGCAGTGCTGCGCTTCGATACGATTACGGGGTTTAGATTGAGAATCACTGCTGGGACACAGAGCTAGTCGGACTCCCCCAAAAAAAGAAGGGCTGCCAGTACAGCGATCCTAGGGGTTACGCCTACTGTTGATATAAAAATATATTTACATAAAAGTCTACCGACGTACCTTCAGGCCTCTATTGCTGCGTCGTTGTAGTTGTTTCTTCACGCACACCCCAAGATCCTTTAATCTTGTCAATATTGATACTTTTAATCGACGCGCATATAGTTGCTCTCGGTCCAACTGTTCAACAACGAGGACAAATACGCGCACAGCTGAAAAAACCATCTCATGCCTTCAGCTACACGAAATGCCTTGCGGCCTGGTGTTTTGCGCGTGTAAATGGTATCCGCGCCCCACTTCCTCGTCTGTCGCGCAATTAGTTGCACGTTTAATACATATGTTTTTTTTTTGTATTTTTTGTTTGTAATCGTTATCGCTCGGTCGGAACGCAACGCTGGAAGGTTTACTTCTGAAACGCTCTCCTAACCTCCGATCAATCCCCCCCCCCCCCTCTCACTCTATCTCTTTATCTCTTTTCCGTATTTATTTATCTCTCTCATCCATCTCTCTCGCTCAACTCGCTTGCTCATTCTTCCCTTGATCGCATTCCGACGCCTTTGGCCTCCCTCTCACCTGTACCCGCCATTGCCACCTCAATTTTCAACTGAAACGTCTAGATTACTCGTAGAGCAAAGGTTGCGCAACCAGTACGTTTCCCAGATAGTGTTATTCTAGGCGATAGAATTCGCGTTATCCGTGAGGAAGAGTTTGTCAAGGGGTGAGGCTAGGGACGTCGATGGGGCACACAAAGCTAGAGAGAGAGAGAGAGAGGGGGAAGGGACTCGAGAGAGACACGCACAAGCGCTTGTGTTAACACCGTAAATTTGCTATATTCGTTTCTCCTCCTCCTGCATTACTTTTCTCTTTGGCTTCTCCGTCCAATTATTTCCTGCGACGTGCTGCTTTCCGTTCTCGCACCTAGCATGCTGGTAGCAAATCCCGACCTCTTCATTAAAGTGTGGGCTTCATTAGAGTCTCCAACGAGCCGGGATCGCTCGACGTAGTCGCGATTAGCGTCTACGGTCTCGTGTGCGTTGACGCCGTCGTTAAATCCTCCTGGGGAGCAGTTTTTTTCTGGACGATTCGGTATATCGCCCGTTTTATCGTTATGCCGGCCAATTCTGTCCGGGCGTCCTTGTCACTTTAACGCCCGTGATCCTCGTCCGTCCCGACGCCGTCGGCACTACGCCTGGTACCTTACCACGTCTTTCCCGAGACTTATCGGGATTCGCGCAGGGTCAGCCATGCCCGGCGGCTTCGCTTTTCTTTGCCGGCCGATGGCGCGAGACAATAAGGTGCGTCGTCGGCGTCGGCGTCGCGCTACGTCGGTTTAGGATGGCAAACGATACGGCGAATCGTCCCTCGTTCGGAGATGACGCGGTCATTTGTGTGCGGCTTGTCGTCGCTTAATGGCGAATAGGCAGTTTTTTTTACACAGACTCAAGGTCAATCCTCAATTTCACGGCACGACGTAAGTTTTACGTCAGTTGCGAAATTTAAGCGTGGATGTATCGTTAGGTCGATTAAATTATACGAGGTGAATTTTTTGTCGATAAATTAACGTGGGAATCACAGCAATTCTGAGACTTTGTGGCACTTTCAAGCGTCGTATTCTGTTTGCTTTACAATAATTCAGCGAAATACAGTCCGAATTTGAGAAAGCAGTGAAATGGTAAAAATTGTGTAACTTCAAAATATACCCAGTGAGACTTAAACTTATATGCTTTTTATGTTTGGGAATTCATTTTAAATAGACTAATTGTCACTAATGCTGTATTTCAGCTTGACGCCGTGTATATTGTTTTCATTGTTATTCAGGCCAAATAAGGCGAAACAGTGGATTTTTAGAGATCTTGTTGCGAAGTTGTGCAATTTTTATCATGGAGTCCCGTGAGGACGATTCACTTCTCTACTGTTTTCATCGGCTATTTTACACTGGCGCTAGTAGAACAGGGGAGGAGGGGGGGGGGGGGCATTATTTGCTTGTTTTCGGCAGAACTTTTCTGGGATCTTAACGGCGATCTTTCTCTGACTTTTTGGATTTTCCCTTTTGGCTCTATGGAATTATATTTTTCGATATGAAATATCTAAAAGTAATATCTATCCGTTGTGTTATACATGTAGCCCTACCAGGAACAAAATATGCTTTCTCTTCAACAGATCGTAAATAGAATATCGAACAAGGGTCCAGCTGTTACAAATTTTATCACAAAATTTGGTACAAATTTTCAGTTTCACAGTTCCGTCCCCGTTGGGCACGGTAGTTGTTACCGTGAATTTGCCATGAAAAATTATTGAAAAAATTGTAACCCACGTATATATTTCATCGGTATGATTTTCATCACCGCGATTTCGACTAAAGACGATGGCTGCGTTGTTTACTTGTGTGGAATTACCCGATTATCTATATGTACAGATATAAAGGGGAAGAAGGTTGTGCTAACCAGTGGGTAAAGGCAGAGTGGATAATCGCAGGCACAATGACAGGAGAAAATGTCTGCCGAGTTTTGGGATTAGGCGGCACCCAGGTATATCCCAGTGATTCTGTTAATTCTGCTGATCCTGGCGAAAAACCCTCATTTGCGAGAGGCGATCGTGTTGTCGCTAATTGGTCCATTGGGGAATTAAATGCGCGACGGGACGCCGCTTCGCGGTCCTGCAAACCCTCCCAAATGCTTTACCCTCCCTTTACACGTATACCCTGTACAGGGTTATTCGACAAAAAAAAAATACACGAATTGAAGTTTGCTTGTCCATTTGATTTCTATGGCAGAACCAACTCCAGTTGGCTCCCTTATCCTGAATGACCCTGTAGGTTATATATGTACATACTGACCCTTCCTAAATGTGGGGACCAACTACCCTATTTCCTTCCTCCCTCATAACCTCGGGGATTTTGATGGGCAACACACCAGAGAAAAGGGCCTTTTGTGTTGGTTGATCGTGTTTACGTCTGGCTCTTTCGAAACTCGCCTTTATGCTCTCCCGGCTATACCGGTTGAACCCTCTTGTTCATTGAACCGATGCCAAATGGCGGGTCTATCGTCACCTTGAAATATTCTTCGGGAACAGGAGGCGGAGGGTAGCGCTGTAAGTGCATATAGAACAGGAGACGAGAGTTTCTGTACCTATTTAAAAATTGTTGGATTACGGAGATAGCATTTTTTTTTATTCATTCCTGATACGATTGAATTAGCGGAGAACGCATATTGCCTGGCTTTAATTAAGGTTAAATGTTGCGCTTAAGGGGTATGACGTAACAGGGAGTATCGGAAACAAAAGAACGTCAGGATGAAGCCTCTCGTTAAGCCACCTCCTCGTGGAATGGCACTAATTGGCATTAGGGTTGGCAGCTACTCCTGCCACAGCAGCTTAAGCGACTCTTTTCATGCGTTTTAGTCTTGTTGTTTATGGTGTCTATGGATTTATATCATTTTTGGGATCCGTTCATGGTGCCGATTGTTTTCCCGCCAAAATTTTGAATGCTTTAAATTTTTTTTTAATACTTTAAACGGCTTTTTTGCCCATTTCGGTGAAGTGTATTCCGATGAGATGTTCTCGCCTGAGTTTTTAATTTTTTTTAAGGGGGGCTAAATTAAAATATTATTTAGCATATTTTGTTATTGCACGAGGTGCAAGTGACTAATGGAATTTTTTTCGGGAGGTACGCCGACCCTATGGAACACGGGGAATGTTCTGGTATGATTGCCATGGCGAATGAAGGAATGCGTGTTTGTGTTTGCGTGCGTGCGCGGCCGCAAACGTTCGCATAAAAAATTGAATAAGATTCGCTGAATCGTTCGAGTTGAGATTTACAGATGAAATTAAGTTTACGTGGATGGAACGGTTACACTTATATATAGTAGGTGACCAACACTTTTAGTTTGAAAGTTTGGCGTTTGCGAAATTATTTTTTTTTGCGACGGCGAACACAAGATGCGACACCGCGTGGTTCGTGCGGTCGTGCTTCAAGGTAAACCTGTTTCTTTCAATATCTTTTTTTTTCCTTTCTCATTGGAATCGGTACAATTGCTTACAAAACGTATTTGAACTGCTACTTTTTGTTATGGAAACGTCATGTTTTTGTAGTGGGTAATGAAATGGATTTCTTTTGTGGCGTCATTTTTTGCTGGGTTTTTTTCCGGATCAAATCTTATTTATGTTCCGCTCCAATACCTTCTGGAATCTGATGGAAATTTAAGTATTTCGTGCGTATTCAGTTAAGGGTTCTTTCTGTTGAAATTTAAGAAAGAATGTTTTTTTTACGATAACGAGTACTTTCCGAGCAATAAGTTTTATTATTTCATTTACCGGATCAAAAATTGCCCTATTCTGCCACACATGAATTGTATTTTCACATCTGATGGAATTTTCCAAAAAAAAAAAAAAAAAAACGTTAACAGTAGATAAAGTTTACTGATTGCGAACCAAAACGTCCGACATGTGTTGATCCATGCGGGTGGATACGCATCGTTCGCTGCTACGTTCAGGTTACTGTTGTGGACAATGTCGACGTCTTCATGAAACGACGAAATCTTGCCGCTTCGAGACTTTGCGCGAATACTTTGTAAATATTTGCCACGTGTTCGTTTCCCGTCTCCATGTGCGATCGGTTCGACGTCAAAGTCCGTTTCCATGGATACCTTAAACAAAATGTTCAAATATTTGACGCAAACGTTTGTCCAGCCCGGATAGATTTCGAATAGGGGCGTCGATTCTCAAGGGAGGATTCCGAGAGAAATTTACTTTTTTTCTTTTTGTTTAATCATGTTTCGTCAGAACGACGAACTCGTCTACCGCGTGGTCCATTGACAATAAATTTACGATACCGCCGTAGGACGCCGATGGCGCTAGCGTCGCCGTCTCATTATATTTTTATAGAAAAAATAAAAAAAAAGCATCGCGCAGTCTCACCTCAATTATCGAATCCTAAAACAATTTTTTTGGGCTCTAATAAATATTTACGCCGTAACTCTCCTTGGGGGGCGAAAGATTGGCCGTCTCGGGCCGTAGTAGTCGATCTGGTCAGTTTCGCCAAAGGGATATTCGCAAAATCAGCGATTTCCCACAGTGCCCTCCATTTCTCAGACTTCCATCTAGACCCTTTTCGAGGATTCACGAACGTTTCCGTGATTTTAGGATACGCACCCTCTACATCTTCCGTGCGGTCACGCCAGCACGCACCTACGTCCTCAATTAACCACAATTTTCGGAATTGCCTCTGGATTTTGACAGCGTGAGAACCAAAGTCTGCTTTGCAGATTCGTCAGGTAGCATATGTCGAACGTGGTACACATGAGCATACACGCGATGGTTACACGATTTTAGAGCGCAAAAGATACGGCCACTTGGCAGCCGTTAAGCCAAATTAGCATAGGAGCGTGTGCGCAAACATAGAGCCACGTACGTTCGGTGGAGTCGGAGTTGCGGTGCAAAAGGAATGAGAGGTCGGCGACGATAAGGCTCAGGGCGTAAAATGGGCATCTACAGGATCGGAAGGCGATGAGGGACGCGTGTTTTGCCCGTGCGAAACAGTTAATTATTCATTAGCGGAATGGAGCGCTCTACGTGTCCTGGCTATAGGCTGCCCACCTTAATTGCTCTTGCGTGGCACGACGTTTAGCTCGGAGGTCAAAAGTCACGGGATGACACGAATGTCCACGGGATGCGCAGTACCAAGTTATCAGGCTATCAACCTGATAAAGGATTGTATATATGTATATAGCTAATATATTGGGTGACCTGCAGGAATTACGTGATTCATACCCTAATATTCACTTATGAGGACATGTGTGTAATATAATGTTGAGGACAAAAGTCAGTTATCAGAGAGAATTCAATGTCAGTATCAGTAACCTATGCTTATGTTCATCCATGCCGAAACGAAAAAAAAAGAAATGAAAAATACAGACAAATATATGCAATTCGTGTAATGTAAAATAAAATATAATTATGCAATTTACCAATGATATATTTCCAACTTGATACTTATTTTAATTGGACACCCCTGCTATTTTTTTTCTTACCAAAACGCTTTCCGTATTGTGCTTTCTTGCTGGCTACGCAAAGCGGTTCATTGTGATTTTTTTAGTATTTTTTTTTAAGTTCACTGCGAATCCAAGTGTGTAGATAAGTATGTTATTATTTTATCTTTTTTGTGGCAGTCAGGTTTTACACACTTGCTGAGTGGTATTTTTGTGTTGAAATATGTGGAAATAACTTTTCAACTATATTTAATCAAATGTTTTTGCGTTCGGACTGAGTCAGGTTTAATTTGAATTTTTTTTAAGCCTGTAGCTTAGCTCGTTACAAAGTTATGATGGGAAAAAAAATTATCCCCAGTATACACGGGGTGACGTTCAGGGGAGTATTAACAGTAGTTACCATCTATGTGCCATTAATAATTCTTGAAGTTCGTTACATGCGTTTATGTGCCTATAAGTACCTACTGCTCCAATAGAGTCTACGTTTGTGGTTTATTTTATGCATAGGTAGCGATATCAGATTATTACGTCAACTGATCAAACAGAGCAAGTATGAAATATTGAACAGTCTACTATGACGAATTTAAATACACTCGAGTTAAGATCAGTGGATTAATTATCAGCGAGGAAAGACATTTATGGGGATGGCTAGAATGTGGCAGAACGTTGAAAATCGATTATGTTCCATCTGTCAAATTTGGACTGATGTCGTCGGGTCCCGATTATGGGGTGGCGCGAGGGTAAGGGTCAGGCTGATAATCATCTCGTGTATTTGACGCGGAACAAAAAAGCATTTGAGCCAAATATTCAAGGGAATCGAGGGGAGCAATTGATACGTGAAATGTAATTTCATGCTTGAATTGTTTTTTTCTTCAGATTTAAAACTACCCTCGTTTTTCTTAAGGTGCTGATTTTTTTATCGTATTATAGAACGAGTACGGATTAGTGGAACAATGTTAAATTCAGTATATGCATTTTATGTGTCATTCGTAGGAAATAAGTGCGATAATAGAAGAATGAAAATTCTCTAATTTTTTTTAACGCAAATATTTATTCGGTAATTCGAAATTAAACGCTCGAGTGATTTCCTAATAAAATTTTACTTCATTCCAGATTATTGAAATAATCTGGCAGTTAAATTTCAATTAAATAGAAATACTTGATTTCCCATTAAAAAAAGTTGTGTACCTCTAAAAAGTTTTATTCGAAAACTCTTCGTGCAGACTTTTATTAATTTATTAAACAATTATCCGTACCATCTCGCCACCCTATATATACCCTTCTAGTTAACCCACCATAATCCTGCACACTCAATCTTTATACAGTAGGAGTCCGATCTCCGTTCTCTGTACAGTATACATAGCTTCTATTGGTAGAATCTGATGCGAGCACGACTGATAAATAATTAATTAATTAACGAACAAGCTTCTCGAGTATCAGCGAAGGCGCAGGTAGTACACGCGTTCACGCACCAAGATCATGATTACGTGCAGCGAAGCGCTACGCCGTACCTAACGTGTAGGTGACTCTTACTGTACTCTTGTTATTCGTAACCATCTACATACTCGAGCGTATGTACCATAGGTGATACATGCACGCATGACTGCCAACACGAAATGAAACGAACCGAAGTAGAACTGCTCGAACGAGAAGCGAAGAACTGAGTTAGGCGAGACATTTACGAGTGAACTCTCGCGTGCCCGTAGCTGCTGGCCAAAGGCGTAGAGCCACGTAAAATTTTCAGTACAATCGCAGAAAACTTATAGGGTGGTCCTCGGATGTCAGCTCGTGCTACGCTGCAAAAAGGATACCAGGGAGAAATTCTTCCTTCCCCCCCCCCAAAAAAAAAAGATTTCGGAACGCTCTTTGTTCAGAAGATCCGTTATAGCCCAAAACCATTTCACTCGGAAGATCCTTTTCGGAGTATAGGGGATACTAGGTAGTCAGGCTAGGTTAGGTAAACGAGACAGTGGGACAGTTTGGAATGCAATGGCGCAGACTCGAGAACTTGACTATAGGCCATTTATATTCGGAGATCAGGAAGAAGAGCACTGGAATGAGATACGGTTAAGGGATGGGATTTGATATCGTGTCTATTGGTCGGGAAGGAAGATACCTACATTAACCCTCACTTGCTATTCGATAAGGGATGCTCTTCGAAAATGTTCCGTCGGCTGTCGAGATAGGGATGATAACGGCTCAGTTCAAGACACTCTGTCACTACGCAGTTACACGGTCGTTCGTCGAGCGGTGTCTGTACTTTTTTTTCACCGTGTAGTTACGTATGTAAAAATGCTATATACAGGTGTACACGTGTGGTAGATTCTTATCGGGCACTATCTTGTGCCAGTGATAGCGTAAAGTCCGAATTTCGTGACATTAGACAGGAACGCAGAGTGACTCCTTTTCCGATTGAATTTTACACGATTGAGAAGAGCAACCCCTGTCTGTCTCAGGATCCCTTGGATATTCAATTTTCTAGAGCATTCCCCCATGGTGGTTATATACCCATATCCGACCGGGTGGTATATGGCGGGTATGTCTAACCGAGGATTTAGAGGATGATAAGGGTGGTAGAAAAATGCTTCCCTCTTCCTGTCTCACTCTCGAGTATTGTCATAAGTGTCGGGGGCCACCCCATGTCGCAGCGGGGCCATTCAGTCTCGCGATAATTGTAACATATTCACCCTCCACTACGTGTCCCGGGGTGGTGGGACTGGCTGACGGACAGGGTAGTAAGTGCGAGAATTGGACTCCTACGGGTTAGGGGAGGCCGACTGGGCTGGCAGACTGCCTGCTTCCTCTTGCATCCCTGGAGTGCCACCCCTTGGCTCGCTCAAGTGGAAGCAAAGGGAGCAAGCAAACCAGGGGTTAGATAAAGGGGCAAAAACAGGGTTTATGACTGTAACAGATTAGGTAGACCCGACTACGTTCCCCTTCCGCTCTTCCTATTATCATAGCTTTTGTAGCCTCTTGCTTTTGTTGACGGGAACGACCGTCCTATTGGCTGGTGGCACCACCGTCGTCGTCGTCGTCTACGCGTAACCCTGTCTCTCTTCTTTTCTGTTGCACGTATTGCCCGGCCCCCCATCTCTCTCTCTCTCTCTCACTCCCCATAGCTGTGGTTCTTCAGACCATTTCTACCCGCACGCGGGGGACCTAAACAGCGGTGGCACCAAGTGAACCTGAAGAGAATGGAAGAATGGTTAGCACGAGTGCGGAAAGCAAGGGGTCGCGACAGTTGGCCGATATTTGAGCTCCCTTTGTGTTCCTAAAGTCCCATGCATTGGCGTAGCCACTGGATTTTCTCCTTTTTTTTCATTTTGCCTTTCACGGCGTCACGTGTAAGTTTGCACGTTTCAGGAATGACGTTTATTCTGTTCGGTTATCGCGATCTCTTCTATTTTTATTGCAAATCTTTAAGAACGACTATATATATCACTGCTTGCTATATAGATGCTATACTCATTGGTATGTTGGGACGGTGCTACTGAACATGCGGTAATTCATTGATTGTATAAGAGACCGTTACTCAATCAATGACTCGTATGCTGAAGTGTTTACACTTTTGTGCTCCTGTATTTGACAATTGAATACTTCACGCAACAAGTTTGCCGCTCGTTGCGTGCGCGTGGGACATTTCGTTGAGAATCACTCGTAACTTTCCATTGAGGAAAGAATAATGGAATCCATTACTTGAGCAGGTCGAGTCCGGTTCACGCTGCACGGATACATAAAACGTCGTTCCAAATTTATCTGCGTTTAATCGCGTCGCCGATGTGAATCCGTTCGTTCGATTTTATACGAAGGAATTAAAAGGCACCAATTACAGCAGCCGCTGTGAACCGAGCTTTAAGGTACCGCGTGTAATCGCGATATATATATTTTTGTCAACCGCGCTGAATTTATACAGCTATTTGTAGTATTCTGTTGGACACTGATTGTCAGTCACTGTCATAATTACCATTCCGTCGTTTAACAAAATGAACGGTATAGTTTTCGTTTATCATTGACGTTATTTCACAGATCAAACGAATCAGAACCTCGTTGCAGGTGTAAACGTTCTATAGAAATTCATTTTAGGTTATTATCGATACTATTTTCCGTATGACAATGTAGGCTCGTTTTATGAACACGCAGTAGGGATCGGTCGATGATGCCGCGTCCTGTTTTACCGACCGGCGGGCGGGATTGTTAAAAGTCAACATAGCGCCGTTGGGGCCAACGATAAAGCGTGTCGATTAGTCTAGTCCGACGACTCTCCTCGTCGAGTGTTTACCTTGACTCCTGTCCGTAATTACGTCTTGTTCGCCTGTTTGTCTTTCTGTCTCTTCGCACGACAAATACGTCCTCCGTCTCTCACCCCTCGGCATTACTAGTAGACTCACAGATTTTGGAGCTTTCATCTTTTTCAAACACCGGGGCCGATCTTTCTTATGAAGCTGGAGCCTCATCTGATCTTGCTTCTTCAGACGTTTATCCGTGTGATTCAATATTTGTATTTTCACGTCCGATCGAGCCACTGCGATTCATTAGCATTTAATTTATTGAATTTTC
Source organism: Trachelus tabidus (assembly GCA_030142655.1). Lineage (NCBI taxonomy): Eukaryota > Metazoa > Arthropoda > Insecta > Hymenoptera > Cephidae > Trachelus > Trachelus tabidus. The sequence continues at coordinate 170,812 of JARQTI010000502.1, forward strand.
ATACTGAGAATTCTTGTGGAACATAAAGGAGATTTACGTGACAATTGTGAGATACGATGTTGTTTGTAAGACTTTTTCATATTTCATGACTTTATATAAAAATGCAATTTCGAGCAAATTAATTTTGGTTATTGGATATTAGAAATCCTAACATCTTTTTCGATATGTATTAAGGCTTTTCTATTACCGGTAATGGGTTCTTTCTCCAAGTTTCGCATCGGTCCGAATTGTTAGCTTATGGGGATTAATGCCGCTTTATGGTCTCTGGTCCTGGAATCGTAAGCACCATCAACCACAAAATGACTACACTTTCTTTTTATGCACTCTTTAAAGTTTTACGATTTGTCATTTATTTCAGCCTCTTTGATTTTGCTTCTACCAATTCTGCAGGATATGCACAATATTTTTCACTTCTAGCACAATAATGCACAAAACTAGCAGAAAATAGTTTTATGATGCTTCAGCCTTTAAGGGGTTCCAACTTAATAGACGTACATACAAGTATATTACAGTTAAATACTGGTTGCGATGTTCCTTTGATAAATTGAATAACAACGTCCGCTACAGTCAATTTTTATTTTTATCTTACAGTCCCGTGTAAGACGATTTTGAAATTTGTGCAATAATTTTGTTTTACCGTATACGTGTAATGTGCTATTGCTCCCAATATTACAAAAAAAACTGCTTTAACATTGTCAATGAAATTGGAAGAATTGAAAAGGAAAATAAGTAGACGAAGACAGTGAAAAATTTTCTTAGGTTTCCCAAATTCTTATTTTTCATCTACGTACACTGCAGATAAATTTTCGCTAAGTAGAATTGGAGCATGTTCAAATCCAAATTTACTTTTCATAATTGTGCTACTTGTTCGTCGAATCTATGTGGTGATTAGACCACGCTCACTGACAGCTTAAATTTGTTATCCATGTATGATTAAGAATGCTGAGCCAGTCAGGCTTAAATTTCATACCGGTTTTTTGCACGGGTTGCGCAACTGAAAATAAAAGTCCAACAATATAAATCGCTTGATTAAAACAGCTCAAAAGTATTTCGAATTGCGTGTCGATGAAATTTTACTGTATAAATTGATACTCTGAAACAAGTAAATTTAGCGGGCTCCTAAAATTGGGCAATGCATTCTCCATGAAACCTAGTCGCCCAATCAAACAGCCTCGTTACGAAATTCCACAAACGTGAAACCTTTTGTAATTTTTCAAAATCAACAATAACAATTAACAATACTAAAATGCGATCAAAATCTTTCAAAGTATTCGAATTCCCCAAAAAAAATCGTTCACCGACTCTAAAAAAACGCTCTTCGTCACAGTCCTCCCACAATCGTGTCCCTCCCTACCTTCTCTTATCACGTTTTAATCACTCCACGCTTTCCGCCATGCAACACCTTTTTTCTATCATTTCGCATCAGGGCGTCGGGTGCATCGTTGTTTTATGAAGCGATCCTATCGAGTTAATTGGTCGCTCGGGTTAAACTGCTGCACGCGCGTATCCCTGAGAATCTACTAGCATGTGCAAGGACATGGGTGTAACGTACGCGAATACGTATACCGGGTGTCGGACGGGTTAGCGACAGTTCCGAATACGTCGACCTGCCCGATACATTATACGTGGAATTGATCTCCTCGTGCAGTGAAACAGTAAAAAAAAATAAAAAAAATAAAATACGAGATACGCCAAAAAAAAGCGCGTCACGCACGTACGAACTATAGACATAAAAAATCTACAAGTCGACGATATAATTACCATGAGAAAATCATCACCGTTCCCGTATGCTCTCGCAGCCTAAAGGCAGCATTCGCATCGAGCGTTACGGCTGCTTCGCTCTTAGCCCCGCGCGCTATACTCCATTATGCTATGCATTATTTATGTCCGTTACCCTGTCCCGTACAATGTAGGCTACGAATCAAAATGCATTGCTTATGCAAATGATGCTCGTGTCCCGGAGCTCGACATGGAGTCACACAGTATGCCACGGGTCTGATAATAATGATCAATAAGACTAGAGGAGCGTCCCCTGCATGTATTTACGATTGGAACCAACGAAACTTACTGTACTCCATTTCTGTCTCCTACCGCACGTTTCGCTGCCTCTTCAAATAGTACAAGAATTTAAATTTACTATAGTCTATTCAACGTTTCGCATTGTCCAATAGTCTCGGATATTCATAAATAAATGCACTGCCGGGAAGCAATCCTATTGTTACCGTACTCAAGTGTACAGTCGAGAGATACTAACCTATATCCAATATGGCGTCGCTGCAACGGAGTTTGGATCTTTTGCCGAGCTCATCGGATTTCGCGTCGGTTATACATTTATGTGGGTAATTCTTGTTGGGTGGATATTTATTGACTGGAGGATGTCCGGAGTTAACGATTGGCGGGGGAGGGCGAGGGGGATGTGGTCACGAGGGTTACGTCATAGGTGAGGGTGGACGAAGGGTTAGTCGCTTAGGGGGCTGCGGTCGGTGTTGGCCATCTGGTGGTCGGAACCCGAACCGCCGCTTTGCGGTTTTGCGGCTCTACCAAACCGCCGAACCTCTTCTTGATAGCTGCCTCTGTTTGTACGGTCTATTCGACGGATTCCTCTTGGGTCTCTCTGTATTCTCACTCCGTGCTGCCATTCCGAGTCCTGTTCAAACAGCATTCACGGCCAAAGAGGATGTGTATTTCAGGCTGCGATTTATTCGATCCTTGATTACCGGTTGCCCTCTTGACCTCTGTAATCCTATTTATTTTTTTATCAGTCCCTTATGACGCTGGTGAATGCATATGCCGTTACAATGATACAACATCTCTTGTCTCTCTCTCGCACACGCGTACGCAGGTACTGTTTAATTAAACCTCATTGGCTTATTAAATAGCGTGTGATTGACGTCAAGTTAATTATCATATGCAGAACGCATGATTCTCTCGTAGCGTATTATTGGAAAATAATTAAAATGCATATATATATGGAAATGATCTGAAGAGCGTGCACGGAACATCGATAACGATTAAAATAAAAGTAAAATTTTCCACCGCGAGTGAAAATAGTTATTTCATTCGATTTTTAGGACGAACGATTTCGAGATAGTGACGTGAGGGAATTAAAGGGGAAAAAAAATAATAAAAAAGCAACTATAACCGCGTCCCCGGCTCGTCGTTCCGTGGAGCGCAAAGTGCACGTTACACCCCGGTTGAAAGCCAATAAATAAATTGGATTGCAGAACGGCTTTACCGAGACAAATGGGATCAGCGATTCTGCCGATCAGCAGGGTTGCCAATTTACCACCTCCCTTCCCCACCCGCTCGTTCGTCATCCACCCTGCCCTTCGTAGTGCTGCTCTATTATCCATCCGCCGTTCCAAGTGGCTGTCGCTGCGCGCCCTCGCTTCTTCGCGAGAGGCCCAGCGGGGATTCCCATGGCACCCGCCTCACCGGAAGTCAAGAGCAACTCGCACCTTTACACGTGTTCGATTTCGTTATAAGCGCTGCGGGAATGCCGGGGACCCCACGTAAGTCAGTAAGTAAATAAGTGGGCTTCCGATGGCTTCCGTCGGTGCCACTCTGGCGCTGCGTCCTTAAACGCGATTGGCCACGCGGCTTATGGCGCCGTCTTTTAAATTCCCAACGGAAACATTGTAACGCGAATATCTTGGTTCAAATATTGCGGGAGATCCTCTCTGTCGAGGTATCCGATCTCGAACTATTTTCAGTCACGCGTATACGTGCGGTATTGGAAGACGCCGGGGAGACGAAGTTTACTGGTGCGCATGCGCGACTTTGCTCAGATGGCGCCACATGAGTTTGAGGTTAGATAGCTGGAGAAACATCTTAAATCACTCGCGGCTAACGGATCCGCGGCTAATACCCGCAGTATGCGTAATTATTTATCCTAAACGCACGTATAGAGCGTTTATGTTAGCCTTTCGAAAATAGTCTCGTCTCGGATTAAACGGAAGCGAATAAGACTTCCGGTGGCGCTGCGATCGATGCCAACTATATTGATAAATAATTACTCCTGTGCCGTAGCACGTTTTTGGATTTTTTGTCGATATTAAAAAAATTTTTTTCTGTTTCACTGTAAAATTCGAAATTTATATTTTTGTTGTTTCACTTGGCTCTTTTTTGTTTTTTTTTGGTCCCGTTTTTATTAGACTTTCTCCTCTCACTTGAAACTTTTTTAATGTTTTCAGGGACCGCCTCAACCTGGGCAACCCTTTAAGTTCACGGTTGGCGAATCCTGCGATCGCATCAAGGAAGAGTTCAACTTCCTGCAGGCGCAATATCACAAGTAAGTTTTCATAATGGCGGATCCTCTTCGCTATGGGATACAATATCGACAGGTATTGCAGACTTTCCAGGCACGACAGGATGACAGCCGAATAACGAGACTTCCGGTACTTCCTTAAACATCACCCCCTTCAACCATTTCAGTCTCTAAGGGTTGTTCGAGACGACGACTACCCCTTTACGATCCGCAGCTCACGACCATCGCTGACTTTTACGTGTATTATATAACCTAACCTAACTGTGTATCAACCTACCTGTCGCTCACCTGTACTACCTAAATATTTATCCTTTGTTTCTGGCAACGGATCATCTTCGATATCCCATTCCAAGTACCGACAAAATCATCGTTTTTCTCAAGGATCTCTATTGCGGATGCAACTTATTTTTTATATTATCATTGTGCTCATTACGCAGGCAGCTTTAGGCTCCCCGTTGTGCCTCGAAATTAAATGTCTATTCAGCTAGCCGCCCTTACTTGTCATAAAATTAATTTAAGAGTTATTAAAATTATGCTGTTATTATTATTAGGTGTTACTAAAAAAATCTGCACCTGAGCCGTTTAGCAGAAAAAATATTTATTTTTGTGTGTAGGAGGGGGAGATATATGATATGATTTTAATATCTTTGTATATTAAGTATTGATATGTGTATAGTAAAATCCTAATATAAAAATAACAAAAAGAAATTTCTGTCCCAAAAGAGAAGGTCGTTACTGATAGGAGTGAAAAACTTGATACCATTATATTTGGCTAGTGCATATTATGTACATTAATCGTGTATAGTTCGCCTATTGATTTTATCAACTTGTTCTTCAAATTGCAAAAAAAAAGATTTTTCGTCTCAAAAATTAAGTCAGATAGTGATAGAAGTGCAAACAAAACAGGGTTGAACAGTGCATAAACAGTGCGTAATTCCTATATTTTTCAATTTCAATTTTTGCTATGATAAATGTATTTGGGGGGGGGGGGGCTAGATGGACTCCGTAGTTAGGCCCCCCCCCCCCCCCAGTATTTGTAAATGAAGAGAGTATCTTCTGACGTCGTAGAGGCCATTAATTAAATACGAATAAATTATTTCTGCTAAACGGGTGTAGTGCAGAATTGTATAATTTTTTAATTAATTTAATGACAAGTGAGGGGGGGGGGCTGGCTGAACAGACGTCGAAGTTTACAGGTACGAAACTGATTGGTGTGACGTCATCTGGAGATATGTATTTTTATGTTATTCTTTAATATCGACATTACACGTTATTGTTGCAGAAAAGAGAAACAAGATGGCTGATATTATATTCACCTTTGTATATCGTTAGGTATATTTGTAATCGTTGCTCAGCATGAGATCTTGGAGGTTGGGCCAATCGTTGCTGAAATAGCTGTGATTTTGCGGAGGAAGGTAGGATAAGATGAAACAGGTGGGACGGTCATGGAACCCGTTGCAAATTTATGCACCCATAATAGAAATTTAATGACGAAGTCATTAGCAAGCAGAATATTATTTTGGAGTTATCCTAACACTGATATATTTCTTTTAGGTCCCACCTCTAATAGAAATTTTGTCTGGACAATTTCATCTAGGGCTTTTCTAGGTCTCCACTGTGCCGGTCCAGGCCTAGTTAGGATCTCGAGGAGCCCTTGACTTTCATAACGAAATTTTTGCTAGACTATACATTTTAGGAACTCTATTGCAACATGGTTGTGAGTGTAGTATCGTATTGCTGTATAAAAATACCGTGCCGATTATTATTCTTGTTATTGATATTTTTCATGGAATTATTTTTTTTAGTAAAATCGATGTTTTTGTCATTGAGCCAAACTTGGTCGTTCCTAAGGTCGTTGTTTCCATCTATAATCAATCTAATCTTATGCTTCGCAATGATTATAAATATATATATGCATAACGTTTCTTTCTTTCAGGATATAAAATGTGCATTTTCCATACAGGAGTATAATATAGGTGGGGCGACACAGTTGTGAAAATATCGTGTTATCGTAGCTCTAAGATTTTTAAATATTAATACGAATGTTTTTGCAATCCTACGATAATCCATGGTCTAAGAATTTCGCGCTATTGAGAAAAGATGATTTGTCCAAAGAAAATGTTTTTCTTACTAATTCAATGACAAAAGTATCTATAAAAGCTATAATAAAGTTTTCTCGACGAGTTCTAGTGGCGTAACGGTACAATATCTATGCGCGTTCTTCGCATTCTTGCGAACGCGCCAAGATTTGTGTCGCTTAACAAACTCATTTTGCTAAAATCGAATCAACGTTGGCCATACCAAAAAAAAAATTGTATTGCCAAAACAAACTAGTAACAGTCAAAAATTTCGGCACATCAAACAGAAATAAAGAATCGTATTTATAGCATCAGATTTTTTTTTCACGTCACTAAAATCTTGACAAAAAATCGTAATCAAATGATTCCGTGATGTACGTTAAAAGTTTGGCCGATTGTTTCGGCACTTTTTTCTTCCTTTTTCAAAGTTTCTCGCATCCTCTGATAAACACTTTTCAATATGCTTTTTCATGACCAAGAACATTTTCAACCCCATGGATTATCGCGATCTTCCTACGTTCTCCAGCCGATGTCACTTCGGGCCGATATCCATATGAATTAATCGCTTTCTTCTTGTCTATACAGCCTTAAATTGGAGTGCGAGAAACTGGCCAGTGAAAAAATAGAGATACAGAGGCATTACGTGATGGTAAGCGACGCGTACGATGACAGAGGACGTCGGGGTTCTGTTTGCGAGCTGAACGAAAGACACGTGTCAATACGAACAAGATAAATCGGACGCTGTGCATTTTTAAAAAAAGATCTATTTAGAGAAAATAATCCGTAATCCAATATCAGTCGTCTACACCATTTCCTTTCCTCCAATTCATAAATTCCAACCACAATTTACATTGCAAACTTGCATATTTTCGTATCTTGACCTCCCTCCCCTCCACCAAGAAAATTCGATCACTTCTATTTGCATTGAATTACTCCAGAAATTAACGTCAGTGTCTCCTTACTCGTCCTGAACTTTGACCCATCTCTATATGTATATACGTCCTTTTTGGACGTTCCTGTCGATATACTTGTTTTTATCTCGCGTTCTCGTTCTGGATCTATTTCTATATATATGTATACATGTCTCATTCGCTGGCAAACAGCTACCACGGCACTCGGTACATACGTACACCCTGTACACGGTGCATCAACCCATATGAATATACGTATATACAGTGTATACATATATGCATATGAATGTGTGTATAAACACGAGGACACTAACACCGGTCGTCGTTACAATTATTATCGATGTTCGCTGCGGCTGCACTAATTGCGTGTTTTAACAGCTTGGCTGCACTACAAACCACCAAAGCCCCCGTGGACGAGCGTCCCGAGCAGGGTGACGTATCGCGGTTAATATCACGGCATGTTGTGACCTTGTGACATCGTCAAATTCGTAACTGTTTTCGGTTGCTCGTCGTTATTGTTATTATTATCACCATGTGCCTGCAGGGAAACGAATGCGGGGGAGTATTTACAGATGACCCCTCCCGCGCCCCCCGACCCCCCTGCAGCACCCTTTGACACTCGTCACGCTGCTCGGCTGTCACTTGCCTTTTACAAGGGTTCGAAACCATCCCGACCCTTGACCCGAATTGATCTATCGATTACACGGCTCTTTCATTCTTTCCTCTTTAACTCGCTCTGCCACTTTACCCTTTTACACCCTCGTTACCACCCTAGGCCTTTTTAGGCCAACTCTATACTACGCTCTTTGACGGGAAAAAAGAAAGGTATGAAAGAATCGACAATAATGGTGGGCAAGAAAGGAGAATGTAGAATGACAAGTAAGGTGAAGAGAGGAGGGAAGGGTTGAATGAGAATTTAAAAGAAAAAAAAAAGAAAGAGTTGAGGTAAATGAAAAAAAAAAAAAAGAGAGAATCACGGCTTTTGAATGTCGCCTGCACTTACTAATGTCTAGCTTACACGTGCAATTTCCTGCTTGTTCTGTCCAGTATTAAATTGGAGCTGGAGAAACTGGCCCAGGAGAAGACGGAGATGCAGCGCCACTACGTCATGGTGAGTCTGTGGACACGCAAAAGAGAGACGAAGGAAAAGAAAGAGAAGGGAATACTTGAAAAATCAAAATTTCTAAATTGCTGTGTAATCGACGTTCGGCCGATGATCGAGTAATCGCGAAGGGGAGTGGGAGGGATTTTTTGTAAAATAACATTTTTTAAAAACTATCAGGGCATTTTGGGGTCTTTTTCCAGTACTTTGCTTGTCTGCTTCCGGTGTGGGTGCTCTTTTCTTTTGTAATTAGATTCGGTGCCTTGCTCCTATTGTAGACGTTGAATGAAAATCTAAGGCGTCCTTACACGCATCTTCAGACTTGCTTGGATGTCGACCGAGTGCCTGCGTATTTACTCTACCTCCACCTCATTATCCCTCCGGCGTTTTCCCCACGTGCCTATACTTACATACTTACAAGGAAACCTTGGTACGTGTCCGCCTCCGATTTTTTTGTTTTCACATATGTTGTGGTACTCAAAAAATTAAGCGACACGTGTTTTTTCTTATCGGCCCAAACTGAATTTTTGGGGGTGAAAACCGTCCCCGAAAATTGGGGTGCTAAACGCTCATTTAATTATTTCACATATAAAAGCGGTATCTTTCACAATGAAACCAATTGAAGAAATTTCCTCATAATGAGAGATCAAAAATTTGATTTTTTTCAAATTTTTCCAATGACCCTTAAGGGGGTAAACTACCCCAAAATCGTTGTTCATCGTATACAAAATTGCTAAGCGGGAGTAAATTCGAGCGAAATCATTTGAAAAAGATATATGTTGCTCGCGACAATTAAATAAAGTTTACGTGTCTTTGCATTTTTGCGAAAAATTATTTTATCGGGGGTAACCACCCCTAATTACATTTTATTATGTATCTCTTGAATAAAACAGTTTTTGCGAACGAGACCGACTGGGAAAATTTCCTGATTTTTCCATAAATTTTTATGGGGGTGAATCACCCCTAAATTTCTTTTTCATTATACAAGACCTCCGTAAGTGCAGTTTACTTTATGTATGCTGCGGTAGAATAAATAAACTTATATTACATAGGTTTTAACTTTTAAAAGATGCATTACGTTAGGAAGCATTTATTTCAAATGTACTTTCAGTATAGATATTGAGCTTACAAAGCGTCGATGTCCTTTCGTTAGAGATGCATATTTAGGGGAATAGCCCTTAAACATGTTGTCCACGAAAAAGAAGTTTCATTATAAAAATTCAAATCTTTTCAATGTCGAGTCTGACTATTTTTATATGTATGAAGTTAAAAATTGGAGCACGTTTTCTTCCCGAACGTAGAATCGAAAAGTGTGTTACTCATAGATTCTTGGACTGGGCACTGTCCAGAAGTTGTACGGCAAGCAACACCTGCTGGGAAGAATTTTATTCCCATGATTATACCAAAAGGTACGACCGGAAAAGTTCAGCCCCTTGATGTCTACGGATTTCGTATTTGGAAAAATTATTTGCGGCATTTTTCTGATTTTGTTATGCTCTTTAACTATGACATGAATTTGCACATGCGAAATAATATAATAAAGTTGCAGTCTTTAGTAGATAATCAATTGTCATCAGCAAGGTATCACAACCTTTTTAAATACTCCTGGTTTGAAAGTCACAGAACAACCAGGAGAATTTGAGAATTCAGTAGATTTTTCCTTCAAGATATTTTCCAGCACATTGCGCGAAGTTCAAGAATGTGAAAATGTAGTCGCTATTAGATGTTCGTGGTGCAGAAAATCCTTGTGTTTTAAGATTCATTAAGCATCATTACTGTACCACATACAATGAATAATAAAGTCTGATAATGCTTGCTGGTCTTATAAATCTATTTGTTATAATAATTACTCGGTAATTCACATTTTCCTGATATAATGCGTACTTTTGGCAATGTAAATTTATGTAGTATAATTTCCTTTATTCTACCGCAACATACACAAAGTAAACTGCACTTACGGAGGTCTTGTATAATGAAAAAGATATTTTGGGGGTGCTTCACCCCCATATAAATTTTTGGAAAAATTTGAGAAAATCACATTTTTTATCTCTCATTGTGAGAAAATTTTGCCAGTTGGTCTCGTTCGCAAAAACTGTTTCATTGAAGAGATACATAATAACATGTACTTAGGGAGGGGGAGCCCTGTAATATAATTTTTCGCAAAAATGCAATGACACGCAAACTTTATTTAATTGTCGCGAGCAATATATATTTTTTCAAATTTTTTGGTTCGAATTTATTTCCTTTTTGCAATTTTTTATATAATGAAAAACGATTTTGGGGTAGTTTACCCCCTTAAGAGTCATTGGGAAAATTTGAAAAAATCACATTTTTGATCTCTCATTATGAGGAAATTTTTCCAATTGGTTTCGTTGTGAAAGATACCGCTTTTATATGTGAAATAATTAAATGGGCGTTTAGCACCCCCCGTTTAGAGTTTGGGCCGATAAAAAAAAACACGTGTCGCTTAGTCTTTCGAGTAGCACAACATATGTGAAAACGAAAAACCTACCAAGGTTTCCTTGTTAGCTGGATTTCGTGGCTTTAGTATAGCGGGGGAGTCGCCGCAATGTATACCAGGGCTTGATGAAATAAATGTACCAGTCTTCCCGAGGGTTCCTCTTCAGGATACTTCCAAGTAGTTTGACCCGGTTCGCGACATTAGATTCTTTCGTCCAACCCTTACCCCTATCCACTTCAACCCACGTGATCATCCGTCCTCTATCCACCCTGACTTGTTTCTTTTTTGGTATCGCACAATGGCTGGGCCCTTCTTTCTCCTTTGTGCCGCTCGAAGGGGTTTGTTTTCGAATTGAAGACGCCATGCTAGACGGCTGGAGTTTTACTACGGTAAGGACGTTCATGGCGACGGAGCATTACACTTTTACGACTCTTTCATGTAATTGTCGAGCTCGTGAACTTTTACGACTTGCCGCAGATCGGCTTGAGTCTCGAACCTCGTCGAGAAAATAGCCGTTCTCGTACTTTTGCGCCCTTATTCTCATCCTCGTTTATATCCTGTTCTCTTCGGCCATGAGCTTCCGTTCATTTTCGAGCATTTTATATTCATTGCTCGATAGAGGCAGAGAGGGAGAGAGAGAGAGAGAGTTGCTTCGAGTTCTCAAATTTGCTTTTTTAAATCGTGCGATATGGGATTTTTGGCGGGAAAATTTTGGAAAACTTTTTCGATTTTTTTTCGCGACGCAAATCGTATCGAATCTAGGGACGCCGACAGATCAAACGTTTGAGAGGATTTTTTCAAGTTTTTGAATAATATTTCAAGACAGTGAATATCGAGATTTTTTTTATGATAATTAATTCTGATTATTTATGTCTGCAGAGTTAACAGGTTTCTCGATAAACGGTTTTGCTATAGCGATAAGTTTTTTTATGTCAGGTTAGGTTAGGCTGGGATGTTATATTTCGTGTAATTGTTCAATATGATCTTCGTTGCCAACGGATGGCAGACAATGTCGAGAAGTATGGATTTCGATTTTTTTTTTTCAATTGTTTGATTTATTTCCAGCACGGTTTTATCCCGTGACGCGAACTATCGCGATTTTCGATTCGCTGGAACTGGAATATTACGAAGATCGCTAAATTACATTTTATTGTCTCACGCGCAATTTATTTTTATTCGCTAGTTTATTCTCTGGAGAAGGACGAAACGAAAACATTTCTCAACGCCAACTGAGATAAATATTTACAAAAAAAGACAAGTCGCAGTTTTCATCGTTGATGTCGCATCACACTTGTTTAGTCGTTTCCGTTAGAACGTATTTTCCGCGAGCTTTTGATTGAACATAATTGATAAACATAATTGATCAAGAAATTGTTTTTCTGCAAATTACAAAAAAATGTAGTCTCCAATACTTTGTTATCTGTACGCGTCCACTTGTACTAATTTTCCAAAAAAAAAATGTTCTACTCCAGAATCTATTTCCATCGTAACCGCCGGATACGATTGTTAAGAAACTTCGGTTATCGGTACCCAGTTATTTTTAAACGTTCAAAGTAATGAATAGATAAAAGGGCGGCTTTCATTTTTCGAGCGGTCGACATGTCGAAAATAACTTTTTTGAAGGGATAATTAACATTCTACCGTGGCAGCAGTCGGAGTCCATTAATTAAAAGGCAATTACTTTGCAGAGGAGATTCGAGAGCCGCCAACCAAACCTTCTTTCCCCTTTGGCACTCTCCTGTCTAAACCTACAACCATCTCTCATTATAATACTCTCTTTCTCTCTCTCTCTCTCTCTCTCTCTCTCTCTCTCTCTCTCTCTCTCTCTCTCTCTCTCTCTCTCTCTC
>JARQTI010000502.1:188599-213613 GCA_030142655.1 Trachelus tabidus
TGTATAGGCTCAAGGAGAAGAAGAGGCCCCCCCCCCCCCGAGAGAGAGAGAGAGAGAGAGAGAGAGAGAGAGAGAGAGAGAGAGAAATCAGGGGTTAGGGCAGGGCACGAAGGGATAGCCGAATTTCTTCCTTTTACTTCCATCTTTTTCTCCCCTTTTTATTCTATATCGTTTTCCCTTTTTTCTTTCTTTTTTTTTTCGCCATTCCACCCTCTTGTCCTCCCACGTCCTTTTTCTCCTCCTCGCGAACATCGTCCTCCACTCGAACCTCCATCTTCTCCACGACGTGCCGGGAATAATATCCGCGTTTATTGAATATTTAGCAGCCGCTCAGCCGACCCCGTTATTCTTTCTTTCATTTTTCTTTTCTTTCTTTTTTTCTTATGTAGCAGGGCGCGACTTCGATTCGTAAATCGCGACGCGAGAATTCCGGGCGTGAAAAGTGCCGATTTACAAATTGGCCCGGATATCCGTCCCACGCAATCTTTATTTCCTTTTGGTTCATAGCTTTTTCTTTGCTTTTTTGCACTCATTTTTGAGTTCCCTCGATTTACGTGAAATTCTTTATCTAGGTAGGTCCTTCTTTTATATTCGTATCACTTCACGCACGGCTTTCAATTGGTTAATTTGACATTGGTTTCGCGCATGCGCATTGAAGATAAGTCTTAATTCTTAACAGTTGAGTCATTGCCTCTCGTGATTTGGCTTATATTTTGTTTTGTCAAAAATAATTCTTCGTGTTTCGTAAAATAGTAGATTAAAATAATTTGAGGTATTTACCCTTATCTTTATCTCATTCCGTGTGAATTAATTCGGCTATGCTTGGACTGACAAATTAAAATTAATAATCACAACGCAAAAATTCAACATTTTTTTGTTCTTTATCGAGACTCGTCACTGTTATCTGTCAATGTTCAATTGATTAATTCACTCACGCGAATTCTTCCAATCTAGCGAATTCAATTTTATCACTACCCATTGTTCATGTAACCCGTTTGACCTTTCAGCCTCTACAGTAGTATAACATTTGATATTTTTATTACGCTTAATTGGCAAAACTGCCAATTTATCGCTGCCTGTCAAATTGACAATAAACTAAAAATTTCCAATAAACATTAAAAAAAAGTAAACCAATCACGTTACAGATACACGAAAGATTCCATAAATCGCTTTATTTACCAGAAACTGATACTTACTGCAACTCACTGCGTTACAGAAAAATAATTCACAAAAATATCGATCGCAGGTAAATAAAAACAAACCGAAAACAAAATTATACCCTACTAGCGAGAATCTGTAAGTAAACGAAAAATTTAATTATTTTATTACGAACATTGGTTTTCTCTTCCCTTGATCCAGTCTGTCTGGTTCGCACGGAATTTTTCTACTGACAATCTCCCAACTGATCCTCAACGCTACAGTGGTTGTATACCCTCGATGGCCAGACATAGAATAGATTAAGGTATTACTAGAGAGTATTAAACAGAGACAGAGAGAGATACAGCCAGCGAAACACGGCTAGTACCACAGAGAGTGAGAGAGAGAAGATAAAAGATGAATAGAAGAAAAAAATATGAGCAACGTATAAAAATTCGCTATCGGAAAAATCAGCCACTCTACGATCCCTTGTCTCTCTGTATATCGGAATCCACCATAAAGGTGCCTTTTTCCACTCACTTTTGGGCCATCCTCTATTCCCATCTCGCCATTTTATTTTCCCTACTCTTCCACCCCTCGACTCATCCTCCTATTTCCTGCTCGTTCCCCGATCCTCTTGTCCCTCTGTTTCTACCTGCCGTAACCACTGTTGCTATACGCGCAGTGGTTCCCCATTGCATTTAAGTAGGGTCGACTGTGTCTGTGGGAACACGTAACCGTATACCTATATATCAATGAATGTTACAGCGATCACGAAAAGAGGGGATGCAATACTCATCCTCTCCAACCCCTTCAGACTCCTATAAAATATATAGCGTAATGTCTACCCGACAGCTATATACGTGCCTTATACGTACATGCCCATATATGATACGTAACCATACTATACTGCACGTATAGAATCCAGTCGGTCTACCGTGAACGAACCAACCCCTATTCAACCTATCATCCCCATCCTCGATTCCAATCCTCCCTTACAATAGTTGAGCGCAACCTGCTGCAATATCGAGTTAGATGGATCAGGCAAATATCTCGACCGTTAATAAAATCTGCACTTGAAGGGGGGTGGTCCTGATGCTGTCTTTTGCTCCCACGAATATATCCGTGTTTACTTACTGTGATGAGTTGATGAGAGACCTTGAAAAAAGGTTCTCAGCTGTAATATATTGTTGTGGAACGGGGTAGGGTTGGTGTATGGAAATGTTATCAGGGGTAGATACAAAGGGATTGTACCGTTTTGTTATTTATCTTGTACGAAATTTAAAAAGAATTATCAAGTTATTTATTTTTTTATCTCATCGACTTTCTCACTTCGGAGTGTCAAAGCTCTCTCCCTTGCACGGCTTTGTTAACATTTTACAGCCCCCTTATCGCGTACTCGTGTGTATTCTCGTCGACGCTGTAACAGCCCATACGTGAAAGTAATCGCCGTTGCCTTTGGAAAACTTCATATTTATAGATTGGTATACAGTGTCAGTTTAACCCGCTACTGTGGCTTCCCTTTATACTCGTAGTCGTTGGCTCCATTTTATTATGGCAGTCGGAAGGTTCAAGGGTGGAAATGCTATCATCAAGCTCGCATCGTTGAGTATAAAGGAAGATCGTTAAGAAGTCATACCACATGTATACTTACCAATATTCCAGTCGTACGATTCTCCACTGTATAGATTTTTTATTTGTGAAGGATCGCGTGTGTTCGTAAATCATTTATCTAGCGTGGACTACGTCAAATAAATACAGACTCAGTCGCGTACCTGTGTAAATAAAATCGAATGAAACAACCATATGGTAAAATTACCTTCTTCTCCCTTACAACCTTAATCCACCAGTCCTCGACGGACTGGGCAACCAAATAGAGTCAAAAAAAATCAAAGCAGCGTCGAAATTCGTTGCTATATTAATATAAACACGCCACGTGATTTTTTCCCCAATGACTAAAAAATCATGCTTACTCACACACGCACGCTGCACACGAGTATATTATAATTTGTTTGAGGACGTCACTTGGTTATCCTTCGCGGGACGTCGTACGTGACTCAGGAGCGTACCCAATAAATTTCGCACCCTTATTCTCCCCGTTCTGTCTGGCACGTCCAGGCTTCCGCCTGGTATCACACTTCCCCTCCCTGCCCTTCTCCCCCCCTCCCCCTCTCCCACGAGCACGTGTCAATATGTATGCGTGTGTCGAGTAACAATGGTGGCAGCAATCGGGGAATTAGGCGAGGGTGATTCCACACGTGGACGAAACTGTAGATTCGCTTGGGGTAGGTGGTAACCGTGGGGTCGCAACAGTGGGGCGTCCTCCGTCCCGACGTCCCGAGGGGGTGCGGATTGGGGGGACCGTTCCACAGCGCCACGGGGCCGCAGCGGTGTCGACGCCTTAATGAGGTCACCCCCTCGCGCCCTCCCAGTATGTATCTATAATCCCCGAGCGTGCGTGAGTCCGTTTACTATGTTGTGTGGGGGGCGGGGATGGTGCGTGTGCGCCAAAGGGGACGAGACTAATTTGTGTTTTGCGGTGTTTCAGCAGTCCCTGGAGGTTGGCTTTATGTATCCCGTATTCCGCGCGTGTTTACGACCCTGGGGAATTATCGTTTCCGGGATTTTGCGCCACGCGTCCCCTCTCCGTACCGAGGAACACGAGCTTGTTTTCTCTTTGTGTATTACGTATACGTGTATGTTTACTTGTAGCGGTGTCATTGATTCAGTGGGTTAGGACTGACACCTATGTGCATATATCTAGTTTGCGTTTAGATTGTAATTAGTCAGAGACTGGTCCATTGACGCTTATTTGATAATCCGATTTGTCAATGCGATTCAGCATTCTGATACGTAATGTTATACAATTGGTAATCCGTGATGTCGATGAAACGATGGAAAAATAACTGAAGGAATAGATTTTTAAGACATGCAGTTGGACTTTATGTGAGGATATTTGATCTTTCCGAAAGGATAGACCAATTAGTAAGTAATGTTGGAGATATGCTGGAACGACATCTACTGCAAAAATAATTTTGCACTTTGCAGTTACACTAGTCAATTTTTTTTCGAAATAATAGTTTTTCAAATTAATCAACGCTTTAGAGATTTCAGTGAAAATTTTTTAAATAATGCCCGTTAATACGAACAAAGTTTACCCACGGCTTTCAAGCTGCAAATGAAAAAGAATTAGCCCTGTTTACTGTACAGTTTAGCAACGATGATTATCAGTCGATTGAGTATCGCAGGAGCGTAACCAGTGAATCGCAGGGCCATGTAGGTGGAGATGGTAGAGCGGTCCGTTAATGTTTAGCGCAATCAGCGATAATGGCGGTCTATGGCGTGTTTAATCAAGGCAGTAGCTCGTTGCGGCTTGCGGTTGAGAGAAGCCACGACGGCAGCTGGAGGGGGAGGATTAGGACGGCAAAGGAAAGGGTTGGTAGGGGAACGAGCAGGGATGGATATCAGGTGGGCTTAGCGGTCAGTGCTGGCCTCACATCGGCTCTAGTGGCGAGTGGCCACTAGCAAGAGGAGGACCGCACCACCGCACAGGGGTTGGATCGTGAAATGACCAGACCCAACCAGCCGGTCGGTTGCGGTTGGAACGTGGCTTCGTTCATGCTGTTGGTACTCCTGCTCTTCGAGATCCCCCTTCAGTATCGTCGTGACTGCATAAACCAGCTCACGCACACGTGAAATCCTAGTATAACATATATACGAATGAGAAATCGAAGCACGCAGATACGTATAGCAACCGGTAGCATCGACCCAATCAGTCTGACTACCTCATTCTCCTTGGACCGTAATTACTGCTCGTCCCCACTTCTTACCGATCTTCCCACTCTCATTATGGAACACCCACACCGTGCTCTTCCCTACCATGGAAGCACTCTCTTAACGGCTCGGCGATTATCACGATTAGTGGCCGCTACCGGTTTTCTCGTCTATACACGGAGATCGGTAAGGATCGGTTGCGATCGGTAGTTACCGATCTTCTTTTTTTTTTTCCTCTTTTTTTTCATTCGATCGTATGCACGTGGGTGTGGTAGTCTGAAATAGGTGCTAACCATTCGCTTTTTAGCGATCGGTAATGTCCGGATTATCGCTAATTCGCAGGATCTTATCGGACGTGGATCGCGTGTTGTTGCCCACACACATTACAATAATCTTTGAGAAGGCTAATGTGTACCCGCAGTTAATCAGTGACAATTGATTATAACGAGTCGACAGGAGAAAACAAAGTCGCGATCTCTCTTTCGAAGGACTTCATTCCGATTTTTATTGTACCGATGATGCGCAGCTGCGTACCCTACTGTATAGCTATACGAGTACTTGACGCAGTCTACATACATTTGAATGACTCTTTTCTAAGTCGCTATGGGGCGGGATGCGTGGGTCTGGCGAGGGCGGAGGGGAGTGGTACACGGGCTATATTATGTCGGTATCGAAGATAGGCCGGTGTGGTCTGCACTCGATGTGAGACTCGAGTGCTGACGCAGCACTCCGAAGTTCAAACATCCAAACATCGCGATCTTTCGCCGTCTGTCAGGTCCTCTTGAAGGCTGGAGGACCACTTATCCAAGTCCCTCGGGTTCTCGCGGTCCACTTCACTTCACTTCGCCACTTCACCATCCAGCCGTCTTCCTCGTACGTGTTCGTCCTATTCCACGTTCTCGCTCTCCACTACCGGCAATTGCGCCAGTGGTGGCGCTCCTAGTGCGTTTTCTAAACGGAAGCCACTCCAAGTCACCAGACGATTCCTCTGTCAATGGACCCCGAATTGATTGTACTGTATTTACTTTGCCTTTGCGTATTATACTTGAATATCGTCTACACTCGAATACGGCAATCGTGGCTTCACCATCGCTTTATGGATTCATTCCTCTTCAGCTCCTTAATCCATCTCCTGGATGACGTTCATGCTTATTCATGTATCGACCAACTTGGTACCGAGTACCCGGTACGTGTTTTCTTTCTTTCTGGTTTTCAAATGTAAAGTAGCAAAAAATTTTACTTTTGAGAACGAACCCATAGATTCTTCGTCGGTGGCGCCTCTGACGGCGGGGAAAGGTACTAGCTCTTTATTTATAAAGAAAATCATGTCGGCTGACACTACAGAGAAAAATTGACCGCGACACGGAAAGTGAAACGAGGGACGAATTTTACAGCAGCCTCCAACCCTCCTTCGGGCTCGTTTCAATTTTCTCGGATGACGCGCGACGCGGACTTGAGGAACAAGCGGGGTTGTGTTTACCCTCCTGGTGTTAGTCCCTAGGGCGGTATAGGAGCGAGCTTATATCCTAGGCGCGGCGTTCCTTGGGATTTGAAGTACCTCAGGATATTGGATTATCGGGATATCGTCGTAGAAGAGGGTTGGGTTAGGGTTTTACGCGGGGGATACCCAGGACTCTAGAATGAGGACGGGAAGCGGGATGCTGGTACCTATGGATCGTAGGATCGAAAGCATTCGCTTCACGTCACCATTTTACAGGCAAAGAATTTTATCGGCGTATTTTCTCGCTTTGCATTTTCCATGCCGACGACGACTCCACTCTGCGAGTTCCTGGCTGGCGTTAGGCGGTGCCTTTCTACTTACTACGGGAGCATGCTTTTAGCTATACCTAGAGACCCGCACGTATAATATAACCTTTGCCATCTTAACCTTTTCCTACTATACTTTTGCTCTTCCTTCGTGTTTCCTAATCTCTCGTCTTGTTCTACGAACACGTAGGAGAAATGTGGGGAGATGCCCTTCTGCGCGTAAGGATCCCTAGGATGTACGTACATGCACGGATACGCTAAGGAATGTATTTTTTGTTTTTACCGATTACCCTTAATCCTCGAGAATTTTTTATTTTGCCTTTTTAAAGCGTTCGGTCCGAAATTCGAAAATCCCTGAATAAGAAGCTGCTGGGTGGGCGGGTTGGGTCATTTTGATAAAACTTAAAAAGAAGACCTTTACCCCTCTATTTTCTCTTGACGATATTCGCGATAGAGTCTCTTTACAGTGACGGTACCTAACCATTCAACGAGTCTTTGAGTTCGTTGGCAACTGTATATTTTTGTTTTCTCAAGATCACACTCTTGGATGTCCCCTGTAAAATTCGCAAAGTCGTCTTCAACTTGCAGTACAGTCCCAGCCATCTTAACCCCGAAGATGGTCTTTGTGCGGGGACGAAAAGAGAAAAATAAATGGGGAAAGAGGATATAAGAAAGAAAATAACACAGAAGGAAAAATAAAAGAGTGAAGGAGCTGGATCTCCCGCTGAAAGAAAGCGCGAGAGTCTACGTTCCTGAGTGGTAGCTACTCTTTGAGAAAGCTTCAGGCTCGACCGCACCTACCTCTACCCCATTCATTATTTTCTTGGTCGCTTCTCTCTCCAGGGGAAAACTTCCCGGCAACGCAATTACGTCTGCAGCCCAACCCTCCGACGGCTCCATCCTCGTACTCTCCTGCAGCTATGGCCACCCTCCTGGCCACCCTCCTGGCTACCCTTGAGCCACCCTTTACCCACAATTTCCCAGCTTCCCTCCCCCCCTCCGATCTCCTCTTCCGTCCTTCTCGAAAGGCTCCACTCTTCCAGCTCGATCTCGCGCCGCCTGCTACTGCCAACCCCTATACACCAGCCACCCTTCTTTACCCTCGACTCGTCTTTGTCGTCCTCAGACCCTCCCCTCCCACAAATTCTCAACCCTCTTTTTAGCCCAACCACCCTTACACGAGATTCGCGGATAGCTCGGCTCATTTTCGCGTACGTTATAATTAGTGGCTTAATGACTAGCACTCAGAGGGCGACGGGTAATTAAAACAACAACTTCGTATTCTCCCTTCTGCCTCGTTCCTTCTCTCCCTCTCTCCCTCTCTCCCCCTCCCCCCCTTCCCATCTTCCGTCTCTCTTTCTCTCGCTCTCTCTTTGGTTCTCTCATCTTGAACTCTCATCTAGCCCAGCCTCACCCTGACTACTCGGGTCTGCCGCTCGAGACTCGAGAGGGAAACTTGCCAAGAATTTTAGTGGCCGCGATATTTCAATTAGCGTCTGCCGCCCGTTTAAACAGCACCGAAAGGAAACACGTCGCGGACGCGTGTTCGCCGGCTACTACAACTGTCAAAACTATCAGGGACGCCGTCGCGACGCCGCTTCCGGTCTCGGACATCTTGTAACTGCTGTGATACCTTGTAACTCATGTTCCGCTGTCCCGGATGATTTGAGGTTCAGCTGCTTAATTGTAAATAATTTTCATGTCGCTCGTTCAGCCTATTGCGGTTACTCGATTGGTTTAATTCCCGTAGCCGACCGATCCATTAACGTCACTATAATTTTGCCTGTCAACTGCTGTTGGTTATTTCATAAAAATTTTAGCTACATTCTCTTTTACCTTGATTAACGACTGCAATTCGCCACTGGTTTACTTCGTTCGATTGACACGGAAAGACTTTGCTGCTTTGCTCTGTGGACCAACCAGAGTCAAACTAGAACGACCCGCATTCAGACTCCGATTACTCAATTTTTAGTGATCTTGCTTTTGAGATTTCCTAAGCATCCCGTATAAGCTCTCTGACTACGCCAGTGTTAATTTCGTACAGATTCCCTGGACCGTGCCCAGCATCCCTAGTTTCGTACGTATCCATTATCTCCGACACGTCTTGGACCGATGGAATGTACGTGGAGGCTGGATCCATTTTTATTTTTTGAATTCTTCCTGCTCTAAAGTCCTGAAACACGTCTAACTGTTGTTTCATTGCTTTTGATTTGCGTGTTGAGCGATCGATAAAAGTCAAGAGAATTTGCGTTTTAGGTGTCATTCGACTAAATCAACGGATGCTGTGAAACGATATCTATATTAAAGATTTGGTAGTGGTTCGCTTACAAACAATTGTCAGCTGTTGATCATTTTCTCCACGTCGCGTGCATCGACCTGGGCCTCCTTATATCGCCTGATATCGATACTCGCTCGGTATTGAAATTTATGTATGATTCTTGTGTCTGCATTGTAGCGTTATAATAGTTGAGTGTGAGTAGTGAATGTAATCGGCGCGAGCAGCGTATGTGATTATGCATTGATAAACCCATATGAATATGTATACATGCAATCACGCGAAGGATATAATATTTGGTATCGCAGTGAAGCTCACCAGAAACAGACTTTGAGATGTTGAGTTTTGAGGGAAAAAGATTCCAAATTCCAAATGATCAGAATGACACAAGAACACTGAATTCGTGGTGGCAGAACTGTGTAGCGATTCACTCGCTGGTTTTTCTACACTGAGGAAAAGAAAAAAGGTCCTAGGGTATCCTGGCTCAACACGACTTGTTTTACACTAAGCTCGACTAAGACTCATAATTTGGATAGAAAAAAAAAATAATGACTTTTTTAAGATGGGGCTCCTAAGTGGACCCACTGTCCCTACGCGAGAGCGTCATGGATCTAGAGAAGTGCTGATAAAATGCTGATTCCATGCATTTCACAGTCGTGGCTCCATCATGGATCGTTCCTGATTCCTGCGTCTCGTCGTGTTAAAGTGAATCTCCGAGTTCGCAGTCCTAAAGTTCGTAGGTTTACACCAAGTTGGACCAAATCTCTGTCTCTTAATCATTTATGGTTTTAGTGGGAATATTCCGTTACGAAGTATTCCCATGGACTTATTGCTTTACGATCATCGCTGTCTTTATTCTTAGGTTAGACTAAGAGCCACGTGTCCGTGAAGATCGATTGCGATCAAGCGTCGTTTTTGGAAAAAAGAAACGGGCACGGGAATTTGGTGAAATTTTTTCAAGCTTAGTAGCGTCGGACGTACATTCTATCTCTAGAATGTAACACTTAATTTGACGACATGCTTTATATGTATATGTATACTTAGTCCTACACGATACGTTACTTTCGTCGAGGAACGACAGAGCGGAAACTCTTTAAATCCGATTAAAAATAATGAAAGCCAAAAGTCACGTTGGCTCTCGTTATTCCGCTCTGATGTAATCGCATTGAACGCCTGGGATACATGTGGAACTGCTTTACTTCCAGACGGAGATAGCAAAGCGTCTCAACGCCATAATCGCGCAGATTCTGCCATTTCTATCTCAAGAACATCAGCAGCAAGTAGCAACAGCCGTGGACAGAGCCAAGCAGGTCACCATGACGGAGCTCAACGCCATTATAGGGGTACGTAAGAGATATGATTTTTAAAAATTTATCACAGCACTTTTTTTTTACACATCTCTTTATCGAGTCTCAAACTCAAACTGAAAATCTGCTATTTTGCTTTTAAACGAATGAGAGTCACTGTCAGTCGCGAAGAGATTCCAAGAAAAGTGCCCACGTTTTCGGAATTTCAAATGAGAGATACGATACTTCCCCCACCCAACCCCTACTTCAATCCTCGAATACTCGATATTGCTCAACCACTCAATTTCCTCTCTATTAAGCTCCGGACCTTAAGACCCATCACCATCAAATTTTCCTATTCTAACCTCATTTACTCGCGTTCGTGATGCTGCGAATAATTTCAAATCTCATTTCTGACGGAAGGTTCTAACTGAAAGGACCTGTATGGGTTATATGTATTTTATGGTCAGTTATACCGGGTGAACAACTAATTGTTATTCGTTCCGACGTCACGTGGAAACTTCAGATTCGGACAGATGCTGCGTACGTGGTCAAATCTTTAAGAGGAACACCTCTTGGACCTTTAACCTTTTTCCGATTTCAAGATGGACCCGCCATTTTGAGGTCCTTTCGGGTTATCGTATTTTATAAATTTCTTGCAATAATCGATTATCGCTGTCGAGAACTCGGCAAGTATTCTTAATACGAAAAGCCGATCGAGTCTGATAAAGCGGAAATGATTTCTCGCGTAAACTTTAAACATGTTCAGAAGCTTTTATATTGAAAGGATAATTTTAATGGCGCCTTGGATAAATTCAAGGTCCGTATCTATTGAAACGAATTTACGGGTTCCTTTGAAATGTTTATTCTCCCCCATCTTTGTTATTGGATGAAATTTAAAAAACGTGATGATATACCATTGCGTAATGTCCCTAACGGAGCGAATATAAGCTTTGGTATATCTTTATAAATTTCAAATCCATCGGTGAATTTTCACCGGAAGTGGCACCGGACGTAAGCACGGAGAAAGGAAACGAAGTGAAAGAGCATTCACGGGAGATCCATGCGATTCGGAAACTGCAGAGTTTCCTGCCGCTATGTAATGTCGGTTTCCGGTACCATGAAATCCTCCAAAGTTTTCATCCTTCATTTACTCATTCCACTAATCTACTTTGTTCTCCGCGTTCTCCACACTTTCTAGCTACTACCAAACTGTCTGCACTCTATTACGCTATATCATATCAGATACACACACACACACACACACACGATGCCACAGTGGAGTCTAGCATAGTAGACTAGAGCGTTGGCCGACCCTGGGTTATTATATCGTTAAGCCATTTAATTATCTCGGCAAACTACTCTCTCGCCATCTCTCTCTTTTCCTCTCCTTCCTTCTCCGACTCTCCGGGAATACTCAGCAGCGCCGCAGCATCGGCTAATAAACGTAGCTACGGTGTCGTCCTGGTTAAAGCTCGTCTCGCTGGACTTGTATCCCACTTGCTAAGTTTCCACGAACTAAACTGTATTCCGTAACTCAGTGTCTCGCTAATAATTCCCGAGATTTTCTCAGCGTCAAGCGATAGATGTTCTCGGGTCGTTCCCAGTGGATACCACCTTTAGCTTTAACCTTTTTCCAGCGTCGCAACGATCCGTGAACCGTAATAACTGTAATTACGTGATTCTTCGGTGTTACTTTTTTGCCTCGAGTCATTGCAGAACGACTGATAGTTTGTGTCTTAATTATTCTCCCAAAGGGACCCGGAGATGAGCAAGGTGCTATCGCTGGATATCCATCTGGATCCCTATCCCTCTAGAGTCGATAATGTACCGGGTTCGTTGAGTTAGGTCGGGCTAGGCTTGATTTTGACACGTTCGACAAACAGGCTCTTCTAACGAGGCGCTTCACGTTTCAGCAACAGAGGCCGGACCTGCCCAGGCTACTTCAGCAGATGCACGCGCAGCAGCTTCCCCCGGGTGCAGGAATGGGACCCCATCCAGGATTGCCCGGATTGCCCGGTCTCGGACCGGGTGCTGGTTTACCAGTGCCGACCTCAGCGTCGGCCCTCCTGGGTCTGGGCCTACCACCGGGTGCCGGTACGACCCCTGGAGGTAGCGCAGCGCATCCCCTGTCGATGCTCGCCAAGCCTGAACTCCATCGAGGTCAACCTGATGACCTCAAACCCAACGGAGGTGAGTGCTGTTATGGATCCCTACTAGACGTGCCCTGTGCAGAATAGACGCCTATGCACTCGGGTAGACGAGGATGCGGTCGTCCCAATTTAAACAAAAGCACTTCCACCCAGCTGCCAACCAATTCCCCCCCTTTCCTTTTATCTCGCTTTTTTCTCCCCCCCTCCGAGGGCTCCTCTCGATTTTTTTATCCTACGCTTCTTCGTCTCCTTCATCTTGCTTCTTTCTTCGAGTCGAGTGCGTTCTTTTTTTTTCCCTTTTTTTTATGCCATGTCGGCACACGCTCCACTGGCTGACTGGTTGTCGACCTTTTACACTTGATGCTTATCCTCCTAGAGTCACGACGGAGGGCGTCGTTTCCATTCTTCAGGGTCTCTTGCACCCCCGCCCGAGATTGTTAGACGGTGTCCCCGGCATTGTGTGAAACTTGCGTACATATATCACCCGCTATAACGGGGGAGGATATGTGTATCTGTATACGCGAAGGGCGAGGGTCTTAGAAAGAGGACTGCGACCGATAGGAAGAAGAGCGTTCACACTTCCAAGAGGGCGAGTAACGCTGACAAAGTTATAAGGGTTCGGAGGAGGAGGCTCCGTCTCGAGGGTCCTCGGAATCTACCCTTGACACGAGGGTGCTTCCAACCAATCCTCTCCTCGTTCACGTTTGCTCCGACATCCCTCGCGAACTTCCTAACCAGGAGGACCTTTCCTTAGCTTTCCTTCCTTTTCCTAGCTTAACCTCCTCGGAGGTACACTTTGACCCTTATGCTTCCTGAGTCTTCGTCCCTGTATAACCAGGAGCGGAGTCGCTCGAACCCTTCGGATTTTTAGTATATTATTTTACACTATAACGTCCATCCGGCTAGTCCGTTTTATTAAAGTTATTTCATAGGTTTTGGGTGGGTTTCCAATTTTCCTCATTTTCGTGCAAGCCTTCCTCAGCAATCTCTTTCGCTTCCGTTGCCAGTCGCTTTACTCTCATTCTATTCTCCGTTGTTTCGCGGCGTTATCGGCAACTTTAATGAAATACTATAGGCTAGTTGCACAATGTGGAGGCTACTGTGTTTGGACGCTGACGCGCTTTCGTATTTCACGATTCATATTCAATTCCGTATAAAACGAATCAGGCCAAAATCTTATAATAATCGTATATGAATCATATTTTTTTATACGGGTGTAGCATTCACAATAATATTTTTCATTTCTCTGACGGCATAATTTCCTCAAGAGGTTCGTCTTATCCCACCCTTACATCGTGCAGGATATAAACATTGCTCATAATAAAAATGAATAAAGGTTTCGACTCTCCAACTAAATTACAGATATGCACGAGAATCGCAGAATATCTCCACAACAGCCAACTATTATCTAATCAGTCAGCACGGCACGTTCGATGCATTAAACGTAGGTCCGGCAAGAGTACATGGACAATCGTTTCAACGTTTCACGTCCTGAATTACGTTCGAAGAAACGTGAAAATTTATCCTCACGATCCTGCAGGCTGTTTCGTAAATTTAAAATTCCCGCGGCGTCCCGTTCCTCAGACTCAGCCATAGGGTAATCATTCAACGTCGCTAATGGCCTTTGTCGTTTACCGAGAATTCCGGTGGAAGTGTTTTGACGCCAATAACAATTATCATCCGAGGGGAGTACATGGTAAGACGTCAGTTTCGTTGGTAAGTCAGTTCCCTACGGAGGCCGGTATAACAGAGCAAGCACAAGAAGGCAACTCACATTAGAATCTTATATACCAGCCTTCTTGCGGTTGCTGTCCTTACTTTCCTAGTCGCACCCCCCACCCCCCACCCACCACGTCAACCCTCTAGTCCCCAACCACATTCTACTTCTGTGCCAACCAGCGGAACGACCTCTTTGCGTTTTAGTGGGAAATTATGCGCGTTCTTCCGTATCCGTTTACGAGGTCGGGAGACCGGGGTGGTTTTACGGGAACAAGGGTGGCTACCACCCCTCCGACAACCGAGGGTCGGAAAGCTGGAAGTTACCGAGACGGACAGAGAAGCTCCCGAAGGTTCTGCCGACCCTTGTAACGTTGACTTCCCTCGTTTCCTTGCTCGGGGGGGATGATATCGCGCATTTACTGCCACGCTTCCCCTACCGACCTCCATTTACAACCCCGCGGACTTCGTAATAATCGAGAAATATGAGAAAATTCTTCCCAACCCTCGCATAAACACCGTCAATAACTTTGACCCGTTTCTGTGTCCCGTACATGCTATACACGTATACACGTATCGTATATCTGCTTATCATGTATCTATTGTATACGGTGCTTACGTATATGTGCATAGGGCGACGTGTGTTTATGTATTTACATGTACGAGCGCAGAAGATCCGCTATACAAGTTGAGGGTGAAGATATACCGTGCAAAATGTCTTCATGGCGAAACTTCATAGTGGCATATACAGCCTGTGTTCGGCATGGCGGATCCTGGTGATTCTATTATGCAGGGAGTTATTCGAAGAATTTTTATGAAAATAATGCGAACAATAAAACAATGAATTTTCGAGTTAGAATTAATACTTATTTTCTCTTTTGCTCGTTTTTGTTACAGGGTTAAATCCTGCTGAGGAGAGGCATGTAAGTATACGAACCAATGTTATATTAATAATACTTTGTAACTTGCACAGTCGTTTCAGAAAAGTGCCCTATGCATTGTGTTTCTTCTTTCTCTTATCTTTCCTTCTTCAACTTGTACTACCTCGAAAGGACTACGTTTCGCGTTATGCATTGCACTTGATAGTATATAGTATGCGCGAAACAGTACTAGGAACTCCCGGCAGATGTCGCGGCACAGTATTTCCCATTCGTATCCTCTTTTTTCATTATAACGATGGCGCGCAAAACGGGAGAGAGGTAAAGTTCCCGAAACTCTGACATATAATAATAGGAAGCACGTAAATAGCTAGGTAAATAAAAAAATTCTAATTATAAAAGTAAGTAAAAATGTTTTAACATGCAAACATTACATTTTCCACGTATCTCTCTCTCTTTCTCCCCCCCCCGTCTTTCTCTCTCTCTCTCTTTCTTTCTTTCTCTCACAGTCATGTCCCACAAAGTTACCTTGGCTTTCATACTCAGTGGCGCATAAAATTTCACGTCGTAAAAAAGATTAGATACCAGACTGGCCGACCTATATATTTAGGTATATATAGCACGTGCATGCAGGCAGAGCCAGCTCTCCGATTGGTCGAACATGAAAGCCTTTTTCGCGGCCGGCGCGTTATGTTAACGCCAACGAATGGACAAGTAGCCAGCGAGCGAATAAGCGCGCGTACGTAAAAAGCTTGTGCTCGCTTTTGCTAGCGAAGCCGTGAAAAGTGCCGGCATAAAGCAGCACGCGGAGCACATCAGTAGCAGCCGCTTATTAAAAGCCCCTGAAACGTTAACGCAGTTAGCGGCTTGCGCCAACCGGTATAAATGGGTATCGCGTTGATGGTGGCGCGCGGAACGGCGGCTGGGCGAACCTCAGACAGGGGCGTAGAGCATAGGGGTTCCTATCCAGGGTCTTGCAATTATTTTTTATCGTTCAACTTTTGCGACGCGTAAAATTATGTTTTGCCCTTAGAAGCACACAATTATGTTTAATATTGGCAGTTTTTGGAGCTACCAATACTTTTGCTTATCCATTAATTGTTGTGTAATAAGAACTTGGAATTTTGTAGTGTAGGAATGCACATGTAGGGCGTACGTACGTGCGTGAAATATTGTTTCTAAGGCTACCACGATAAGGCATAAGTTTGCTGTATTTTACTTTTTATTGCGAAAAATGGAATTTCCATGTGGAATAAACAGCATATGATTAATATGATTTATTCAGCGTATTCTAATTTTTTGACGTATTGCGTTCATTTAGTAGGGTCTGTTTTCTTGGCAAATATCTAATTTTTTGACTGTCCTACACATGCGTAAAATATATGTACCATGCCATATGGTTTATAGAAAAAATTCAACGATCCTGCTACACGGAAGGCGATGGGTAACAGACGGATATACGTATATACATATATCGGCGCTCAATCTCGAAGCAGGGTGGATTTATTTTCCCGATGTTGGATACTAAAGAAGGAAAGCTCCTTGGATTCAGACTTAACTTTTTTTTTTCTATTTATTTTCCTTTACCCTTATCCCATTTCTTATTTCTCTTGTATCTATTTCTTAAATTCTTCGCTTCTTATACTCCATATGGTTGTGTAACATTTCTGGATTTAAAGCGACTAGTACCGATATACCTATATCGATATGAATACATCCCATACTTATCAATGCTCATTATTTTCCCATTGACTTTTTGACAAACTTTTTTGAAAGTACTTTTATACTCTTCTTCCTCAATCCTTTGGTACTTCTCATTACGGACGGTTGCACAAGAAAGAGTTTTCACAGAATACAGTGCCGTTATTATCGGATCTTGAAAATGATGTACCCTAGAGAGTCGTATCGTTACCCGTCATACAGCATCTATGTTGGTATAAAAATTCGTTATACAATTTTAAATCTAAATATCCCCGATATATGACATGGAATAAAATTAATTTTGAACTTTGACAAATTTAATTTTTATTCGGTATCACTCGCTATCACGAATATAAAATCTTTTCAGATCGAACGACAGCATTAGGTATTGTCAGTGCGAGTACTATCTATCCGGCACTGGCGCAACCAAAGAATTCGTTATCGATCTGTCGGGTTTTTATAAATTTGCTTCTTTTGTCTCGTTTATTTTTTTTTCGGCTGGCAGTACCGACCGCGGTCGGTTCACGGTACGAAATTAAATCTGAAATAAAGTGCAAATAAACGAGTGGTCCCGTGTGTGAGGCTCTCTATGAGTTTACATATGCACGTGTGTGCAGCGAGTATAGAGACTCAAAAAGGTGTATACGTGCGCGTAGCACAGGGGATGAGGGATGAGTTGACAGAAGGGTAAAAGGGGTAGAGAGGACCGGGTAAAAAAATCGGCGATGCGAAAGTGTAATTCATTTTAATTAGAGTGGCTGCATTATGTAAGCGGGATCGCGAGTGACGCGTCTGTGAAAGGGTTGAAAGGGTAGAAATCGCAGGGTCTGACACGACTCTGACGAGAACGAGGGGGATGAAGGGGGGGGATGGGTAGTGATGTCATCCTCCGCCCAGCCTCTTCATCCCTCGCATCGCCAACCCTCTACCGCCGTGAGACCTCCCCCCCTCCTCCCACCCTCTCGACCAGAAGAGACTAATTCGCCAAACCACCCCTTGCTATCGCGACCCTTCTCGCGCAGTGCCCCGTCAAGGTACTCGACTCGGTTGGTATAGAAGGGCACTCCCGATCCCTTCTGCCTTACCGACACCTCTGATCTCGTTAGGGACGCATTAATTAATTTACAAGATGGCGGCTGCAGCAGTGGCGCCACAAGGGTGGCTCGAGAGACGAGAGCCGCAGCACGTTTTAATTACTAATTGAAACGTTCACCCCTCTCCACCCCCTCTTGCACCCCCCCTACCCGCTCTCTTTTCCTCTTCCGCCTCCGTTCGTTCTCAAACCCGCCCCGTCGTTCCGAACCAACCCTTTCTCTCGGAAACCTCCAACCTCTTACGAGCCGGCACCTCCACGTCCCGAACTACTTAATATTTTTTTTAAATGCTTCCCTCGTCCGCCTTTAGCGACGGAAACCACCCCCCCCCCCGTCTCACCCCTCGGCTCTGCGCAGAGGGATGGCAAATCGAGTGCCGTACGGAATTCGCGAGTGAGAGCGAATCCTTCGACGGGCCTCGACGCTTTAATTAATTAAAAACGTCTCGGCGCCTTAACGACTTGCCTGTCCCCCGAGGGCGCCTTCTGGAAATGTTGACTGGATGGGTGGAGACCAACCCCCCCCCCCCACGTCATTCGCCTATCTCTTTAACCCCCCTCGACTCTCTTCGAGATTGCGCTTAAGAAAACTGGTCCTGGCGCCAATCGACTCGACCCCCCTCCCCCTTCCCTTCAGGATCGATCTCTTCGGGTTGACTCACCCTCCACGTTCCACCCCCCCCCGCCCCCCTATTGCCTTTTACTTAGCCAAACTTTTCTATCCGATTTTCTTTTCTCTATACTTCCGACTACGTGTAAGTATACGTGTATATATTTCTAGCTATTTACCGGGTGTGTATACTGTACGTTAAAACAAATTGGCACATTAGTGTATGAGACAACAGTGCGTAATCTGGTTCTGCATGTCCCTTCACCTATAATATATTTTCTTATATCTTACTTATGTGCCACCCTGTGCATGTATGTACAATGTCCTTTGAGCACCGACTGCCAAGTGCGCACAATAATTATTTATTAAGTAATTGCCACGTTATTGCATCAACGTATGTGCTCGCACTTACACGTATACCATCAGGTAGTTCTGTGGCAATGCACTTGTATAAGGCTAAGCGTCTCGACGCCCTCGGACGCTTCGGCTTTTAGCTACCGGATAAGAAGCATAGCAAGTGTAAGACATTGAACGACGTAACCTGTACGAGACGCTCTTTTACGAGGGAATAAACTTTTTAATAATTCGCCACGCGGTATAATTAGTTCGTAATTTAATGAGACGTTCGTGAATGCCCTCGACGGTTAACCATGCCGTAATTGCTTTTTTTTTTTTGTATTTCGTAACAATAAGTGCCCTACCTCCACTTGGACTTTTGCGTTTCAAGTCGTTGCGATGGAAAAAATTCTACGTGTCCCATTCTCTTTTCCTCTTTAACTTTTTAAGGGGTTTTTTGGTTTAAATTTATTATTGCAAACTTTTCGAATATTCTTTAACGCTACCATCCGAATCGTTATCGGGACCCCTTATCAATTTAGGTAGAGCGACTATTCGCGAAAATTCAAAATGAAACCTTATCGCCAATTACAGTAATGCGCTATTCCGTTCGATGACTTACGATCTGATCTGATAACTATCTTAGCTCGCGTAATAATTTATTACTTGAATCGCTCTCGTACTCAATCGATGAGAAGCAATGGGCCGGACTCAAAAGAACAGCCGAGTCCCTTCCGGTCAGCCTCGCGATAAATCAAGCGAACCGATCGCCGCGCAAGGACCAATTCTGCGTGGATCGTTAACTTTTTGTTCGGCCGTAGGTAATGGCCTTAACGCTCCTCGACTCGAGGCAATACGTTATAGGCACTGGAATTATCTGGCAGAGAAACCGCTCGTATAAGAAGAAACGAGCCGTGGACGCTCTTTCTCTTCTTCATTTGCTTCATCCTCCTCTTCATCTTCTTGTACCCCTTATTACTTTTTTTTTTTAACATATCTTTGAACCTATCCTTCTCTTTTTAGATATGCCCTCGTTATCTTCGCATTCATCTCATTTTTCGTTCATTTTCTTCCTACTCTCAGCTCACTTTTTTTTTGGCTCCTCTTACGCGTCTCCACAATCTCATACGATTCGCGGATTGTGATTCCAGTCTCGTGAATGGGACGTTGAGGAATTTCCATGAGAATAATAAGGTGAAGATTATTACAATAAGCGACCTCGTTCTATCCATGTCGCGATCTATATAAATTGCTTTATTATTACGTATCGCTCACGTACTTCGGTACCGGTGAACAATTAAGCGATTATTGATACTCGAGTAAGTTTTCTAACGAGTTCCTGGCTAACGAATTACGCGAAACTGCACTTTAGGATAAAGTCCCTGTAACGTCATCGACAAGGCGAATCGGCAAACAATAGATGCCAAGTGTGATAAAAAATATTAATAATTCGTCGCTGCTTAACTTTCCATTTATTATACGTTTTACTTGCAGTCTAATTTTTGCATATGAGCTGAGCCGCTACGTGTCGGAATTGCATGGAATATACATAGCTGAAATTATATTGCTAGTAGATAGGCGACTATCCGCCTATCTCTAGCTACCTGCCACCTACCGGGTGGGACGAGTAACTAGCGAGTGCAAGGGCGGAAAGGGCTCCTGGAAATGAGTGGGATATAGAGGGCGTGCTCGACGCGTTGTTCCATAAAATTGTAAAACCCCGGAGCCGCTACTCGCCGAGATAGCTGCAAACAGAGGCGAGTTAATTTAAAAATGCAAATTCCGCCACGGGGAATGGGTTCCGGAGAGAGGTTACCGGTGGCTTGGTTAGGGAGAAGAGAGAACGAGAGAGTGCTCTCTTCTGGAGAGAGAGAGAGAGAGAGAGAGACGGATGTATAGGAAAAACGTGAGAGTGAAAGCGAGAAGAAAGAGACGTATAGCGTTCACGGAGAAAACAGAAAGGGTGATATTTATAACGTGACGTTAAATCAGTCAGCGGCAACGGCCATTTTTCTTGCATCATTCTCGAACCCCCCCCCCCCCCCCCCTCACCCCTCTCACCGACTCGTAGTTACTTCTATTTTTGCAACTGGGACACGCGGTACTAGATCGCAATTTTTGTGGGGTTGCTTTTTTACTCGTTACTGGAAAAAAACGAGTTTTCTCTGATTTTTAACCGTACATAACCTCCCTTACGCGCAGCTTTATTTTGCATCCCTTGCATCGCGTTTATTCGACACGACGAGGTATGAAGGAGATAAGAATCGTGTGAGAACCAAATTTGAAAATCTCATGTCGTATCGTTCCTGGATTTTGCTCTATTTTTCTTTACTCGTGGGATAATTTTATTCGACTTTTTTAAACGGATGAGAACCACTGCATGCAATCTTATACCAGCTGGGGTTTGTTGGGTCTTGGGAGACGCGGCTAGGCTCGTAACCTCCTCGTGGGGTCGCCGGCTGAGTGGAACGGGGAATAGGGAAACAGACTGGTGGTAGGTTAAGGGGTGGCTCGGTGGCTTGGGATATATCCGTAAGGGTGTAAGAGGGTGAGAGAAGACGCCGCAGTGAAGGAGTCGCTCACTCACTTACCACCCTCGTGGCCTATAGCGGCCTCACTACCCACCCACTATCCCTCACCTTCAGCCTCCAACCCCTATCTTCATCCCCTAGCTGGTTGCTTGCTTGCCAAGTTGCCTGCCTGCCTGCCAGCTTGCAGAGCCGAATCTTCTACACTACAGAGTCCATACCACCTTGTAGGTATATCCACCTACCTACCTACCTACCTACCTACCTACCCGCCTAGTACCTACCCTATATTGATCGTGGCACGACCCCTCTTTAGTTGTAGATAGGTAGGTAAATACACGAACGCGAAGCCAGTACTTACTACCTACCTACGTATCTACACCTCCACCATTACAAAAGCAGCGATTTTAATAGTACCGACCCTTCCACCTGCAGCTGGTTAACCACCAGCCTACCGATCTCTACCACTTTTCCATCCCTTTCGAATCTTGGAATCACATTTCAGTCGGTGTCAACCCCCTGCCAAAAACTTTGGGGTAACTGTCTTTTGTCTTTCCTTATTTTTTTTATCTCCTTTTCTCTTATTCCCATTTAATATTCACTTTCCTCGTATATCCTCTGCCAGACTCCAGTCATATTGGCCTGTACGCTTGTGTCGCCTACTTCTCAATTTCAGCTGGGTAATCGTCGAATCGCGACCACATGGAAATATTGGGACTGGTATTCGTGCGATTGGTCTGTCGTCTCTATCTACTTCGTTCATTCGTTTATCTGCTATACGGTTTATCAATCTCTGTTATCTCTCTCTCGCACTCTCAACTCCACGCAACTCTCTTTAGCCAATCGATTCACGTAGATACAGATGGCTCTCCTTCTACGGGAGTCAAACGGTTTTTGCCCTCTGCGAACCATCAAGGACCGAGTGGATCCGGTTACCACTCAGAGTCCGAACTGCTAAAGAAGTCCTCCTATCATTATCTCGAAATGAACCCGCAGTAGCGTAGAACCAAGAGCCACTCTACCCCTCAGTATCGTAGGAACAAGAATCTCGTGCAAATTTAGCCCCCAAATTTTTTTCTCAAAATTATTTCCTTTCTTCTCCTCTCTGACATTTTTTTCTTAAATTTCCTTACCCATTATAATTTTCAAAAACTATTCAGTTATTATTTTCCATGGTGTCTCAACGGAGGTAGAATTTTTGTTCTTCATCCCTCGCGAGATCTCAGTAGCGACCTCAGTGGCGCCATCTCTGATAATTTCTCAGGTACTTAAAGAACATGGTACACGAAGATTGGGAAAAAATGGCGTACTTTTCTCTCTTGCCGAGGGTTGTTGCTCCTGTGCTGCTGTGCATAAATCGGGCTTGATGTGAAAGCATCTCCGGGGTAATGGAGCGCAAGGGTTGGCGAGAAGCTGTCGTGGCCAGAGGTGCCGTGGCAGATCCGGGGTAATTGAGAAGAGGAGATTTACTCTGAAACCTCTCCGAGAGAGGGTGGCATCTAGATAGGGTGACTTCCTTAGGGATATCGTGGGTTAACTACTGCGAGAGTAGCAAACTGCTGTAGCTACTTGCTACTAGACTCTCCTTTAAGTACAATGGATCTGTCTGATCCCACTGTTTCCCAGAATTCCATCTCCATGCCATCAAGAGGCCAACGAGACCGCAATCTTTCCCAAATAGTTTGGCATTTGCTATCCTTTTTAAGGCGTCAGAGAAATCTTTCAAGACTGTGTAAACTTAACGTACCCTGTTAGATGCGTAGGCTTAAATTTTAATTTGCATACGAGCTAATCGATAGATATTGAGTAATTTTTTAAAGATAAATCAAGAGATAAGCGAATTATTGGAATACAAATTTTTCACTTTTGATAATGAATCTTGAGCCTATTAAGACCGAATGAAATAATAGTAGTGATTCGTTGATACAAAGATGACTATCGTCTTGTTGACGTTAGTCAACGTCCATATAATGTATATATGTATACATATGAGTATGGTAAGCAAAGTGGAGGCGTATACGTACACATTGCGAAGTATGTAGAATAAAGATAGCTGGTACAGTGAGCTTGTTTGATAATACCTCCATAATAAATTTACGACCTAATGAAAGTTCGCTGTAGCATCCTCTAATTGAATTTAATTATTTTAATGTAAGAATAATTTGATGTGTACGAAGTATTAAAATTAAACTTCGTCAAATTTACCACCTCATCCTATTCATCTCCATCGCGTAATGCGACAGGCAAGTATCAGATGGGTTCTTTGTACCCTGAATACCGGGTGCTTTGTTCCTTTCTGAAAAAAAATGAGGGGAAAATAAATTCGTATTTCCACCCCGGGAATGCATCAGCGACATTTTATTTAATCGCGACTACAGCCCCTAGGGACGAGGGTGAGCAGGATCCAGGTATAGATGAAAGCGATGGAAGTGACGGGGTTAGGGTGAAGTGTGCGTATAGTAGGAGGAGCTAGGGCGTGTAAATCTGCCAAGGGTTGTAAATCTAGAGGGGGAGTGTGCGAGAATCACCGTGAAACGGCTGAACTCGTAGAATATCATTTGACTCGTTCCATCGCTAAAAGAGAGTATCTTCGATCGCTATTTCACCGCCATATTTAATTTCATTCACTAAAGAAAGTCCCATAAAATTGAGAACGTTACGATATCTGCGGAGAGTCATATCTATTTTTTTTTTGTTACAGAGAAACTCGATATCTCCGGCGGAACGTGAAAAGTACAGTAGGCCAAGGAGCACGCCGGATCCTCAGCATCATGAGCACCTGCACCTCAAGAAGATGAAGAAGGAGCAGGACAAGGACATTGGCCATGTGAGTATCCATAACGATGTCCAGGTCCAATTGGCTGAGCGTCCCCAGTAATATGCCCGGTGAAATTCTTGGTAGCAAAGCGACGGTGAAAAGAGTGATCAGGACCTGGTGGTAGACGACGCCAGTGAGGGCCCTACGAGTCCTGCAGCAAATGGGACCTCATCGCCACGTGAGAACGGACTGGACAAATTGGGCCCAGCATCGGTGCCCATGAGTAACCAAGTGAAGAAGGAGGTGCCGCCACCATCGCCTAGAAGCGGAACGAGTAGCAATGCCAGCACGCCTTCGGCGAAGAAGATGGAGGAGCGCGAGAAGCCGACGACGCCAATCTCGAAACCGGTGACACCGACGTCCGCTGGTGGCAGCAGCTCTGGTTCGGGTGGTTTGAAAGCTTCCAGCTCGAGCAAACCTTTGATTTCGGCTTCGGCGGCTGGTCCTTATCCTCCGCATTATCCACCGCCTCATCATCCACCGGCTGGTCCCCACGTGGACATGCTAGGTTATCCTCCTGGGGCACTGAACGGATATCCGGCAAGACCTCCTCTTCAGCAACTTTATGATCCTCATGGGGGTATGAGAGCGCCACTTGGTCCTCTTGGTGTTCCTGGTGGGAAGCCGTAAGTATCGCTTCTATTGCGGAATGTTATTCTTTTATCGCAGCCTTTTCTCTGGTCGTAAAGTGATGGACATGAAACAAGCTCTTAATGCTTCGCTTTTTTTTTATAGGGCGTACAGCTTTCATGTCTCTAGCGAAGGTCAAATGCAGCCCGTGCCATTCCCACCTGATGCTCTGATGGGTCACGGGATACCCAGGCATGCCAGGCAGATCAACACCCTCACCCACGGAGAAGTCGTCTGTGCGGTGACCATCTCGAATCCGACCAAGTATGTCTACACCGGTGGCAAAGGCTGCGTCAAGGTCTGGGACATTGG
>JARQTI010000502.1:214211-240533 GCA_030142655.1 Trachelus tabidus
AAGTGGTTCGTCTCCACGGGCAAGGACAACCTGCTGAACGCCTGGCGCACACCTTACGGAGCCTCGATATTCCAGGTGAGCACGCATTCATGCGATGAGGTAACCTAACCTGTTGAGGATCATGTTGTGTAACGTCGCACGCACGAATGATCCTCCCTTTGACTAAGCAATCGGTAGACTTAACGAGTGAAGTATCAAAAGTATAACCAATCGATAACGATGCACTTTATTTTACAGTCGAAGGAGTCCTCATCGGTGCTGAGCTGCGACATCTCGACCGACGACAAATATATTGTGACCGGATCGGGCGACAAAAAGGCTACGGTCTACGAAGTGATATTCTGAGCTCCCGACGATGTCTCTCGAGCGACTTGTTAATATATACTTAAAATGTACGCTTGTTAAGATATTTATGGAATTAATATATCTAGCGATTATCACGTATGTTTAATAATCAGGATGACAGTACACTCGTCTAGAGATGCACGATTGACATACGGTTAGCCAATTCGCAGAACGATTGTAGATAACGTCATCGTCACTGCGGTTTTATAACAAGTACCAGGATAAATTGGTCTAGCAAGTCATGTGGGATCCTCTTGGATCTGAAAATGTGCTCTGGCTGACGTTGCGTCTACTGATTGGACTAAATAATCCAAAGAGGCATTTGTATTTCCCGGCAAGTGTTTGTGTCACGTGACTTCACGGTGCTGCCCTCGCGCGTTATAGCGTGTAACCAATGAAACTCGAATTGCGAACTGACTGAAAGACGAAGAACAGAAATTTTATGATCTGACGCTATATTAATATTCGAGAACGTAAATAGCTGTTTAAGATTGTATAGAACTTACTACAGTTATAAGTAGGAATCGCCGAGAAATATGAACAAATTCGAGAACGTGATAACACGTTGCCTCATCGAGCGAACGTGAAGATAAGAATTTACAAATAATTCATCATGAGACAAAGAAATGAATGGAGGAGACACGTGATAAAATAAATAAGGTTTCACAGTTTAAAATGGGTACTACCGTGTAATATAAAACATCTACGTGTGCTTGAAAAGAAGAATTAACAAAAGCGTAAACTCATTATTCTTTCTGACGAAATATTTCACTTCTCGTTTTATGGACTATCGAAGTGAACGGAACACAAACGAAAATGCGAAAAGGAATAAGTTAAGTTAAATGAAGAAGCAAATGTCGAAAATGAACATCTGACGAGGTATTTGAGTTTAAGGAAGTTTAAGATGCGTCTGAGAATTAATGCAAGTAAAATGGAGAGCATGTGGATTCGTGTGCACGCGTAGTATGTACGATGAAGAAGTCATGTAGGTGTGCCTACAAAGTGACATGGATTGGCAGAACAATTCATATTACGTGTCAAGTGTGCGTCTGCAGAAGCCTCTGAAAGTAGGCACATCCCGTTGCGAAGTTATACATAAAAACACTATAATTGAATGTAGAGAATGAATTTGTTCTTGAGAGACTGCGTTATTTCTTACAAGATAATTACTTATGTAAAAACCAGGCGGGTTTTGTGCGTTTGTGACGTACCATCTTGATCGACTGTTACACGGATTATATTATCCATGGTAAACACTCTCACGAAGTGTATGACTTGTAACGTGTGAGAGTACAGTCTTTACATATTTTATTGTCACGGCCGCTGTGCAAAAATGCACGTTATACGCTTACCTAGCGCGATGATATTCGCGATATCCGTGCGATTATAGTTTTGACTGTGACTGTAAACTTGCACGTTCAATCATGAACGGATAGTTTGCGTTAATGGATATTTACTGCTAGGCTGTATTGGTCTACTGTGTTATTATCAGAAGATAACGACGATAAGAATGAACATGAGAGTGAGAGATGGATGTGGAAATAATGATAGAGAATGAGTGAGAGTGAGAGTGAGTGTGGGAGTGAGAGTGAGAGTGAGAGAAAGAGAGTAGAAATAGAAGAGAAAAAAGCTGCGAATTTCACTGAGAGCCAAAAGTATTAAAATATAAAAGATTCGAGATATAGAGCCAAACATGAAATACAGATACGTACAGGAATATTTATATTTTGTTACAGGAAGACACAAAATGATTTCGCTGTGGTTGTGACAAATAATCGTATTTGGAAAAAAAATAATTGTATATTGTATTATTATATGGAATCAGTATGCGCAACATGCTCTGAGGACTTAGGAATATTTTGTCTGGTGTCGCAATGGATTGATTTTCTAATAAGTCTGAGGTGCAGCTCAAGCTGTGTTCAGAATCATTATGATATTGTTAAAATTAGAAATGTTTTATGCAAAAATTGTCATGAATTTGATACGACCACAGCTTTGATCAGCAATAGACCAATAGAAACAACGATACCTCAAGAAGACTCAATAGTTAATTATCGTTAATGAATTGATTGTACAAAGCTTGTATTCTTTTATGAATAACGCAGGAAATTCTTTTGCTCTCGGTATCCACGTAATTGTCCGTCCCGTATCCTTCATTATGTCATTATATTATCAAGTTCAACGAGATAACATAGACAAGGAAATTTCTTTCCTGAAGGAATTTATTATGCATCTCTTCAAGTATGTGTTGCTTGTCGTTTTGCATACAGTTACATGAAAACTGTTCCTATTGACAAATTAACATTTTTATACACACATCGAGACACACAAATCACATGAGAAATATTCATTCCATTATCATCTTTCGTGTTAATTTTCTCATTGTCATCTCAATTCTTGTCCTTTTCTTTACCATTATTTTTCTTAAAGAAGAAATATTAGAAACTGGACTGTATGTTTTGTTCTTTTCTTTTTTCTTTGTAATATGTCTATGGTGTCGTCAGCCGATGTGGAGTTGAAAATAGATACTTTCATTGTTTCATAAAAGAAATGATTGATAATACCTATTTTATCCATGGACTTCCTATTGCTAATCATGCAGCGTTACAATGTATATCATAGGTTGTTTATAAGAATAGAGTAAATATTTTTTTGCGTAACTATTCAAATTTATAGTTGAAGTAACATTTCTAACTGATTAATGTCAAGATCATTCCAAGTATTCTTTATTAACTTTCATGAATTATTGTTAAAAAACGCTGCATGATCTCCAAAAGAGGCTAGGAACTTTCGACTGCATATCTGTCTGAAGCAGTACCTTTCCAACATCACATGGTAATATATAGTATCTCTTCTGTTGTCGAAATTGTTGGACAATTATATCTGTGTACCAATATTGTACATACACATAAATGCACACTTCAGATGCACAGAGACAAATGGGAGTAAGAAGATAATCCGAGTACTGTGAGCGAATTTGTGCGAGTCCTTATCTCGTGGTAAAACAGTCGACTGCTCTTGCAGTGATACCACAATAATTCATTCAATATGCGATATACATAATTGTCATGTTCAACAACTGTCAAGCAATTTGACCAATAGCTTTACAGGGACACTCGGACACTGGTCTCAAAATCATTTGACAATTATGGACAACCACAATTGTTTAATTCCATCGTTCTGCCACTAGACGATGCCATGTTACGAAAATAACTGTCACTGTCAAGTCCTTAATTACCTGTGTGTATCCGGAAAAAACACAATTATACTTGCAGTGTTGACAGTAAATTTTGAGATATAAGGCTATCGGATGATCAAATAATAAAGCTAGACGAATATAACGTGCAGCAATGGCGAAACGATTTCGAAAATATAGTTCCGGTAAGTAAATTCTAATTAGATTCCTGCAAAAAGTTCAAAAATTTTAGAAGCATTAACACTAGAGCAACAAACCCGTAAAAATGACGGATTTCAGTCTATAGACGTCATATGCGAGATGCGCTGTTGGATATAAGCGCCACGCGATTGGCATGTTTTGTTTCTGAGCGTTTCGCAGTGAAGAGTTAATTGATCATATGATAAAACAGGTAAGAATCAATAATCGCTATTCATACTGCTGCGACCAAAGCTACATTTGGAAGCTACATTTCGGCTAGACGCTGAAGATAAATTAATCTCTTAATTATCTGCAATCTACTGATCATACATAGAACACGAAAACATGAAAGCCAAGATTTTTGTTATAGTATCACGTAAGTTGACATACGATTGTTTGATCATTGTTAAAAATTTATTTATTTTATGTCGCACAACAATGCAACACCACGAAGGGTCCAGTGCCTCGGATTATAATCTGTTTCAAAATCAATCGAGCCAACGTATTTCTGATCCGTTCTTTGCGGTTTTCTGTAGATTGGACACTCGTATAATTTCGGATCCTTTCCCGCAGTGGTGTTTATCGCATAGATATAGATAACTGACATCTGCTCGTAAAGAACCTTTGGTTTACTTTCAACTAATTTTCCCGATTTTCGATCAAGAGACGCTCCCTCTAGAAATAATCCATGGACGTAGACGCCCTCTTGCGGTGGCTCCTTGACGTCTTCTTTGTTGTATCGCGTTATGAGATTTTGCAGAACTACAGAGTCCAAGGCCCATCCTTTGTGAGCTCTGGTGACTTCCTATTAAAGGAAGAGAGTCATGAAATTAATTTTATTTTACTTTCGTATAAATGCTACTTCACAATTTTATAATATCATAGTGAAAACCAACTTGTCGCATCGCAGTCAAGAAACCCTGAGGATTGAAAAATCCAGTCATCCAGAAAACGCTTGGGCGGCCATTATTGCACCATTGCCGAAACTGATGGTCCCTCTCCAAAAGTTCGGTATACCAAAAACCAAGCGTTGCCGATTCCCAGGAAACCTTGAGCCACCTTTCTGGAATACGTGCGTCATACATGGCATCCAAGGATTTCCGTAATCCTTGAC
Source organism: Trachelus tabidus (assembly GCA_030142655.1). NCBI lineage: Eukaryota > Metazoa > Arthropoda > Insecta > Hymenoptera > Cephidae > Trachelus > Trachelus tabidus. The sequence continues at coordinate 219,047 of JARQTI010000502.1, forward strand.
TCATAACTATAGTACCATCTATAGCTAATTTTAAATCAGTTAAGGTTGTGCGAACCTCACTTATCACTCTGGTTATCCTGCAACATTGAATGATAATTTAAAAGATTTTTCAATTATTTTCAATATATTAATTCAATCTGTAATCGACAAAACTGGGGCCAAAGGTATAAGGAAAAAAATTAATTACATAAAAATAAAATATCCGAAAAAACAGATATGCTGTGATTCACGACTGGCTAAATCGTGCGGTCGAATCTTATGCGTGAACTCTTGTAAAAGAAATTAATTTCACAAATGCAAATTTTTCAAATTGTAAATACTCGACAATTACAAATATTACTGTTTCATCCAAATCTCAAGAATTTTTCCATGAGTCTCAACTCGATTGGTTAAGAAATTTATCCAGATCCTTGAACACAAACGTACGACATTAGTGCTTAAATGTTTCTGCATGTGCATTTTGAAACCAGAAATCAACAAATATCGTGCAGCATCTTCCATGCGATCGTGCCCAAAAAGTCTTCGTAATCACTTAACAACGACAGTAATGTCGTGTATCTATTTTTATACGTTATACTAACCTATCTATTTCTTGCCTCAAAAATATATTCATGGGGAACAATGCTCCCATTCTCTGCAAAGCCTCTCGGACTTCAAAAGCATTGTATTGTTGGGGCAATTTGGCCAACATGTCTTCGGCCAATTTATAAACAACACTTTCTCTGGTCTCCCCGCCCTGGGCGCCACCTTCCTTTGGCTGTACATTGAGAATGGTGTCCAAAATGCCCTTGGCTGTATTAATCTGATAGGTAATATCAGCATTTGAGTGAAGACCAAAAACTTCGGGCGTGTCGGTAGCGGGCAATCCATTAATATAATCGATATATCCCTGAAGACTTCGAGTTTGAGGAACCCTGTAGCCACGATAAAATTCAAATCCTGGCCTAAGAAGTACGTCGCAGAACCAAACGTGCGTGAAGGTAGTCAGAAGACGTTTGTCAAAGTCGTCGGTAACTCGACCACCGTACTGAACCTTGAACCCGAGAATTTTATGAACCGCATTAATGTTAAAAAGAAATTCAACTATAGCAAAACAAATGACTAGAAAGCCAATATTATAGATACCTCTCCAAGCATGTAACAAACGGTAGGCCAGGACACGCCTTTCTTAGGATCCATGTCGTCCAAGTGATTCTGTATGAACTGTATGGACGCTGCAAAATCCGCTTGATTAAATTCGTACGGTACGTTCCAGCCTAGGGGACCAAATTTTCTACGCTCCTGTACAACGGTGTGTAAAAATGCAACGGCGTATAACAATGGCGGCCATTGTGGTTGTGTACTGTAATCCAAAGCATCCTGCGTGACACCGTGATAAGTCCTTTTCAAACTGGCTCGAATGCCTTGAGGTGGTTCGTTCGTAAATTTTATTGCCATCTGAGACAAGTTAATAAAATTACACGGACGAAGAATAGAAATTAAATGTAAATAGGAAATAAATTATTGCAACTGATACCTGAAGTAGACCAATTGGAAATTGAGCATGCACTTCCGTAGTCATCCATAGTCTAAACGATTCATTGATATTATCGGTTTCTACAAGAGCGTCCATTGCTTCGGTACAAAACGGAAGTGATAGATGTATATTTTGCAAAAGTACCCATCCTCCGCAGGTCATGGCATCATTGATCATTCTGCGAGCGTGAAATTCTTGACCTTGACCCATGGATACTGATCTCAGCGCTGCCACGGAGAAAGTTGGCGAAAGTTTACAAGACGTCGGTAAAGCAGATTTTTCGATTGCAATTTTAAAAAAAATTAACGACTTACGTGTTGACTTTTGCTTGGCTAAAGCAGTGATCTGCGGACTAGGATCCGAACCAACGGACAATATACAAATAAGTGGAGTCCTTGGTTCAGATTCCAGCCAGGTTGCCTCCAAATCCAAAATCCTGGCTTCTCCGTATTCTTTACCAAGAGACTCAATGATGTATTTCCGTGCTTGGGACAGAGTACGATCGGGACTCCAGGATCTAATCAGGAGCAGCTTCCTGAAGACGTCAAGACTCTTTTGATAACCGCAAGGAAGTTCCTCTTCTTCAGGTTTTTCCTTCTCGTACCAATGTTTCCATTCTTTCTCATTGAATTCAATCTTCGTCAGCACCTCGGAGAAGACCTCGAGTTTGTTTATCTCCACTAGATTCAGCCAGGTTATGTCCAGGATCCACTTGAAGGGTTTGGGTGCTACCGCATTAAGATCCAGAGACGCGCCACCCTTGATAAAGGCCATAAATTCAGCATGAGATATCGCACCTCGGTGACAGTCTATCTTCATAGCCAGCATCAGGGTGAAGAGAGGTTTGTGTCTTTCGTAGAGACTCCTCAGGGTGAATCCCCAGACTTCGTAAGTAAGGTGACGTAAGATGATGTCGATGCGCTCGCTGGTGATGCTGCTCTTGGCGGACTTGGTGATGGAGGCGTCGAATATCGTTAGGAATTGTTTTAAAGAGTTTTGGTACATGACGTTCACGTTGCTCATTTCGACGATCAAGAAGTAGAGGATGCTGCCTCTTGCTGCTACTGCTCTGAACTCTTCTCTGGCTACAGTGATCTTCCTCTCGGTCAATGCAGACACCTGGAGTTTCTCGTTAACGGATTCCGCCGTAGATTTTGTCTCACGAAGAACTCCTATGAGGGCTTCATCATCCACCAGTGAACCTTCCGAGGATGTTAATCTATGAAGCAGAGTGCTCTCCAGCTCTTTCATCGATCGTTGATTGGTCATTACTGATTCAAATAGAGCAACACGTTCAGCCTCCAGGTCAGCCTTTTCCATTAGGATCACTCGACCTAGTAGCTGATCCTCCAAACCCTGCATAGTCACAGTGAAGTCAATAATCGACGTCTTGGCTGATATCTCAGGACTATAAGCAGGATTTGGTAACTTGGTTGTTATGTAGAGCATGAATCCGGGCATGACGTCGCACTCTTTATCACCTACAATCACTTTTTCGATGGATCCAGATTTTATGAAGTTCTTCTCGAGCACGTTGTCGATTACGGGATCTAGCTCTTCGGCAACGTCCTCGATCAACAGTGGTCTTCCAAGTGACAAACTGTCCTCCAGGTGAGTCCTGAAGTATTTGTGATTCAGAGATGTAATTTGTAATTCATTCGAAGCTTCCTTATTCTTGATCCACATTTTACCTTGGTTTTGCGGATCCACTAGCAATGGGTATGACGATGATTTAGTGACGATCAGAGCGTTCTGCACTGATAATTCGTCATTTGGTAGACCTTGAAGTGTCCATTCGGATACCGTCGCCGTATCAACGAGCATGTTGGTGATGTTCAAATTTTGAGTAAATGGAATGCTTCGGATCGTCAGGATTTCCATCCAAGAGACGACCAAGCCTGCTCTATATTGCTGATTGTATGGTCCACAGTAAGATAGAAATCCAGTTGCCAATAAAACATCTCCGACTAGTCTACCTAGTTGAACCTTGAACTCTCCAGACTGTTCGGTCCACCTGATCTTCTCACCGCCCAGTCCATTAATCAAAGCTGTGGCAGCGGTCATTTTTCTGAGACAGACATTAGCTGCGTCCGTTAATCTTTGTTTCTCCGAAACTGCAGCATCATATTGTTCCTTTACAGCTTGCAGCGCCATCTCCCTTTCGGACAACTCCCTCTCAGCATTTGCCAGATCCTCCATAGCTACCTTGAGTCTGGCTTCTTGCAAAGTGAGATTTGCCTTTAGAGGAAGGACCTCCTTGTTCACCGAATGAAAGAACGCCATGGCTTTGGTCCAGGATAAGAGTCCTGCCACGTCACCACAGACTCTTCTGGCAGTCTCCATATTATAGTCCTCCATTTTGAAATATGGTTGTAACAGCTCGACCATTTCGTTATTAATAATGTCCTTGGGGTAGTTTTGTAACTGTAAAAGGAAGGTAGTACTCGCCATCATTTTAAGGGATTCGGCCCAGGAGGGCTTAGGGCATGCTGCGGTTGGGTCTGGTACAATTGGACCCAGTTTTCTCTGAAACAAGATCAGGACGCAGTCCATGATTCTCATGATCAGATGAGGAGGTCGACCCAGTTTCCTCACAGTAGCTATGTGAGCTGGTTTTATAGTGTTCAAGGCTGCTTCCGCTTCTTCGAGAGCTGGTTTCGCAGCTTCCAACTTTTGTTCCGCCAGTGCTTTCTCTTCAGCTATACATCCAACCAATTGTTCCGCCTTCTCTTTGACCTTTTGCACTTGATTCTTAAAGGTCTCAGCCTGCATGGCTCTCTCAGTCACTTCCAGCAAGACGGTTTCAGCTTTCTGGGATGCCTGAGCCAATTCCTGCTCCATCAGGGCCAGGTCCCTCTTCAGCAACTCCACGGATATAGAAGCCTCCTCTAACTTAGCTAAACCAGTGTCCATCCTCTTGGCACCTTCACCCAGTTCGTGCTGTTTTGTACGATAAATATTCTTGTAGCCCCCGATGAAGTTCAGGTAAGACTTTGGTGTGACGTGGGTGGCTCTTCTGAAACGTTGAAAGTACTCGGTGGAAGTTTCAGCGACTACATCCTGTATAGAACCCAGGGCGTTCACTAGGTGTCCTTTGACTTCTGGTGTACAAGCGATTTCAAAATCATGGAGGAAATGTTGAGCTACCAGAATCAGAGCGTCTTTAGGCCAGGGTTGAAACCAGTCTATAGTGCAACCGGATACTAAGGCTGGGAATCTTTGCGCCCTGTTCCTGAACTTCTCACCCACCGGTGAGAAGCAGAAGACCACATGGAGGTTCTGGCTCGTCCTCTGGAGAAAATATTCCATTACGAGTTCATTGTTCAGCGTCCTCTTTGGATTCTCTCTTTTAAGAGAGGGTGTCAGTTCTGATATTATCTCAGCCTGCTCGTCACGAGTAAAGAGATTGCTGATAACACCAGAGCTGAGAATATTATTCAGGTACTCGAGGAAGCCTTCCTCTTTGATGTCAAGGTCAGTGAAAATAAAAGTCGTGCCCTTACCCTGAGCACCGCACGAACGGTACAGTAATTTCAAGTCCTCTAGAAAATTCGTAACGTTGTATGACCTCGTCAGTGCTATTTGAAACGTTTTGTAGCCAGCTATAAACGATGACAATTTAGTTAAACTTTGCTTCCCGGAACCGCCAACACCGACCAGCATCACATTTCCTCTGGGATGTCTTATGACCCTTGAAATCTTCACCAAGTGCAGCATGGCATCCGGGAAGAAGACCAGGTCCATTCCAGCTCCACGTTGCATCTCATTGTATTGCGATAAGAACATCTCTAATCTATCCTTAAGAATTTGTTGGTCGAATACAGGCTCATACACTTTTGGTAGTTCCATATCCGCATCCTCACCTTCCTCACCGGTGGGTTCCGGTGCGTCCCTTAATAATAATAAAGATACATTACAAATTAGATTTTTTTTAAATTGAAATTGCGTCAGACATCTCACCTCATAAAGTCCACAAACGCAGGGTTCGGTTCCACCATCTGAGCGAAGCGTTCACCAAGAACTTCTTTAATAACGAGTACCAGTTCTTTATCCAACCAGTCTTTGTCCGACTGCAATGTGAACCTGTCGCTGAAGACCCGTGTGCACTCGTGCTTCCACAAAAGCATTAAAATACTTTCTCTTTCGATGACGGTCGAGAGAGTGCCTACCATTCCCTGCCAAATACGAGACAGGTCGCGGAGACTGAAGACGTAGTGAAACTTGGCAGGAGTAGGTAACAATTTAGCACGCGTCCGCTGCCAGAGTATTCTGGTCAGTGGTACCAACTTCTTTACGAGACTTCTGATTTCCGTTGAAAATCCTCTTTTCGAATTGTAGTGACCTTCGCCGAGGACACTGAAGATCCTATCGATGGAGGAGTCGTTTGGCAGAGTACAATTGAAGATGCAGAACTGTCTCTTGAGTCTGGACGGTATATCATTTCTTCCACCACCTGGCTGACACATGGCGCCGAGAAACGTGACGTCCACGATTGTCGTGAAGTCACCAGGTTTCTCCAGGGAGTAGAATCCTTTCATGTCCATCGTCTGTCTTACGATCTCATTAGTGACCTGATCTCCCCATTCGTTTATCTGGGGTAGATTAATGTCATCTATGAAAACCAACATCTTTTTGCCACCTGGCGGCCCGAACGTGCTGCCCATACGTTTCTCAATGTAGCTTTCAATGGTCTTTTGAAATTGATATGAGGTCGTTGCTGAGCTGAAGTTGAAGGATCTACCCAGAGTGGTCTCAGGATTAGCCTTCTTCATGTATGACTTCATCATCACCGTTTTCGCCGAGCCCTGTTCTCCGATCAGCAGGACAGCCCTGTCCTGTCGTCCTATAAGATCTATTAGATACTGAATCCTTACATTATCTGGTATAGGTATGAGGATGCTGCTATAATCCGGAGTGGAATAATCGGGATAAATGTAATTAGTGACCATCGTGGTCCAGGTATCCCACTTTCCCTTTTCATTGACCACGAAATCAAAAACGGTCGCATTTGGATACTTTTCCGAAGTAGGAAGATCAAAGTTCTCCAAGTTCTCTCGCAGGTACTCGTCGTATTTGAGACGATCCTCTGTCTCCAGAAGAGCACCTATTCCCCAGACCAGGGCGAAGACGTATAACCGTTGTAGATGATCTGGGCTCATTGGCTGTGGCTTGTCCTTCTCTACATCATCGTCATCTTCATCGACCTCTACGGGTGCTTCGGGAGGGACCAAGCCTTCTAAAAGGCATAACATTTGACGTACTATGTTGCATTGTAAAACCTTAATGGCCAGCAGTAAGGTTTGTGTACTCCAGGCGTAGGTCGATGCAAAGGAATCGTTAAAAGCCTTTTCAAAAACTTCCTCTTCCAATGTAGTGCGTCTTTTGAGCCACGCAGTAACTACCGGCTTCCAGTCCAAACCGGAAGAGCTCATATAGACCATCCCATTTCGTGACACAGTGGCGGGACTGGCATTGTCTATATTGTGCGGCTCAAAAATGATTTTGCAGGTAGGCGCCATAGCTAGTCTGTCGCCATTAGCTAAGGTCAGGGTTTTATTGTCGTCAAGGACTGAGTTAAGGTTTTCGATCCAAATACTATCGACTGGTCCATCCAGCACGAGCCAGACGTACTCTCCCTTTTTCAATTTCAAAGTCTTACGCCATAACGCTGAAAATATTCCATCGGTCCAGTCATTCGTTGCTACGTCCAATCGTCCAAACATTTGCGCTGCTGTTATGCTCTTTGGATTCATTCGCATTTCTCTGGATGGAATGGTGATTCGTCATACTTGCAATATCGAGTCATTTATTCTCTTATCTCTGAGTTCACTCACCTGTGACTATCACCGCACTGAGTCAGTGCTCTCATCAGTATCTGGATGCAAGTAGTCTTGCCTGCACCAGTTGGACCTAAAGTCATTATACCATGTCTGACTCGTTGTGTTTCGTACAATTGGATTAGTTTAAGAACCCACGGCGGATGATAAACAAGACCAGCTTCCTGAACTTGCTGATCTATCGCTGCTTCTAGGCTAGGATAAGAAGTCTTCTCGAGAGCCTGATTAGGAAAGAGATCTGCCACCAATGATATGAATAATGGCTCATCTTCGTCTGTTCAATCGAAATGACATTTGTTACTGATTTATATTGTCAAACAAAAAGATTATTAGACGTTAGAATAATCGTCGAGTTTTATGAACGCCCGTGGGGAATATTTTTATAGTCGACCATTAGTATCGTTTTTATTATGAAAATTGATGATTTACCTATCAACTTTGACAGATTCATATCTCTGAGTACTCTCATGACTATAGTGCTCTCTGAATCCTTGGAATTTACTCTTTTAGCAGCTCCTAGGGTTCTAAGAACCGAGAGAATGTTCCTTAGTCCAAAATCATAGTGAACCTAGAAACGTCATATTACACAATTGTATAACGTGATCTAGTTAATAAGTATCATAAGTTTTCAACTACCTGTTTAGTAAGTTGCTCCTCGCACAATTTATAAAGAGTATAGAACTTTCTGGCTAATGTGATATTTTCCAAGAATCCACAACTAGCCAATTTCACTCTGATGATGATTTGTCTGTCTGGTACCATCATAGCGACGGTACGAAATTGTATCTTTAGATTTTCCGGAAGTTCCTTCCTGCCCGCATATCCTGGATTCTATGAAATAACGAATTATAAAGCATATCTCCAGCACGCATCAGATGCGTATTTTGAAGTGGAGTGAAGTGCACAGAAATAATTACCATCGTTATAAATATACCCAACTCTGGGCACAGGTCTATCTGATCGCCGTCGGTAAAGACGAATTGCTTCTTCTTTTCCTTCTTTGCGGCCAGGACAACCGCGACCTGCTGCGCTGCTACAGAGAGGACTGGTAATTCGATTCTGTTAAACTCGTCAAAACATCCCCAGGATCCACTCTGTGCCAGTCCTTTATAGATACGACCCAATCCTCTGTAGTCCATTTGATCGGAACAGTTGAAAACCACCACGTACTTGGCCAAAGTCTTCCCCATGTCTTTTACGGTTTCTGTCTTTCCGGTTCCTGCTGGTCCACATGGTGACCCACCCATGGACATGGCCAGTGCCTGAGCTAGAGTGATGTAGCACCTGTAGCGAAGAAGCAGGACGTTTATAAAGTTTTTATGAAAAAGTATCTACTTGAAAGAGGTTTTTTCTGCTTGTCCTATGTATGTGTTTTAATAAATTCTTCTGTATGTTTTACCTGTCAGTCAACGGAGTGATAACCAGACGCTCTGTGCAGCCAAGATATTCATTTTGATAAGTGAATTGAACATCAGTGATGGATATTGCTGTCTTGTCTAAATCTTCTTTGAAATAAAATCGACATTGCTTTAGCCACTCGAAATCGTTAACTGATCTCACGTTCATTCGGCACTGTCATTGAAGAAAATTATCAGCATTGATATTTGATAGTCTTATTAAATTTATTAGCCGTATTATCTAATTGTACCAGAATATCGAAAATGTCACGTTGATGTACATGGATTGTGATCAAGGTTTCGAATTTGGTTCTGTCGATTTTTGTCAAATCTCTGGTTGTTTGGTCAATTAGTGTATTCAACAGTTCCAAAAATCGGTTGTTTGTTTCACCCATTATTTTTTTATCCGCTCTCGCTTGGACCAACGCTAGTTCAGCATCCCTGGTCCAGATCATTTGAATACCCAGTATTCCCACTTGTGCTGGCATTTTCTCCAAAAATCCAAGGAGATTGAAATTCTGATCATTGATCATTCCATTGGATTGTCGTATAATTGAGTGAATAGACTGTTGAGACGTTTGAAGAAGCTGCATCAGCCAGGTCTCTACCGATCCTTCAGCTCTTACTGCTCTTTCCAACTAGATATGGTATTAAGATTTGATAATAAAACTTCAAACAATTTAGTAAAGTAATAATGGAAAATAATAATAAAAAAATGTCAAATTGTCACCGCAATCGTTTCTCCCTCCGACGAGACAATTGCAGTCATCTTATTATATTCAATATCATGAAATTTCACGTATCTAGTGTTATCAAATATAGATAACAAATGATTCTGTATTGTATGCGAATCAGATGCCTGTCCGAGAATCTCAAGAAGTGCTGGATCCGACACAAAAAAGAATCTTGGGAACATCATCCGTTTCTTCTCCAAGTACCTGAATAAAAGCAATTATTTGTAAAAGTGTAAAAAGAAAAAAATATTAATTTATTGACTTTTAACCCACAAGCATAAGCATACCAAAGAAATCCTAGAACCTAACGCCGAACTTCATAAAATTTACCCGCTTAATGATTTTTGACACAGCTCGAGCTGTTCCTGAAGATGTGGCAAAAGTTGTTTAAGTAAGTCATCCCCAACGCAACATGGCACGACACCAGGAGTTTCGTGTGCACGTTGCATAATTTTCTGCCAACTCTTATCAATTTTACTGAATCTTTTGGCCTCTTTGGGTAATTGTTTGGCTATGTCACCGCCCACGAAGACAGCCTCGAGATAGACCCACATGTTCTGAACGAGTAGCCACCTCTCAAGTATTTCATTGGTGTTGGAGAGGTCAGTGACCCACTGTTGTATCTGCTTCCTGAAAGGCGCATTATAGCGATTGGACATAAGGGATCCAAGAACCATTAGACTGTCCTCGAGTTGCCCGATAGTTTCCGCAGTGGTGTCACCCCGTAGCAAGAGTTCACCTCTATTATTAAAGGTCATGAAGGTCAACTCGTGAGCGGACCATTCGTTCACGACCTGCCTCAACTTGGCCTCGATATCCCTCTCCTTCATTGCCGATATACAGATGTCCTCAATGTCCTCCTTGTATTTGAGAAGCGGCGCCTCCAGGATGTTTTTTAGGCAGAACCCTTCGCTCTCGAGGTCAAACGTATGACCTGTGACCTCGACTATTCTCTGCCAGTGACGCGGCTTCATTGCCTTGTTCGCCATTAATTCCAGAAGGGGGCACATGTCGTTAAAGTCGTCTATTGTTTTCTTAAGTGCGAAAAACGCCGGCCATTCCTTTAGGCCTTTGGGCAGTTTACGACAGCGATTTTGAAATTCCATAAGCTCGTTGTTTATGTCTTCAATGTTGACCTTGTGGGATTATAAATATTTTTTTATATTAAAAAAACCTTAACAAGGATATCCATACGCGATAACAATATTTCATAAATTTTACCTCGCCCCACGGTATATCGTAGTAACTGCTGACTCTGTCGATAACATCGTTATACAACTTGTACAGCTTCTGCAGAAGGTTGAGCTCTTTTCTTATCTGTGACAGCTCGGGGTAGTCTGTTGTTGGAAGACCAAAAAGTTCTTCGCCACTCTGATAAGTCTGTAGCTTTCGCCACATGCCATCGAATCTGTTTTGAAACAGTATCTGCCTGTCGGATGCTTCTCTGGGTGTCAGACCAGGTTGCATTGGTCCAGAACATCTGTACTCCTCGCAGTAGGCTTCGTTGTCGATTCGAAATTTTTCTAGGTTGTTTCTTAGCTCTTCCTCGAATTGAGGCTGTAAAGTCAATAGGAGGACGTGGCTGTCCAAGGCACGACCTTGAAGCTGTTGCCACGTGTATCTGAGGTTGTCGACTTGCTCCAAACACTCGCGGTCGACTGGGACTTCGTATCTGGTGACAATGTTGAAGGCTTCTTCTATTGGGTCTATGCGGAGTTCCATGTCGACTTCTTGCTCGCGGATCTTCTTCAGGGTCTCCATTATTAAACGCACGTCGTCCAGGTCACGTATCTGTCTATCCAATTTCCGCTCCATTTCGTTCATCACTGCGTAAACGTACTCCATTTCTCTACGGTACTTCTTCTTCATGGCTTGGCCTATTTTCCGGGTAGATCCTGAGACAATTATAATTTACGTTATCTTAAATTGAGTCAATAGACTCTTACTGTTTTCAATTTTTTTTTATTTGCCTTTGATCTCCGTATAAAGACCATATTTCAGTTTTTCAGTTGACACGACAATGGACGTTCCAAAATACATCATGTCCGGATCCGTTGATAGTCTATCTTCTAATTCACCATGTTTTCGTAATATTGTTTCGAATTCGGGGAGTGAAATTTGCAAAAGTTCCCTGACGCTGCGTTCATTTTTCCAAAGGAATTTGTACGGTTTCCATCGATCCAAAAAATTAGTCAAATCCTGCTCGAAGAATTTCAAAATGAATTTATATCATATTTTATACGTTCCTAATATCCGGTTATATTATTTACTTATGCAATATTGGCCCACCTGGCGAAGCTCCTGCGTACAGGTGCTCAGCATCGACAGCATCTTGATGACCTCCTTGTTCTCCATGACCAAACTGTGAAAGTTTCTCTGCTGAACAGGAAATGCCGGTTTGTCCTCCGAGATGATCCTGTAGAGTCTCTTTCTCCTGATCTTGGGGTCGTTGAAATCGACGTTCTGCCGTTCAGTGACGACCTGGGTTCGCATCGTGTCTATGAGATTTTTTTGTCCAGGGCGCTACGTCATGAGCGCACAAGGAACGTCCTGGCGACATGCAAGAAGTGCCAACACAAGCGATGCATGCAGTAGGGTAGAGAGAAAACGCAGACATTGCAGTTATAGACAAGCAAGAAGATTCAGAGGAAAATAAATGACCGCAGATTTTTAATTCTTGAGAGTCAATGCATCTTAAAGATTTTATTTATCGAAGGGTTTCCATGCGTTGCGCAATATAATCGTGCAATTTTATAAAATTATTATCCATTGGAAATTCACATTCAATCGTGGTCCAAATTACAAAGTTAAAATTAAAAAAAAGTTTACAACATGACACGCAGAAATGGGTATCTTGGATCAGGCAACAAGCGACATAGGATAAGTTCAATAAAATATTAACAACATTAGAGTTCAGTGGAGAATGATAAGATTACCTTCTCTGGCACTTTGTTGCTTCCAGCATCCCACTGCGCTACGCCCTTGGCTACTGCAGCGATTTTTTTACCTGCCGTCGTCAGCGCCTCCTGGACATCCTCTAAGCTCGGCCTGACTGTCACTGCTGGTATCATCAAAATTGCGTGGAGCAGGAATACAGGATTTGGCGGTACTTCTGCAAATGAATGAATTAAATTTTTTTGGAAAAAAGTCTAGAATAAATTTATATTTTTCAACAGTATTTATTTGCTCCTCTTACCGCTATCCACTTCCCGAACGAATCTCTTTCTCAAAGCATCCAATGAACTTCTTGTAACCTTTATCAGCACGTCCACGACCTTTCGAGAATAGTACCTTCTCATCTCCGATACAGCGTTACGTACCATTTCTTGCATGCCTTTTGATAAGCCACCACCAGGAATTGTTAGAAGCTGATGTGGGTTATCAAAACACGCCCAGACAACAGACCAGTCTTGCTGTTGCTGTTGGGTGGCTTCTTCAGCATTGTCTTGACCATCTGAATCTAGATGAAGACGATTCATAAGTATAGTACTTCTTTTGCAGCGATATGCGTCCCTACCTTCGTTATTGAGAAAATCGAATCGATCACTTTCACTCGTCCCTTTGAAGCTCGCCGCCGCATTCTTCACCAGCTCAAGAACTTCTTCAACAGCCTCTTCAATCATTAAGCTCTTCCTATGTAAATCGACAGCTGCGAGTCTACATGTTTCTTCAGTCTTTTCTATGAACTCTTCAACGCTCCAAGGTTGATATTCAGGCAGAGCGTGAAGACTGACCTTCTGCATGCTGGACAGAACTTGAAGAATTCTATCAGAATCGCACAAGTCATTAATTAGTTCTCATTATTGTTGTATAAATTAGTTTTATTTATCATTTCTATTGTACCTATTTGCGTATACATCGTGAACTCTTCCTATCAGTATGTCAAAAGTTTTTATCTCATCTCGTGTATTTTGACAGAAATCTTTCCATCCCGGTTTGGTCCAGGTCAAACTAACGAGTGCCGGTCCCAAGAGCGAAGCCACTCGTACGAGATGTGGCAAAAGAAGTGGGCGCACTTCGAGCTTCACTTTCCTCGCGGTGGCAACAAATTCTTCAATGACCAATTGTAACGAGTCTGTGACCAGAGTGAAGTGGTCCCTCTTTGACAGGATAGTCAAAGCGACGATAGGTATTTCCAGTTGAAGTTTTGCAAGGCAATCAGCCTCCCTCAAAAGGAGTGTAATGCGAGATTCCAGGTTGACCTTGATCTTGCCTGTTCCTTCGTCCACGGCCAATAAAGGTCTGAAGACGAAATTAATTTAAATATTAAACGGATGGCAAAATTAATCATATACTTTTTTCATATTCTAATGTATATAAATAGAACCTTCGAAGGCTGTCTTCAATAACCCAAGAATTTTGATGACTCCAGACATCGGATACGTCGGTTTGATATTGAAGCAATATGGCTACAGCGTTGTTATATCTTCGTACCAGATCAGCAGTCAGTGGCAAAGTTCTGAGAACAGGATGGCTAGATACGGATGCTGCTAACTCATCTAAATGAACCCTAAACACGAAAAATCGGAGAGGAAGAAGTTTATATCTGATTGGCACGCCAAATTTCGCGTTTTGGATCGATCGGTGTCGTTAATTACTTCAAAGACTTGGCCCAGGTGAGTCTACCAGCTATGGGTGGCATGTGCCTCGGCAGGGATGGATCATCCTTTTGTCTCTTGAATAACTTCAATGTTCTTTCAATTTCTTTATCGCAATAGCGCACAACCATGTTGTATTTCTCGTCCAGTTTAGTTAGAGGAATTTTTTCGCTCACCTATGTGGACCAATAAATCGAATTGAGAATATCGATTTTGTATGCTGACCAAATTATGGATTTTGAGGAAAATGACCTTTTCGAATCTTGTTAAGAATCTGATGCCTTGCGGCGTCTCCCACACGTCTGCATAATTCTTTTCTATTATGCTACCTATGCTCTGCTTCAGAGCATCGGTCTTTGACATAAAAGTTTCATAATCTCTGTCGAATTCGGCATTTCTTGGATCCAAATAGTCGTATGATTTATTTGTAGCCATTCGTTTTGCTTCTTCAAATGTCTTCATAGCGTCGTCCAATGCTGTAAAGATTAGGTGATATTTATCAAAAAAATTTTTTACCCGACTACGATAAAATAACCATATTCCATCCCTGCAACGGGCGGAAAATAATCAATTTTTGACCAGAGAGAAAAACAAGTGATTTTGCGGGTAAAAAAGTGATTATTGCGAGAAGAAAAAAACTAAACATAAGAAATGAGATGTGAATCTACACCCATATATTGCAGTGTTGTGTCGTTGCAAGCATAAAAATATGGTTATTTTATAAATAGTCGGGTAAAAAGTAGTATATGGCACACGGGAGGAGTGCGGATTTTCACATCGTGTTCGTGTTGCTCTCGCTTCGCTCGGGCAACAAACCCGGATACTTTCCTCTCTTGTGGCATAAAGTACTATTAAATATTTATAGGAAATGTATATCTACCTTCACCAAGAAGTAACCCTTCCATTCTCCTCTCGAATAGTTTCTGATAATTCTCAATGAGGTCGAACATTGTTAAAATTTGTCGAATGCGCGAACAAAACAAATCAAATCTACCGAACACGTGAGTTTCCGAAAATGAAAATTCCTGTTCGGAAACGGCTGGAGAGCAACGTACAAGTCGGTACGTCTCTCTGTAAGCCCTTAAAAAAATAAGGAAACGTAAATATATTGTTCTTCCAGTTTCTTACGACTGGATTCTTACTAATTAAATGAAAAACTTTTATCTTACTTATTGAGTCGTAAGCAGTGCTTCAATTTTAATCTTACTGCAGTTCTATCTTGATTCCAAACGCTTTCACGGCCACGCTTTGTGACGTAATCCCTACAGGCAGCGATCATTTGATTGGTGATTTTAACCATTAGCGAACTTGTTCTTTCGGAAGTATTGTAATATCGCGACACACTGTATATCAGACGAACAGTTTGCAAAAGCGATACCAAGGAATCTCTCATTTTGACCTGCAAATAATAATTTTGAGAATTTCGTACATGTCTATGCATAATTAAGTATTTTTGCTTCTACTTTTTTTTTTTTGGAAAAATCAAATTACTGGATCATCGAGATACAAGCAGTGACAACATTTCTCCATCGCTTGAATAAACTTCGCATTATCTTTGGCCTCATTGTAGCAATATGTGACCTCGTCCTCAGCATCCGTCCATTCTTTTATTAATTTCGACCGGGACACTTGAAGACATAATAAGGACATCCTTACTTCGTGATCCTGCCATAACGATATTATTATTGGACTTTATCTTCGTAATCTTTATTTGATACAACAGCTAGATATTAAAGAATGACTTGCTTGCATAATTATTAAGAAAACTAGAACCTGTAATTTTGCTGCAAGTTGACTGAACTGCGCACCCCTTCGCTTCCAATACTCTAATTCCTGCTGTGGTCCAGAATTGTCATTCTCACGTCTAACCTGCTTGCTCTCCAGCATAAAGTCCTTGAGCTTTTTGATCCACGATTTGACTCTCTCTTCGATTCTCAGCACGACGCCATCCTTAGCTATGAGCGTCTTGGCTTCTTCAAAGTTGTGGATGTCAGCCATCATTGATTCACCATCGTCAAAAATACTCCCTTCGTCGGCTACTTCTTCGCAGACTGTACACAAGTGATTGAGCATTTTAGCAAAAATTATCGGCGCAGACATCCCATGGATGTCCCTTGGATGTCCATCAAGAATATTTTGCTATCGGGAAAGAGTCTTTGCAAAGCATTGTGAAATATAGTCATGAAATGACCTTTTAAGGCACTGCAGAAAGATCTGAGTCCAGGTAATAAGAGACTCTTAATCATTGGGCAATCAGCTTCCTCTTCGGGGCTAGGATGGGCCAGGGCATCCATGAAGACACGATCTACTATTCGCTGGATCGAGGCTATCATGCTGACCTTATTCGTATCAATGACCCCGGTGTAGAGATCTCTATGAAATCCTTCTTCCGGTAATTGCTTCGTGATGTTAATACTGTAGCATTGACGTGAATCATTAATGCCTTTGTAAAATTGTTTTTTGAAAGATCGTGCATAAATATTTGGTTCCGTAATGCAGATATTGTTTGAGAATTATTCTTATAAAATTTACATACTGTATGTGGCGTGTGTTACATAAATACACGTACGTTGCATATCACTTAAAATTGCGCGTATGACAAATTTTGGAAAAATTCATGTATTTTACTTACCGAAATATATATATGCAGATTCCTGTGCACGGAACCTGCCAGCCGTCAGTTAAAAATAATTTCTTCTTCGTCGGTTCTCTGGGTTCTCTGGGTTCCTTTGTCTTTGTAACCGACGAATTAGGCCCTACGCGTGAACCCTTGACCTGTCCCTTTATCAACAAGTATTCCATCACGAAATCCATTTTTGGTAAAAAAGATTTAATAGCCAACAACACTCGTAAGTACCATATCGATAGACCGTACAGCTTCCGATTCTTCTATTTCCTGATAAAACCATATAAGAGTAGATCTCACGTGTGGCAGAAATAACTGATTTATCTCGTCGAGCATATCTCCATCGAATGCATGGTCCATGACCTTGTGTCTTGGGAGTGAAGTGGCATCCATCAGGATCTGGAAGACAAACTCCAGCCTGGGGTCCATCTCCCCACGTCTGGCTTTCCTCTCGCATTCCTCCCGTCTCTTCTGCAACACCAGCATCCAATTCCAAAAATCCTGACCATCCACAACGTCCAGTATGACATCCTCAGAAAAAATCTTTTCTCAGTAATTAAAAATGATCCATTATATCTGTTGATAACGATGCTTTTAATGAGTCAGAGACCTGCAGAACATCACCGGAACCTTCTTCGTCGCTTGATCCATCCGAATTGTCGGAACTGTCCTGGACCATCCGCGGACCCTGAACAAACATGACGGCATCTCCTCGACGTGCCCGTCAAAACGAAACTGTTCAGGACGTCGAGGTGTTCCTAGGCTCGCACTCTCGGCGAGAGGCATTTGCATGGTGGGAGTGCTAGACGCGTGTGGAACAGGGGTGGCTCAGGGGCGTAAGAAATTTCTGTAAAGGGTTCCATAGGGTAACACAGGTATAGCATAGAGTGCTACAGTTTATACTAAACTGTTAGACTATACTAAAGTGTTTTAGGGGAAGATTTGGCTTTCGTGCCGTGTCTGGTACCGCCTTTTATCTGTTGATACGCAAACCCTTATCACGCATCCTGGCTTATCTATAAAGAGAATCTGTGGAGGATGTATTGCTGGATACAACATCCATTTCAAGAAATATAAAAGAAATTGTAAACAAAAATACTTTTTTTTTTTATCTAGAACTAGTATATAGGTTATGGGTGATTTAATTTCTTATTGATGATTACACTGTAGCTATATTACATAATATTGTACTATAAGTCAGCACGCTGCTCATGATTTAAGCCTTGCGCAATTGTCGGGAATAAATGCGCTTACGATAATTCCTATAGAGATATTCAGTATATGATTATGCAATATCTTTGCATTACACGTGTTTCATTATAATACGTGATTTATTGCTGCTTTCACTGACATCAGGTATACTATTCTCTATCAGAATTAGATCAGCTCGTGGATATATCAGTCGGCGAATACGACTGGCAGCGACGCGTGTCGCATGCAAGTTCGTGATATCTAGAAATATTGTATATTTTCTGATATTGTTTAAACAAACTTATATATTTATCGTGCCGTTAATCCGATCATTGTCATTTTAATGATGACGGAGAACGATTCTTAGTGAAATTCTTCATAAGATAATTATTTTAGTAGATTAGTGTACTGTAGAGGAACGAAAATCGTGGTACGATCGAAAAATAAGTGAGTCCTCGTGATAAAGTAAATTGAAATTACAAAATTAAATTTTTTTTACGGATCTTCATTTTTATGGAAATCGACTTAAAAAATTAGTCGGGTACACGCGTGGACTTTACTAAAGCTCGACTTACGCAACTTGTTACAGATCACTGTTTTACCTTCGTATGTGTATAGAATATTATGACATAAGATATTTTTAAATAAATGAATCGATATTACAATTTTTAAAACAATTGATTTTGTTAATTTAATACCTGTTGAGAATGTCGAATCTATTGTTGATTACAAAATTGTGCTCGAATCCGAGAGTCACGAGAAATATCTAAGGTGACCTGAACCTACAATTTTTCAAATGCCTGGTTGACGTGGAATTGTATAGAAATATGAAAGAAAATAATATCTCTAACAAGATTCTTTAAGTCGAGTTTTAGTCAATTGCACGCGTAGCTGATTGATTTTTATAATCGATTTTCTTAGAAATTAGGCCTCGTAGAGAAAAAGTTTATTTTGCAAACTCGATTTACTTTTTCATGAGAAATCAGCTCCTTTCTGGTTATACCATGTATTTTGCCCCACCCTATATATACACACACATATATATACACGTTTGCCAAAGAGATATTTTGGGGACACGAAAAATTAGAGGGCGTTAGCTAATGTTTTTCTTTAAAACTACTATCTTGACACATCACAGCATTGGAGTCCTGACTTAATCTAACTTAACGAAACATTTCTAAGCTTATCACAAATACTGGATGACTGACATTGAAAAATATATAAAAAAAGTTGATGAGTCAGTCCACTTTATGGTCCTCAAAACAGTCGTTACACTGAAAATTTTTTGAGGGCGGTCGCCAAAACAGCCATCTGTCCTCAACATAGCAACTTCGTAAATGAAATCGTCCCCAAAGTATCCCCACGAAAAAAATATAAGAGATGTGCATCATAACACCTAATATAAAACGTTCGACTATACATTAAAGAATCTTTACCCAGTTTAGAAATATTTTATTAGGAGGTTAGTTACGTGTAACGCTTTAAAAATTGCACGCTTTTGGGTTAGAAAAAAAATAATTAGTGGCATTTCGGTCAATTTGCCATGTATTTTTATTCGTGTTGAAAAAAGTGTTGTTTTTGTCTATAGAATGGTGTTCATTTTTTTTATAAAAATATTATGCCATAAATCACTGAAGTTGCTGGTTCACCCGAAAGCGATACTTACATAGATAAATAATGATTTTCATTTTTTTTGTTTTAGCCCACCTGGAATAGCTGAATCACGTGTATCGGTCAACGACCGCTCCTCTGATATGTCTCATAAAATTGCGAGTATCTAAGTGGAGAATCTGTTGCTAAAAATGACTAGAAATTTTACTGAATATTTTATGACACTGGACGCTTTGCTGGGGCGATTCCTCCCCCCCAAAAGTAGGTCAATGTACGTTCCTGAACAGAATTTTTAATCTGCTGACACAGTCTTGCAATATTTTGAATGCTTCTAACATTGAATTTACATACGCAGACGTCTTCCTTATTGCCTTATGAAAAAATTAATTTATATAAATGTCATTTTAGTGATTATGCAATAGAAAGAATATTTTTAAGTGTCTGCAGGCACCTCATAGGATAGTGAATAATGCCTGTCAACCTTAAAAGGTGATACACGGAAGTTTACAAGTCTAGGATTAATAATAAAGAAAAAGACAAGAAAAGTTTAAATAAAATACGAGTAATTTTTTAAACCCAAAAAATGCAATTTTTAATTTGTTGTTTTAGTAGTTATTTTTAGTGCGTTACTAGGCGACTACCGCCTTAATTGTATAGCAGCTTACTCTAGCTTCGTCCTCTGCCTCCGCCATCGCCAATGGGCTTGTCCTGGTTGGTTCAGAATTATTTTGAAAAACGACAAAAGAATAATACAAGACAAATGACTCTTTTACTTCTTTTCTACGGCGACTTTAAACAGCAGACCTACGTTCGCGTATACCGCCCGCACTGTAATGCAATATTAACTACGTCAGTCCTTCCAGTCTCTCTTGCACTTCCTCTCTTTCTCAGTTCCTTCCTTCCTCTCTCTCTGTCTCTCTCTCTCTCGCTCTGAGCTTTACACAATTTAGCCGAATGCTAATAGTTCGAAACAAGTTCCAGCCAGCCAATCTGGTAAGAAGTTTCGTCACGAACTCCATCGATGCTTAGTTATAGAATTTATTGATTTTTTTTCAGCAACAACCATTTTATCCAGTAATTTATAATCCATCAGCATGCTCAAAAATCTAATAAGAAAAATATGCTGTACCACAAGATACATTCAAGCACAGCAAAACTAAATTCCATACACGTCTAAGCAATATTTTATCAATCACACATCTACCCAAAGTCTATCCATGAAAATTCATGAAAATTTGACTGAAATTGTCCTTCGGACAAATGCAACTAACTTCTAACTGTCAATAGACGTTTTAAGGTTAATTAAAAAATAAAAACATAAATAGAAAGTCTATACAAATCCCTACAGAGCCTCTGAGAAATCTGCATAAAATTCAAACATGTGCCTTCCTCTTTAAACTAACCTAAAAACATCTATTGACAATACGGATCAGTCGTATCTCTCTGAAGTACAGATTCAGAGAGATTGTCATGGACCTTGGCTGGATCTTCGTTTGACAAAATCCTTTTTATACAGGTAATAATTTTTATTCGCAAGACACTGCAACCTAGCTTGGGGGTAGTTAATCGCTGCGATGAAAATTCGTAAAGCTTCTTTAGGCGCTATTCGATAGTCTTGAAGAATAATGGCGGCTGTGGCCTTGGTAATTAGGTAGTGGGGGTAGTATAGATGGTAGTAGAACTTGGTACGGATATCGACTGACTTGGAGGTTGGCTAGTGGTACCAGCCTGTGATGGGTCGAAAGTTCTCGAGTAAGGGTGGGTTTATGTGATATGTATGTGAGTAATAAACGATATAGTCACAAGCATGCTTTTAGTAGACTTCCAAGAGGTAAAAGTTGTTTGGGATGGCCTACATAGATATACATAGATATATATGTACTCAGAATGTTCTTTGTGCTTGTACAGTGGGATGCAAAAATGGTCGGTAGCGGGTGGACGCGGTGCGGTGAGGTAAGAGAGGAGATTGGGCGGCGC
>JARQTI010000502.1:240633-308324 GCA_030142655.1 Trachelus tabidus
CCGCCCAATCTCCTCTCTTACCTCACCGCACCGCGTCCACCCGCTACCGACCATTTTTGCATCCCACTGTACATAGTTCACCCTCTCCCCTTCGAATCTTGCCAGGAAGCCATTGGATTTCTAGAAAAACAAATGATGAAAAATGAGGAAGGGTGTGGGCAGGTTTGTACAAAGAAAATTTAATTCCATTTCGATATAGAGTGAAATTGCTGTATCTACGATATCACTGTATTTATTATTGGAATAATATTCTACTCTAAAGCCTAGGACGATAATTTATAATGTTGTACCGTCTTTTTCGAAAACTCATTTCGTTACCATTATAACATCGTACTGTATCATCTAATCTCACCCCGTCCTCCGTTTCACAGAATGTCGCGATTGCTTCGGCCTTTGCGTTCATATGATTTTTCATAGTCATATATGTATCTCTTTTGTTTCTGGTGATTTCAAATTTTTTTTGTTGCCATGAAGTTGAGTTCTGTGGAAAAAAATGAAAAACGTGAAGAACCGCCAGATCTGAAGGATAATTCGAAAAATGATTTTGACTAATTTTACACAGCGGATGATAATTTTATAAATTTTCCTAAGCAGTTGCGAAACTCAGTGACACCGGAGAAGGTAACAAAGCTTATACCAAGTGTGGTATCTTGATTCGAACATGTAGGCCATCGATACTTATAAATAATATTATCTATTGAATTAAGAGTTTCATTTGAATCGTATAGTATATATTTTATTGAATTGAAATTCATTGCGAAAAATCCATATACTATCACGAATTTTTTTCTTTTCTTTTTTCGTGTCGTTGCTGTTACAGGTCACGTATCATGAATTTGCAAATATTAATACAGCAATGAAATTGAACGTTGAGATATACGAGCTAAAGGAATGTTGAAAAAAAAAAATAAATAAAGTGTACATTTTCCATTACGAAACTTGATTGTAAAATCGTGGGCGAAATTGAAAATGTATTATTCGACGAGTCAAAGGGGAATTAATATGGAAACGAGCTATTCGTACAGTTACCACACCGAGTATACTTTTTTATCGTTATTTCATTTGTCCTCTTCCTTCTTTCCTTGGATCAATCAATCCCATCGATCCGATCGACCGATTGGAATTCTACAACGTGAACACGTACAATGTAATTTATCAATCAACGTTTAACAACCATTAAAATATGTAATAACAGCACGTCCATGGTGAGGTACGTTACAAAACTAGTACAAAACTAGCAACTAGGTACAAAAGTGTAATTAATAGTTAATAATGGAGGCCGCCCAGGAAACTGCCAGGGGACCGTAACTTCTTTTCCTTTCGTATGCATGACTAGCGATGTCGCACCCCAAACATTCCACCCTATATATTGGCACACTCTCCCATACAGACATACATGACACTTTTCTCTCTCTCTCTCTCTCTCTCTCTCTCTCTCTCTCTCTCTCTCTCTCTCTCTCTCTCTCTCTCTCTCTCTTTCCGTTCTCTCACCGTCTCCGACAAAATTGATTGGAATTATCGCGTCCTACCCTTATTAGAATGATATTAGTCTATTAGCATTATCAGCTGTAATGTTATTTTATAATACTGATTAATTTTGGGGAAGATTGAACTAGAAAGTGTCTCGAAAGTTTTCGATCATTGAAAATCTTGATTTGCCAAGTAACGAAAGATTTTGTATCACCCTTTATATAGTGGGTCGAATTTATGTCTAACGGGGATTCATATTGAGAAGCTTCATGATTCAGAGCTTGAATTTCACATTGAGTTAGTTCCATTGGTGAATACCATCTGTGGTAACTGATTCTTGTATTACTCAGCTGGTTATTGAATCCTGAAGACTTGCGTGTTCAACGACAAATTCTCTGTGCGATTTGTTATTTGAATCTTTAATGACATTTGTTCTATCAATACTCGTAAATAGAGGTCAGGGTATCGATGGTTTAGATTGATACGAAATTTGTGATTTGTATCTTAAATTTTGCGATCTTGTGTTAGGTACATTGTTGGGATGGGTTGGCACATATTTTTATTGCCAATTTTTAATTGTATTGTATCAAGTTTGACAATACTCGGCTACGAGGATTTGTATAATCTTATATCAATAATCTATTTCGAACAACTTCGAGAAGCATCTCGTGTGGACTTCGTGCGACCGTAGTTTCATGCACATTTATTATGCAAATTCTTGCAGCCACGTATTCTTCTACTTCAAGGACGCGTAATTCACATTCGAAGGACGTCGTAAGATGTACGTGAAGAGACGAGGAGCTTCGTGAAATTCTTTCCGGGATCAATGAAAGTCAGGTGACAGTTTCAGATAGGCAAAGAAAAAAAAAACTGGGACAGAACGCGAAGAAAAATTCCCCAAAACAGTGCGGTTGATTATTGAGTTTCGAAAGTTGTGAATAATTTGTAAAAAATATACAGTAGTAGAGGTATCGATAAAAGGAAAGGGAAAGTGAGTGGTAACAATGTGATAAAGAGTGCAAGCGCAATAAGGGCAATCAGAAATAGATATGAACGTAATAAAAAGGAAAGAGCAAGAGAAAGTGATAAGGATATCAGCAAATATAGCGGCACAAGATTTTGTTATTTATTATTTAATCGAGAAACTACGTTCTCTCTCTCTATGACTTTCTTTGACGTGGAGAGGATCGAAAAATTGGTTACGCAAGGGTGCGACTACTGTCCGAAAATTCCCAATATCAAATTTGGGATACAACAGTGAAGTAATCGAATCGAATCGAAAGAGTTAGCTAAGTCTTGCGACTGCAGCTGATTGCACTACGCGTTTATTGCATTAAATAATGAATGTACGACATGTAGAGAATTTAAGATTAAATCTCACGACCCACAGGACTCGTGGCATTGTTAGACGTTTGATTTGAATATTTGTAAAGTTTTTTTAATTTTTTCAATAAATTCCTTCCGAAAATTTCTGATGACCATACGGTAAGTTTTATGGTAATCTAAATAATTATATATATAACAACACGAAGAGATCATAATGCCATTTCACGATAATTCTTTATTTTCGTATCCATAATGCATAAGCAACCTTCGGACGCTCCAGGAGTCACGAGTTTTATTTATTAAAAAAAATATATTTTGCAACTTTCATCTAACGGGAAGCCAGAATAACAAAGTACCAGAGTCCCGTAAACCGAAAGTTCAGTGGAATCGGTTAGACAGCGAGCTAGTACGAAATACGTTCCCGTTTAACATTATTGCCTTTTCTACCGGAAACGACTGGATACTGCTCATGCCTTAGCCGTATGTATTGGAGATTTCTTTGGGGAGAACCCTTCGTGGATTGAAGAGAGGGGGAAGCGCGTTATAAAAGCATAAAATTCGCGCTATCGGCACCCGATTCATTTTTTAAAGCGTTCTACGATCTTAATTACGCACAATTCATCATAGCACGTCACATTCATAGAGGCATCTCTGTAATTGACTAGTTCATCATCATATATATTTTGTTCCTTTACTCTTATTTTCACAATAGTAATTAACTCTTTAGCTCGCTACAACATTTATTGAGCGTGATCTTAACATAGATAGGCAACGGTTAGTAATTTACTATATTTAATATTTTTTCCTCACCATTTTTTCCTCTCTGTATCGTTACGAAATTTTTACACTATGCAACAGACTCTACGGTTGAGCGAAGCGAGAATACGTAGACAATGTGAACAAACAGTCAAATCGGAACGGTTCTAGAATCGTAGAATAAAACTCGTGACGAATAGACACCAGTCGTTCTGACAGACATAACCTCTCGGTCAAATGCATGTACATTTCCAGCAACGTTTTCGTCATCATGAAAAATCTTTGTTTCCTCGTTTTAGGTATTTTTTTTTATCGAGTAGCAAAAAAGCGTATTTCTAATCACAGCTCCTCTGCTACTGCACAATTTTATTATATATTTATAAATTTATTTAACCATAAGTAAACGCACTATCCTCAATCCCTACTGTTGTTCTCCTTCACTTTCCTCACTATTTTCTATCGCTACGCTTCCTTTATTCCTTAACTACAAGGCTTTACAACGGAAGCACGTACAAATGCACGTATTGTTGTAAAGCGCCTAAGCAAGTCGCCCAATATGCATTTGACCCAAGAATCGTCAGACGACGTTCGCAAAGCTGCGAAAAGTTGCCTCGGCTCGGTGTGTGTCACTAAACGTTCCGACCGAGGCTAGAAGAGTTTTCTTTTCATTGAAGGATTCAACGTGATCGGAAGAGTTCAAACTGGTGGAGTTCACGTAGGAGGTTCGGACCGATTAAGGTAAAGCGATGCTCTAGGAATGCGGCGTGAGTAGAATGGTCGCACGCGCGTTTGCATTTTGTTTTCCTCTATCGTATATTTATTAATTCTCTTCCTTTCCCCTCCCCATGTCTCATCGTTTCTCTCAACAACCTCCGTCCTCGCTGTTCAGAAGATAACGTTAATCATCGTCGTCCAAGCCAAGTAGTTCCGGCGGAAGTCGTCTGTGCCGGCAGCCCAGGGTCATACAAAGAACTCGGACCGCGAGACGGAATTGGGGACTTAACGTTCCCAGGACGACAGCCTTCCAGAAGCTATTCGTCACGCCGAACCAGACCACAGCGAATTGCAAAAATGGTACCTGGTGAAAAAAAGAAGATAAGATAAAAAGAGATAATGATAAGATGATTTAAATTATGCGATATGCTGAAGGTTTAAGATAATTCCTGAATTTGTCAAGATGCTCGGTACCTGGGGCGGTCCATTAACCACGGCGTAAATCTTGAGTCCTGCGTACGGTGCCCAGGATACCCAGAAGACCATCACCAGAACGAAGGATACGATGTGACTTGGGTTACTCAGGTTCTCCGATAGGGCGGTTGCGTATTCCTTATCATGAATCGGCACGCCGGATCTCAATCTCCTCATCATTGAGAATATGTAGAAGTAAGTATAGACGATGGTGATGACCGAGGGGCCAAGAACGAGGATCGAGAGGGTTACTGTATAGGCGGCCATGTTGCCCCAGTCCAGCATGCAGATGAACGCCTCGTCGTCGAAATTCGCCTTGTCGAGGCCGAGCAGGGGCGGACAGCACATCATTGCCACGCTGATCCACGTGAAGGCCATCCAGCACTGACAGCGAGTCTTCGTCTGCACGGTCTCGTATCGCAATGGCTTTCTTATAACATTTAGGGACAGAAAACATTCTTTAATTTGACTGTACAACGTGGACATTTTATAAAGCAAACCAAGGGTACGTGGAATATTTACCTGATAGCGAGATACCGATCGACGGAGATCCACATAAAAGTGTAGACGGAGACGGCCCACAGGGTGACCTCAAGGTAGCCGACAAGACGACATACGGCAGGGGTAGATGCCCAGTCTCGTATCAGGGCCGACTGTACCGAAAGCGGGACCACTAGCACACCGCAAAGAAGGTCTGCCGAAGCCAGTGATAACAAGTAGTAGTTTATCACCTCGGAGGGACCTGTAAATAAAAAATTATCCCGTTTAACCCTTTAACTGATAAAGGCGTATACATACGCTTTCGCAGGTCTATCAATATATGCGAAAGGCGTATCGATGGATTCCTGGAGTCAAAGGGTTAAGGGCTTTCAGGTACTTTAAATAAAAAAAAACTGACATATAGTTTTATCGTTATCGAATTTGTTAGTTACCGCGGAAGTTGAGGTAGGTGGCGATGATGAGAAGATTCGAGATGATGATGGCGACGCCGACCACACAGATGAGGCCCGCCTGCATGAGAGCCTCCAGCGAGTACCCCTCCATGCCGAAGACCATTCGCGCTGCATCACCCCGCTAGCCCTTAGGTGACTTGACCCTTCACCTCTTTCTCTGTTTAGCCACCTCACGACGGCTTCCTCTCCGTTTTTACTGTGCTTCCAGCTGCAAGCTTAGCCACTCGCCCTCTCACCCGCACTCCTACTGCAAGCTCGATCTTTCCCACGATCTTCGTGTTAGCTACTTATGCGACGGCCAGTCTTGACCTTCGAGACTCGCTTGCGATCGATCCCCGGCTAGAGCTGCAAGTAATGTATAATAAAATGAGGAATGAAAAAAATTATTAGCAAAAAAACTTATGTATCCGTCACTCTCATGCTTGTTTTTGTCGGGGAAAGAAAATTCATTCTTTTTTGCATAGACTCTGAGATTTTAGTGCTTAGAATATATGACAAAGAATTTTTGAAAATTCGGTAAATTACATTATCGAGCTGCGAGTGACGCGATGCGAGATAGAATAATAAGTCAAAGCGGGTACGTTTTGGCTAAGAATTTGTCACTGACAGCTTTTTTATAGTAAAGCTATACTGAAATTACACAGTGGTTTTGTGAATTTCAGTAGGAATAATTAGGGTAAAAGTTTAGATATGAAAAATTCGTTAATACACCGTGTGTTTTCAGGGTATTTCGTCGCTGTTCTCCACATTTTACTGAAATGCAACAGACTTGTCACTATTTTATGGGGTTACATATACTGTACCGAAACATACTGAAAATATCAGTGAAATCGATCCGCCAGGTACAGCTCCATTGTATCCATAAATTAGCACAAATTGCTGAACAGCAAGAAGTCTGAGAAAGAATAAGATCCCCTTTATAATCCAGGATTGGTTGATTAACGGTAAGTGACATGAATTTTGTATTAAACGTATGAAAGATCGTACGAAGTTATTGATTAAGAACCAAATTTGGTATTGATAGCTCATTATTTGATATAAATCAATTTCATATAAAATAAGAATATCATTGATTTTCTAATTTCAGGTCATCTATCTAGGGTCAGGGACTTTCATAAACAAGCAGTCACCGGTGACGCACCGACCTTCATCGTCCCCAATCTGAATTTTGTTAATATTAACATTTTTTTTTTATCGAATAAAGATTACTTAATGAACACATCAAATTTCAACATTCCATATTTAATAGCTGTTTCGTAATAAATTCAAAGAAATCATCGAATTTACGAAATTTATAACAATCGACGAACAAAGTAGAAACACCTCGTAATTATGCGATCTTATTAATCAGTTACAATTTTTTTGATATTTCAAATTTTCTTTTCTATTAATTATTGTCTTTTTTTTTGTAGATCCGTACTTGCGGATCACGTAATAACCTTGAAAAATCATTAGGTAGAACTTATCCAATTTACGAGACCTTGTCTTGTCAGTAACTTAAATCAGATGTTCGTGCAGTTAAGGAGTCACGTTTCTACTCTTCTTTTTTTTTAAACTTCCACGTAAACTTCCTCCACCCTCGTGAGAGTTTCTCATATAAGCCGCACGCGTCTCGCGGTATCGACCGCCATTCATAATTTAGCTGAGTCGATCCTGAATGGGGTATATTATGTACTGTCGCATTCATATAAGCTTGTGTACTAGTTCCTCGCGGTGATACACTTCGTGCCCTGAATTAAAGTAGATCTTCGATTACGTCACGATGGTTACATTCTCCATCCTTGTGTTCCTTCGTTCTCTATTGTTGCTTATTTGCTTTTCATCTATTTCTTTTTTATTTAATTTATTTTAGAAGAAGCCACATAACCATAATCTGATCAGCATTGTGCAATAAGACATTAGATAATGTATCCAGGCCATTATGGTAATGTGGAGTGGCACAATAAAATTCCTTCAAAGGAGAAAAGAAGAACAGAATTTTCATTTTAACCTAAAACAATAAACAAAAATATGAAACTGGTATTGTTCTATAAGAAGGAAATAAGTACAGCGAACAGGATATATATAGAATTGTCAGCTATGATGCTTGCTCCGAACTATTTATGCTATTATTAATAATGAGCTTGACAAGAGGGCAAATTAATTCAGTAGAAATATACTTATATGTTATATTACGTGGTAAATATGGATCAATTCAAACTATATAACAAAAATATAAGTGGACTTTCCTAGTTAAAAAAAAATTCCAAACCGGTCACTCGATCGGTCGTGGTACAGTTAGTGTTAACTACATATCTTTTTATATATTCAAATGCATAATTATTTCTTATTTTTATGTGCCTCTATGAATCTCTATATTTGGCTTAATGATACACAATATAAAGTAACGATGAAAAAAAAATAATATCATAGATGATAAATTCTATTAAGCTTTACCTTCTTTAGTAATGCATATTGCTCCAAATACTATTTTTTTATTGTTACCTTATAGTTATGTATTTTCTCTCGTGTCTAGTTCTAAAGATATGCATCGTAAACCTAACAATCAACTTTAGCAGAATTCCACTTGCTAACAAATTAATTAAGTGCATGATCTGTAATTGCCGTAATATAGAAATCTTGTAATTGAATAAAATAATCAAAAGACAGAATAAAAATGAACGATCACATAAGCAAAATAAATATAAAATTATTACAGAAATTTAATCTATCCGTTGGTAAATCATACGGGCAATTGCAGTTTCAGGTATGCAATACCAAATTGTAAATAATATTGAGATAATAAGAACACTGTAGGTATATATTACTTCGATTAGTGCCATAAGAGTCAATGTGGCAGAAATAGATTAGTATTTGAATTTAAACATGGCCCTTCCATCATCCGGCTCAAATATTAGTCTTTTCTTCTCTTTGTAATGTTTCAACTAATTTTGGGACTATGACCAGAGTACAATTGATCTGATTGAGAAAACTTTTAAAATAATAATGGACTTTACAATTTATTGTGACTCCTGGAAAAATCGTGATATATTTTTTTTTCGAAAAATGCTCGCAGCGCTGTTAATACGTTTTGATGAAATTTAAAATAATACTAGCAGCCGTTCATTCATAAATTCACAGTACATAAATGATTAATTGACAGAATACTGATTGTTCTATCTTATAATATTATCAATAACTTTTTATATATGCTAAACTTATATTTGGGCAGTCCATAAACTTGTTCTGAACATCCTCTGAACTCGTTAAAAAAAGCTATAAGAGTCATAGTAATAGCTATTAAGGCACTTTCACAGATTCGTCGTACTAGGCCCGTTTTCTTCAACACGGTTCGACTCATAAACTCCGTTTATCTTCAAAATACAAGTGCCTGATTGGCTAATAGCGCAGTTAAACCCAGTTTATGCACTGAAGAGCGTCGAAAAAACGGGTGCTGGTCGCACTCGTTGGATAACTTAGAAACCCAGATTCCTAGTTGATTAAAATTTGATTTTGATGGAGTTTCATTTTCCAAGTATTCAACTAGTACGATTAGTCCGGCAAAACTACGAAGGTATATTGACTGCGAGAAAATTCAGAGAGTGCTGAGTGCAAGTTCACGAATATCCCATACTCTACATTGAAGATTTTTCATAAAAATAAAGTACCTTTTTCATATATTCTTACAAGTCCATACAGTAGCCTAAGGGTAGCACTACGAAAATAAAGAGTATACAAATAAGCTAATAGCGAGTTCGACTAAAGCCTGTTTTCTTCAACGCAGTTCAATGCATAAACTCCATTAACTTTAAAACGGAAAAATCCGATTGGCTACCAGCACAGTCAGACCGAGTTTATACATTGAACCGCATCGAAGAAAACGGGCGTAACGTATCGAAAGCTTATATCGGAACACAGGGTCTGTTTAACGTCAAGTGTTAAGTATAAATTCCGAGTTTCATTTTTTCCAAAAAGCTCTTCAAATCTGCTTTCGGTGTCAATCATCTTATTAATTACCGCTTATAGATACATACGTATGTACTGTTTTGGTTCTATGAATTAAATTTAAGAATTTAAACGGTTATTTTTCCATAAATTAGCCACCTTTCGCATTAATCTAACCCCCCCCCCCCAACATTCACAGCTCTCATTGAATCTTGATAACGCTACTTGACAAGCTATCAGTTAATCAGAACTGATCGAACTCGCTTAAAAATCCCGAAAATCGTAAAAGCCCATTTTCAACGCTGTAAAACGTTAGTTCCCCGATTGACCGACCTCGGCGCCAAACTGCAGCACACGTCTTACTCGATCTGCACTAAATTCTAATAAGATACCCTAAACATTAACCCTGATTTAATTGTACGTAATTTCCCTTTTCCATTTGCTTTAAGGCAATGATACAATCGGATGTAAAAAAAGTAAGCGATAACATGAGGAATTCAATGATACGACAGCGAATAAAACCTTCCAAGGGCTCTACAACGTGTGTTGAAACATTACATGAAAAAGCGGCTTAAACAAGCTAAACGAAGCCTCGCCGTAACGCCAACGTATTACGGAGTTACGTTATTATTTGTCTAACCGCTTTAAGGATTCATTTTCGACGGCACGTGACACGCCACACGCGACTTTGCCCATGACTGTTTGATACACTGGGGATATTATCGATCGACGTGTTTATTTTTGCCTTCGTTCCCTTCAACCCTTTACCCTTTACTACTTCCTTTCATCCCTTCGCACTGCTACAGTTATAATGGCTGACATGAGCTATCCCGTACGGTAGGGCGCATGATAAGTATTTCAGTCGATAATGCAGATCCCTTTCTTATTCATAATAAATTTCGTATCTCTAGTTGGAGCATTTAGATCGTAAACAAGGAAGGGTCCTTCTCTTGAATATAATGGTTTTGGGGATTTAATTGCTAAATTTATTTTGGGCGTTAGTCACGCTTCTGCCATATAGGATTTAAACAAGCTCAACCAATCGTATGCTAGGACTAACAGAAAGGAATTCGACTGATTGATCGTCTTTAAATTCTGTACGTGGTCAATGACTTTTACCAAAGGAGTCGCACGAGTTTTGAACTATATTAGTTCTGTTCTTGTTACCTATACTTTCTGGACTATTCGGCAAGTGCAAATTCTTATTGGATGATGATTTTAAGTAATCAATGAGAATCTGCACTGTTTCAAAAGTGCAGAACGTGTAGGTAACGAGAACAGACCTATTGAATGTGTACAGGGGAGTCCGGTTATTACGGCTACGCTTATGCCGATCGACCGCGTATTACATTCTACTTGCCCCCTTAAGTTTGGTTAGAATATAAATACATCCCTGCGTATTTTCATTTTGCTTAATACGTCGTCTGTTCGTTACGACGTTATTTACCTGTTTCTTGAATTTTTTTATAAATGGACTCCACTGTATACTTATAATTTTCTATTATATAGATATACAACGCACGTATTTTACTCATGAACTCGGCTGCGGTGGAAATATAATCATTGAATGTTAAATTGTGTGACTAAACATTTTGTCAGTGAAATTTATGCAAAGGTAATGTAAAAATTAAGATTAAGGCTGCTAATGCTAATAGGAATATTATTCTTGTATTTTTTATAGAATTTGTGAAATAATTTTTATTAAGCTTTTAAAATTAGATTATCAATTTTTCACTATACCCACGTTATATATAGAACAAAAAATAAATACCGGGTATGTACTCTGAAAACAGACTTTGATCACCCCGACGGTAACGCGAGGTAATGGAACTAAATATAATTTACGCGTTTGACATCCTAACTGGACAAATGCACAAAAGTGTTGTACAAAAGGTTTTTTTTTCGTGAATAAATTTTAACGATCTTCATCCGAACGAATAATCCACCAATCTGAGCTAAGATCCCGGAAGCGGTGGGAATCTTTATAGGGATAGGACATTTTGTCGATACTATAAAATCAGAATTTGGTTTTTTTTCAGTAACAAGTATAATGCTCCATTTACTCAAGATAATGTGCGCGAAATAAAAAAGTGCAGTTGACCGAATTCAAATGACTCTAATTTCAAGATTTGTGGAAATCATGGAAACTTTGATTTTATACTGTTTATAGAACCAGTCTTTGCAAACAATTTGCGTTTTAAGGATTATCGAATTTAAATGAAATTTATACGAAATTGTCGTGTTAAAAACAAATCATAAATTGACTTGACGAGAAGCTTCAATCGCGGTGACAGTAGAAATGAAAAATCAATTATATAAGGTAATAATTTCTCACGCTACAACGAATTATCTTTGAGTTTCTTCACGTACAATTGAACCAAATAAATAATTTCAACACTAAACGCGATTACCATAATATGAATTTTGTTCCGTACCAAAATCAGGTTTAACTCAACAATATGGTCCACGCGATCGAATCAAATCAATTTCATACTATGTATGTAACATAAAACATCGCATCGGCGAAGAATTTCACATAAATGAACATATAAATCACAAATTCGAACATGCGAACGGATCTCGCTTATATGAGAAAAGCAGGATACAAATGTCTTAGAGGCATAGAAAAGAGAATTGTTCGTCCAAGATATTCTCGAGGATCTACGGCTGCCGAGTAACAGACACTGACCTCAAGGACTCTCATTGCGTTTACATTACTTTCCAAAAAAGAAGGTTCAGACCTAACAAATCTTTCCTCGACTCAAAATTCGAACACGAAAAAACAGCGAAGGAAAACTGACTCTGCCGGTCGAGGGATTCTCGTGCCCAAACAAATACGTCAAAGTAATTCGGAAAACACAAGATAGAGTTATACCCGAAAATCCGCGCCGAACACAAAAATTGTTACGGGAAAACGTCCCTCAAAAAATAATTTGCTGGCTTACCAAATCGCGTGAATTTCATGAGCCATAGAGATAGCCCGTGCCAGAAAAGCACATAACTAGTAGGCCCGTACTTTGCCCACCACCAGGAAGTTCTATCTCCACCAGGCGATAGCTTCCTAAATGAGTAAGAAATGCCTCGACTACGGATTTATAACTGTGCTCCAATCCCAATTCAACATTGATAATTTTTCGCAAAAAATTAAGAATGCTCGACGATTTTCAAAACGTCCAGGAAAGAATGAGAAGCAATCCTCACATTTAAAATTCCTTAGACAGCCTCCCTCTATCACATAAATGATTGGTAGGCGATTGGTCCACGTGCGAATTTCTGACCTAGTTGTCTAATTCTTTATTTTCACAGCAGACAAGCTCGCTATGTCCTTTCGCCATTTTTCTCAAAGGACATTCCACTTTCTCTTTCGTAGGTCCTTCTCAATCCCCTTCGTAGGTTCTGGTCCAGCTGTGACCTGCCGCTGGCTGCTCGTGTCGTATCGATGAACCTTGCGCAATTCGTGTGTGTGGTGTGGCCATTATCGCGTTGCGCCCTCTGTCGTTCGCCACAGGAAGCTCTCTCGTGACGTCACTACTGGCTGCAGCTCTCCCAGCTGACTGACGGCTTTCGTCTGCCTCGACAACGATTCAGCGAACGAGCGCGTTTAACATTTTTGGCGGCGTTAAATGAAACAAAATAAATTAAGATAGATCTCAATCGGTGTGTAGTGGCCCTTGTGATAGGTGGTTCCTCCCTGGATGCGTTTACGCATAACCCAGTCTCGACCGAAAATCCCTGTTTCCACCGAGGACAAAACGGATGAAAATTTATTACGTCACAGCACAGATCTAGGGTCGAGATGCGAAACGGGATGCTCATGAAATACGAATCTCAGAGCAGAGCATTCATTTCAGTAGGTTTCCTCAAGTGATTTATGTGTGCGTCTGTGCTATATGTGTTCATAAAGGTGTGTTATTAAATCCATTAAATCATGACCACGTCGCTCACGAACTCAACCTTAAAATTATGGCAGCCATAACAAAGCCGACGCCGTTTCAGCGTCAGCATCCCGTCTCCCTACCGTTTTATAACCATTGTCCTAGGACAGAATTTATGCTGAGGAATTCGAGATGATTGAATAAAAAAATACGTTTTTTCTACATTTTCTGTCCCTTTCACGAATATAAGTGACGTCTTCATCAGTTTACGTAATGGCTATTTGGCATGATCGACTTTGAATGCAAATAACGCATCTTCCTGGTCATAAATGCATAGACAAGTACAGTGCCCAGTAATAACTTTTGTAAACCAGTGAGAGGATACTTGAATTTTATTTTCGACAGACGAATTCTGGAAATTGTTCCCATATACCTTCAACATCGACTGGACACAACACAGAAGCTTTTTGCCAAGTTAGCCGAATATTTGGCCAATTTTGCGCGTGTTTTAATAGTGGCCAGACCTTGCTCTACGTATAAGACAATGCAGGAATTACGTTAGGGCAGGGATGTAATATAAAACAAAAATGTTTTGCTATATTACAGAGAGTAAGAGAGTGGCTCACCAACTGCGGCTGTTATTTCTAAATATATCTCCATCCAATTAGTTTACCTTTTCATAATTGCGAAATCATGTGGACTAGGTCATGCTATTTAATTTACTTGCAGCTTGTAACTAAGAAAATTGTTTTATCTTTATATATCCCAGATAGCACATAGCTACTCTATTAATATTCTATAAATATTCTTCAAGAATTTCAGGGTAGAAAGAATCTTATTTTGTTAATTAATTTTTAAATACTCACACGAGATTCATATACTGGGTTAGCCAAAAGCTCTGTTACACTCGTGTCGAGATGTTTCTACAAACTGATCAAATGTGCTAGACTGTTCAGTGGAGGGGTATATATGGTAAGTGGTACGTATCACTCGCCTGGGCGTTGGCGAACTGTTACAGATTTTAATTGTGAATACAATGAAACTTGGAAAATAAATAGAATTAAAAATTTTTTAAATCTTTATTACAGTGTAATAAAACTTTTGGACCAACCCAACATATTGCAGGAATATGCAACGAATGCTCTAATGGAATATTTTGTGGAATATTTTGAATACTATCCATAAAACGCTCTGCTCTAGTTTTATGAACATAATAGTTGTTTATATTATTATAAGAGTTTCTATACATATTTATAATAAAGTTGTACATTATTGTATGTATTTTATACGTGTATTATACATATTTATAGATACGTATAGAAATTTATACAATATTTTACATAGTATTCATCAAATTTTCATCCATTATTTCTAGAAAAATGTTATGTAGACCGTTATATGCATATAGTACTCAGAATATATATTATACAAAATGCAAATTTGCCATCAATGATTAGCTTTACAATTCTTCAGTGGGACTGGTAAAATAACATGTAAATTTATTGTCATTATTATTATTTTATTAAACCAGAATATTTAGAAAAATCAAGCGATTTGACAATGTTATTAGTATCTACCCACTATCAGTGGATAAATTCCAGATAAATTGAATTTTTGTCCTTTAAAGTCAATCCACCTATACTGTTTTCCTAATTGACCAGAAAGCGATCTCAATAAAACTCGTTTCATCACATTTTTAAAGTCGCACCTGCCGATTTTTGATAATTCTTTTCTGAGAAATCAAAAATTTTCACGTCTTACATAATTATATAATCAAAGTTATAGTACAATATTGCAAGTATTTACATATTGCTTTGAATTTTTTATCAGAAGACAAAAATCTCCCACTTCATGTAATTTCTTATCCTTCAAAGAAAAGGAAAAATTTCCAAAATTATCTTTTCGCTTTACTTACGGATTTCGCTTGACGATAATAGCTAATATAGTAGCTGAGTCATTAGGCACTTGCTGAGATTTTAAATTTAACCAGTTCTGCTATCATTAATTCAACTTGGTATCTGCTTCTGAAAGTTTTCATCTGAAAAGATGAAAGAGGAAACTGTAATTATAAAAATAGGTAGATAGTCATCAATGAAAGGAGATTTATAATAGTAGATAAGTAAAATTATCTCGGTCTGTAATGGAAACGCAGAACGTTGCTTGAAATACCAAAGTTACATGTACCTCATCTTATAAAGCAAGTTTGGAAAGTAACTTACTTTGGTTTGTTCAAATGCTTCGAAGGGACTAGAGTGTTTCATCGACATCTATTATTGGCATTTACGAAATGCTTTCAAATTTAGACAAGAAGTATGCTTACTGTATCATCATTGTCGAAATAGCCTATTGCACTGTAAATGTACTTTACCAAAGGGAAGTTTTCTACAATATTGAATCGTCTGTCAGACATCTGTCAAACTTGTGATCACATTCGTGAACTAGATAATTTATTCCTTTAAGACTATAAATATCTTATTTTCGGAATTATTGGAATCAGCACATATACCTTGAATGCACAATTTTGGATATAAATCAAAAATGTATCACAATAACAATAATAGCTAGAAAAAATTATTAACCCATCTCTATACATATGAACATCAACCGGTTTATAGTGGACGTGATAAACGTCAATAACGCTTACGTGTTTGGTATATTCTGCTAATGCAGAAAGAATAGCGTAAACTTGAATTCTACTGCTTTTGCTTAATCCTAATCCCATTAACATGAATTAGTAACTCTATTTTACGAATTTATTATCATTAACAAAAAAAATCCAAAAGCTGTTTTACTCCTCTTTTAAACCCTGCGTATGTACCTGGTTCAACTTTCCTACCGTGTGTACTTTTAGTTGTATCGAGTACTGTTTTAGGGTCACTTCGTAGATTCGAATTAAAAGATTTTTAAGGGCCTAATTATTTATGTTGATTATCACTGCCCGTGAACGCCAACCGTGTCGAAAATTATTATATTCGTTTTCATCCGCATTATCGATCCCAACGTTATTATTAGCATGCGAGAAATTCTCAATGATTGTATCATGAAACTTAAATTATATTCATACATATTATACTCTAACCTTATTTTCGTTTGAATTATTAGAAATCTGTTGTGTTCGATCAGAATAAAATTCTTCTGGGCATTGAACTTCATTTAAAAATTTATAGGATGTACTTCTAACGTTATTATGATACGTCATAACTAATTGGCATACTTTTGCGAATTTTAATTGAAAATTTTTAACATTGCCAATTCTGCAAACGTATTAGTTAATTTAGCAACTTTTTTTTCTGTATCAGGCACTTTTAGATGCTTTGTACTTTGGCACTGTATTGCTTCTTCTGAAAGGGAATACTACAAAAATAATTTTATTATAGATACAACACGCATCACCTGCATGCAATAATAATTATTCTGGCACTAATACTTACTTTTTTCTTCGGATCTTTTGGATCAGATTATTACTCAAATGCTCACTTGTATTGAATCACATAAAGGCACAGCATATCGGTTGGGAATAATTAGAAACAGACTATGTCCTACTCCGGTACACGTGACGAGATTTGTTTCCCGCTCTGCGTACGGCGCCACCTGATCCACATTGTCTATGCTCCATCAGAATCAAATATCGAATGGTATGTTAAATATATGAAAAATATTAAATATATATTAACAATCATTAATTTATACATTAGTAAAGTATAAATGTACATACCATGTATTTCATCAAATCACAAGACACTATAATAAAAATTCTCTCACAATTAAAAAAAAATCGACGAAAGATGTGATCTCGATATTGCACTCGGATCCCACATGATTACTCGAAAATTTTACGCACAGATATATTTAATGTTAACGATCGATATATAAGCAGTGATGCTGGTACTGAGGAAACATAATAGTATCGAAAGTTTTAAGAATCATTCAACAGCTACGCGAAAGGAATATTCCAAGAGTATTTGTAGAAATATCTGAAAAACTTTTTTTCCTACACTAGGCGTTAATGCGTTATTATTTTTCCTAGATCGTTCTATAAGTATATTCTGTCAAAAAATATTAGGTGATGTAACGAATATTCTTAGAAGACTGTGTGCTATCCGGGATGCGTTATTAAAACTAGGAAATTGACATGGTAAAAAAATGCATGATGTAGCAGCAAGAGCTAGAGTTCCGGGAAATCGAAAGTACCGGGATATCTCGCAGAAATAATTTGGCACTTTCTACAGTGCTCCCGAGTCACGATTGATAAGAATAACGAACCAATTCATAACAATCCTAAAAACTGATAAGATTCCAAGAGTGACCAGTCGGAATAGCCCAGGTGATAAAACAAAGAGTTTCTCGGTCCACGCAGCATCCAACCTCCATGTTACAAAACACTGCCATCTTTAACGGACATATTTACCGGAGCGTTCGAGTCTATCACGTACCTTTTCGATCTCATCTTGCACCAGGAACTCACACTGTCGCGTCACTGTTTCACAATAATCACGACGGCGCCCAGTGCGTCGCCTTGTTGTCCTTAAATGTTTCACTCGCGCGAGAATTGCGGATCTGCCTTGCCCTGACAGAGTTTGCTCGGCAAGGGTAGTAGATGTTGCGCCCGGCTGACCAGCCTGGGTGTCTACTACTGCCGACCGTGCATCCCGACGTCCCGGGCGTTGAGGCGTCGATGCGACGATGACGCTTGCGCGCCACCCCCAAAGCCACCCGGTCCACCCGGGCAGCGTATTGGCTATGACCGTCTTACAAAGAATGCTGGATGTAACGAAGCTTTTTAGAATTTTCCCATGGAGTCTTGCGGCGCCTGGACACGTGCTTCGGTGCAGAGCTGGATAAGGGTTGTATTGGTACTGGAGAAAATCCTTGGGAAATTTCTAGGGAAATTCTAAGAACGACGCTGGGCGCCGATGCAAGTTCACTGTGGATGATTCAAGGATACAACTTCGGTACCGTTTTGAGGGGCCAATTTTCTGTTGCTTCGGCATGGACAAGAGTCCCTTAAACGCGAAACTGTTTCTTATTGGAAAGTGAACGGTCAGTCTGGCAAGTACAAAATTCCCTAGAACAATTTCTAAAAAAAGTCATTCTTGTTTTTCAAATATCTAATTTCATTGTTGGCCCGATGACCTCAACAAGAACAAAGTAACAGTTACGTATCAGCATTATTAAAATGTCCTACTCAACTATTTATTAAAACGCCTCAAGCACGCAACTATTATATCCTTGAATAAGGCATTTTAACATTGTATCTGTGAATGTCACTGTGTCTTTGCCTGGACTATACAATACATACAATGTAAAGTCTTTGTTTCCTCTAGTACTATTATTACTTCATGACTTTCTCTTAAAAGCTGAAGATACAACAGTAGTCTCAGGACAAGTAGATCCTACGATGAGAAATTTACAAATGTCATCCTAGAGTACAACTC
The DNA here is from genome assembly GCA_030142655.1 of Trachelus tabidus. Classification (NCBI taxonomy): domain Eukaryota; kingdom Metazoa; phylum Arthropoda; class Insecta; order Hymenoptera; family Cephidae; genus Trachelus; species Trachelus tabidus. Next base: position 259,561 of record JARQTI010000502.1, read on the forward strand.
GAACAAAAAAAAGAAAGTGAAACGTCTCTTACTTGAGACATTGAGACTTACCGTACTCGTACGAATACACTATCACTATACTGTACGAACAGTCAGTGAACAAAGTCGAGTATGCAATTCTGCGACATTAATGCTGTTTCTATAAATTCCGTGAAAGTAAACACCGTGACGCTAGAGGTGTGTGCAATTTCTTTTCCTCTCTTTTTTTTTTCTTTTCTCGTCACGCCACAATAAACCTTGCAGATCACGATCGCGTCAGGACAGTAGAACCCTAGTGAATTACGACACAAGCTTTTACGATTCTACCGTGAATGACTGATGCACTCTCATTATCAATAGGCTAGGCGAGGCTTATAAAAACCCTGATAACGTTTAATTCGATTCCTCTAAAATCTATTATCCTCTCACTCCTCCCTCATCACCATACTAATCACTCCCAACAAAACCTATTTCTAGGATTCGTTGTTTAGTACAAGACAAAAAAAAAGTTCCCTGAATTTCAAATTGATTTCCCACTGTAGGATGTTGCTGTTAATTTATTACATATGGTAATACGTGTATGTGTCCGGGTACAATTTTTCCATACAAACAAGGGAAATTTTACAAAGTACGTAAGAACCTCGTTACCTCGTTATCGTCATCTGTGAGAACATCGCGGGCACGAAGAATAGACTTTTATATTATAAATATATACGTCATATATACATACAATAGTTATATAAAATATACCTATACATATATAGTTACGTAAAGACTGCTCGAAGCCTATCAAGTCACTGCGGCAAACTACGCCAAGTTCGACGGCTCGATAGATAGTATGTATTATTTAGAGTCGGCAGGGGTGCCTCGCGATTATAGACCACCGACCAGGAGAACTTCGTAGAACATGACGTTAGAGCTTAGCGAAGCCTCATCGGAACCTCGCTCTATTCAAATCGAATAGACCACCCTAGACAGGGTCGCCGGATTAATTAAATTCGTTATCAGGCTGTGATAAAGTTGAGCAGACTTCTTTTAATTGTACTCCCTGACTGGATATGCACGAGAGCATGCGATACACTGTAAGTACGTGTGAGTACCATAGGTCCATTGTAAATATAAAATTTGACATTTTCTTTCATTTCGATAAGTTATTTTCATTCTTTACTTATCTGCCAAGCCAATAGCTTTTATTCGTTCTTGCGACTGCCTCCAAAGGGTATATTATTATACAGCAATTGGAGCATCGCTGATAGGAAAATAACGAAAGTAATATTGTCTCCTGTGATTTCAGTTAAGGAAAACTGTCGTGTGTGTGATTTTAAAGAAATAGGGTGGGCGGATGAGGTGGAGGATACTTGATAGAGGTTTGAGGAAAAAACTGACAAATTAAATTTTTTCATATTTTAAGAGAAATTTTGTCCTGCAGCAGATGGGACGCGAATGAGAAATGTAGACAAGAGGGTAAAAACCTTTGGAACAAGAAACGAATATGAATGGTATGACTACTGGGAATTAATATCCTGGTCCAGAGTCTACTGAGGTTGGGAATATCGCAAAAGCTACGGCGTCCTAGACCCTTTGAACGCACGCGACGTTTATTGATCTGGCTAGCGAGAAGAGGGCGCCGGGACGCCGAAAACTGCGCCCGGCTTTACTTGATCTACGGCACGCTCCATCCCCGCGAAGGTCTTTATCAATTGACTTCGTGTCCTTTGCAGGGCGACTGTGTCCTGGATGCTGGATCAATGTGAGTTGGACCATTTTAAGAAACTCCAAGTCTGCCGTTAGAAATAATAAGTCGTAGGTAATTTGATTTTGTTTGTTTGTTTTTCGCTCTTTCTCCATCTTTTCCTTTCACGCTCACAAAAGGGGGGACGCGTACGTGCTTTGTGACAAACAATAGGTTAGGTATGACTGAGACGGCGGTGACATCACGCGGACATAACTGGTACAAATAAGCGATTTCTTGTGGGATTATTTTTTACAGGATTCTCCGAGCGCTAATTCATTTAGTGCCTCTTCGCGAGGACCGTCTTGTTCGGATACTTTCCATAAATTCTACCACTTCTGGTGACCCTGTAGTTGACCTGCTGGCTAACTTGCATCGAAGAACTTGAAACGTGAAGTCCGTCGCCGGTATAGAGACGCTTGACACGTGTCTTTATCCCTGTGCTGTGCTTTGGATGAAGCTCCATCATCAGACTCGATCTCTCTCTGGCCAATTTTGAATTCGCAATTGACATGGGAGCGGCAGCTTTTCGAAAAATTCGAAATGGCGATATTGCCAAGATAGCTTTGGCCAGCCGTCGCCGGCAGCGCCACAGTAGCACAGCCGTCGCGAACCATGCGAACCATGGACCAGCTCTAGGTCCTGAGACAGGTTCCCTTGACCAGAGAAACAACATCTACGGAACAATTAAACAAGTGTCATAAGAACAACTAGTCAAAGTGAAAATCTGTTTAATAAAATTAGCCTATAGCTAATTTCGAAATTTCCTCAAAACAAAATTAATAATTTAATTGAGTATAATTTGAACTTTTTAATAATTTTCTCAACTGACTCTGGATAAATTGTAAGATATGAATTTTCTCTATAGGTTTAACGGTTGCGCAATGGGTATCCTCCAGGCTTTGGCCGGGTTTCATAATTTGACCTATTTGGCAATAGCAGGAAGTCCTCCAAATGGAAACTTTCCAGTAATGGAGTTTTACTCCGACTGACCTTATAGATCCACTCGTTGGCGCGCTGCCTGAAACCAAGGGGTCGGTCGACGAGTCGAAACATAGAATGGCCGTGAAAATGACTCAGAGAACGGGACCTAAAGAAGAGGAACCGTATTTCATCAGGATTCGCTCTGGGGCCACTGGAAGCATAACGTGACACTCCTACTGGACGATTATCTTGAGTAACTCTTGAAATCTCTAGATACCAGTTTCCTCTTCGTTTTCGCTATTCAAATTCGCCAGCTTGCCAAACTCTTGGATACGCTTTCGTTTTGGTACAGCTTGTACGACAGGGATTCTGTCTCTGTACGTGATCCTAACCAAAAATCTCTCTGTCACCACTGACAACTTTTAACGGAGAATCCTCCCTGAGCAATATCCGGTTTTTGCATATCCTCTACGCCGTCAGTTACTGGCGATGATCTTACGTCCTTGATGGTACGTGTCCAGGGTTAGCATCCCTTCTTGATAAATATTATAAAAATTATAAAGTACAAAAAATGTAAATAACATATGAAGCGGAAAAATTTAGACAAAGAATTGCCGCTCTAGTTGACTGCTGTTGACTGAAGTTACTTGGGATTCGTTGCGATGCGCATCGGAAGCTTTTTGTGACAGCTCGTGGCAATCGATTCGATTTATCGTAGAAAAGGTTGAACACCGATAGTCGATATAGACGCTAGTCTCGGAACTGATAACGGCGTAGATTGTTACCTTTTGATTTTATTTCTTGAAGAAAGTGACACGATTAAAAGACGAATTAGCCGCGAAGCTTGTGGACAGGGATAGAGGCGTTTGACCTAACCTCGAGCTCTTTGGAACGCCCGTGACGTCACGGGATCGTGTCAGTGGGTCAGAACCTGGATAGTCGACCCTGTCGTGCAAACCTTGCAGAAATCACAGCGGATGCTTGCGAATTACGAATAATTGTGTCGCGAATGGTTTTACATAATTATGAGAAATTTGTAGTGACGCATCTGATCGAATTGCGAATTTTAGACAGCGTCATCATTTTGCAGGACTATCAAAGAGTGTTGATTAATTTTATGGCTCAAATGATTGTAATTACGGAAAGTGTATTTAGTGCAAATAAATATTCATATTCGGGATACGAATAGCATTGAAACGAATTGGTTCCAAATATATTAACGTCATAATCAGATACTGATGAAAATAAACGTGATGCTAAATTCATTGAGTAGTCGGTTATGTGATAAAACGAAATAGAAATGATTTATTCTGAACTAAAGAAAATAATATTAAAAGAAAGGTATAACAATTTTTGCAATTGTAGAATTTATTCTGCAATAAAGGGAATTAAAATTATTTTTTGTACTGATTGTACTGTTATCTGACCGTGTGCATATCGCGATGCTATTTGCTTAATGTTTTTTCGCAAATAATTTATTTTCACTCGAGGGATCTCCAGATCTCATATACCATTCCATGCGAGTAAAATATCAACGAATTTCGTAAATAATAGGATTTTTTACAGAGATTATTTATCCATATTCTACGAGATTATCACTTTGACACCAATTTAGGAATAACTTGGCCAAAGCTGAAAGAGTAATCCGACTCAAGAAATTCTACTGATTTGAAAAATGTTAAAAATTTTGAGTCAGACAGCTCGTTCAGTTTTGGGTTAAAATAGCAAAATTAGCATCAAAATTATTGTGAACTTGAAAAATATGCTCTGAATTTAATTTTGAGAAAGAACCTTTGTGACCATCCTATTATTTATGATTTCCATTGACACTTGACCCGCACAGTAAATAACAGGTCCTGAGTCCTTAAAGATGAAAAAGGAAAAGCGAAACAAGAACTTTATTAATTGGAAATACAGTGCGCTTCATATTCAGCTTACCGATGCCTCTAATTTAAGGATCTTGAAGGACGTTTGCACACAGTTTTCCTGCTTTAATTAAAGAGTCTCCAGCATGCGTTTTTTATTTTCTCCACTTTCTCAGATTTACTCCGCTCTGAAATAAAATTCTTTTCCTCTTGGCAGAGAGAAAGTCAAAACACATCGCTTACGGGACAGATATTAATAGGATATGTCGTTATCAGCCAACTTCACAGATATTGAATTCTCCAACAGTTCAGTGTATAAATCTTTCTTACTACTGTCTATACTGTACGTAAAAAAACTAGTACGAACTTCTAAAGTCCCTGATGTAGAGGAAACTGTTGTCAGCTGGAACACGGTATCGAATGAACTGAAACCATTTAATCTGCCATCTATTGGGCAATGAATAAATTGCAATGAGCTGATCAACCTTAATGTTGTTTTAAGAAAAATGTTAGCAAAATTTCACATGAAAATTCTGCAGGAGTCACAGGTAATATTTTTTAAAACATAATCCGTTTGTCTTTCAACCGGCATCAGTCTCCCCTAATAATTTATTCGATTTTGAGATTACGAACATTACGCGTGTAACGGCTCTCGCTATCAACTGCCTGTTTCTTGAACACCCGATAGCACAGCACTGTCTAGATAAAAAAAGGCATAAAGTGCAATATAAAAAACAGAGTAAGCAATCGTCCCATCGCTACAGTGTAGACGATAAAATCATCGTATTAGTAACTGAAAGCAATTAATTAAAAAATTTAATAATGAAATGCATATTAAATAATGCCATAGAACATGGTACCTAGTTCTATTTTTTTATCGCACCTTGTATGCACTTAGTCGCTTCTGAATCACAAACCCATAATCTTTTAATCTCGCTCTGCATAAATAACGTTGCTACAGGTAAACGAGTATATAGCACATTCGTGGATAAAAACCAATTGACACAATGACGGTCATCATAATGTAGCATTATGTTTATGTATATTCGTATCAGAAATTTCTTTCAAAAAATTCCCACATTCATCTTGTTTATCCCAAATGTAATGAATATAAGTAAAACTTAAAATAACAAAAATAATTTCATATCCTGCTCAACCGAACTTGAACTTTACCCGATTGCTTATAAATGCAGCAATTACAAAGCTATATAGCTATATCGCAATAAATATTGCATATTGCTCCATATATGGGCACGAAAAAGAAAAGGAGTCGGAACAATTATCAAAATTTTGATTAAATAAATCCCAAAGTTTTTATTCCTGGAAAAGACAAGTTGATCGAAATCCTTTCATTCAGAAAATTGAATCGAACGTCGTGATGTTTTACCATAGGAGTTTCTTACATGTACAATTTACAGTATACGAGTTGTACGCGCATGCGCATAGTCGCATACAAAAACCATAAGTATACACGTATACGTAGGCGTACAATTTTCTGACAGCAGCAGTATGCCAAAAAACAAGTGCGACACTCTAGATGAAACAAACTGTATAAACAGAACTGACCAAACAACGGACGCTTGGAAATATGTATTGGCTAACTTATTGTTGCAATTTCTTTTCGTATTTCACCTTTGAACTCTCAAGTTTCTAGCAAAGTGACGTGACGACGCTACTTATTCACATGAGACTGTGGATACCATCTGAATGGCACCAATTGACCTGCCGTCGACTCACCTTCGACCTTCGGTCATCTAGTAGGTTTCCGACGCGTTCACATACGAAGGTGAATTTTGTATGTCTATTAAAAAAAAAAAGTTCAAAGAACAAGGATATGTAATCCATTAAAAATTGCCTCTCCAGTCGTAATTCATGTTTCGCACTTGATTCCCAAGGTACCCCAGTTCCTATTGGATTTATCGTGCTGCTGGATACTATCGATGACAGCCGCTATTGCTGTAGATAGTGTTTGCCAATCGTTAACCATCGACTGAACGTTGAATCGTGAGGCCACGATAAATCGACATGGAAATCGAGGTAAAATCGACGATTCCCTACGGTCTAATGAGAGACGCCATCGATCCGCATGCGGATTACTAAGCGTAGGCGAGCTCATGTTTTCCTTATATTTTATTTTTCTTTTTTTTCTCCTTGCTCTTCCTTCTCCTCGTTCCTCGATCAATTCTCAAGTTAAGAGACGCGATTCCTTCTCGTGTCTCACGGAGAAGAAATTTAATCAAGATGATTGTGCGCTCGCGTGCACTGCTGGCTGATAGTTCTGATTTACATTTAACAAAAGTTCCTACGCGTTTTCAGACATGCCTGAACTCTATGATAAGCTCGCGTACTGTGACCATTAAGTGTGTCGTTTTTATTTAACAAATTTCAAATATTTTTTTATCAAATATAACGTACACAAAGCAGATGGCACGGAAGGTTCCCTACTCTCCCACGTGTTGAGCGCCAGTGGTTCCAGGACACACTGACTTTGCGTATCACAGACTGACGCCCTTTTTGGTTTTGTCCACCCATCCTGGTCAAAAGTTTCCCCTTCTTCCCGACTCTACTCAAGTGCCGACCAATCCGGTAATCGCTGGAAGGTTCACTAGACGCTTTGTATTGGTCAAAATATTATCAGCCACTAAATTCATATGTTTTTTATATAAAAAATGTAAAAAATATTAATCCGGTTTTAATAATAAACATACTTATTGAGATGACGAATCTGAGGGAAGAAGGAGCTAAAAGAAAAGCAAAAGATAGGAAAAATCATAAAAACAGATATGTGAATAACTATTGAGATGCAAACAATTGTATAGGTTTGTATAGTTTTTGGAAATCAACTCTAACAGTTATTCTTTTATTGTTACATTTTATTTAGCTATTACTAAAAATATATACTATATCCGTTGTACAGTAGAAACTGGACAATGTCATTTCATGCTATTTTTTTTTGTTTCAATGATTTATTTTACCTTGACCGGATATCCGCTCTAGGCTTTAATTGTGTACAAACTGCACTAGAATATTGTCAGCAACGTCACCGAACTTATACTACAGTATATTAGTTATAAAATTTGCAATCTGACCATGTGTGAGATGCGTGTATGCAGATTTTGTGATTACGAAAAGTTATCTGATGATCCGCCACCTGGTGGGATTAAATTAGTGCTTGAATAGAGTCATCGAAGCAGATTTAAAAAAATGTTAAGGATGAGTGGAGAATTTTGTCTGTCATCATAAATTACATTTATACTGAGAAAACCATCAAGATTGTTATCTTCCTCTTGTCTAGGAACAATAATTTTGTGTTTCGCCTTTTGGCATTATTTTTTCTTACTTCTTGTTTTTCTTTTTTTCTACTTCTCAACTTGTTTACACACCATTGAGATCTTCGTATTTCCATTCTGTTTGCTTGTCAGTATGGGAGTGAGGCTATCGCAGATATCTTGTAGCGAAGATAACATCTGAACAAGTTCTAAGATTTGCGGTAGGAAAGGAACAGCATCCTCTGCCTATGCTAAAAATACAGGTTGATACAGTGACAGTGTAAAAATGAATGAATTTTGAAATAAATAAATAATAAAAGATGTCATAATTTATCATTAAGATTGAACGTACAGTAATGCTATTTATGAAAAATGATTATTAATTCTTTACTATAAACAGTACAAAAAAAAAACCTCTTAAATGAAGTAGTCTCCATATAAATCTGTATTACAAAAACATACACAAAATTTACAAAGGACTTGCAATATTAAAAAAAAATATCGAAAGATGCATCAGTACTTATCAAAAGAAGCAGTCGGTATTACCATCCATATCGGCTGAACCCAAAAATCGGATAGCCCTACTAAAATTTCCATTATGAAAATCGAGGACCCCTGGAGGTCCTAGTTGGTCCTATACTGGTCCAGTGGGAGCCCAGATAAACCCTGGACTTTGCAAATAAAAATTCTACCAGGGAGAATCGTCCTCAATAAATTTTCCCTATATCTATACTCGGCATAGTATTAAGGTAAAAAAATTCTCGCAAATAAATTGCAACATCCAACATGATAAAAATGCGTTATTAATTTTTTTCCAGATTCCTGCATTATTAGGCAATTGTGAATGATATCTCATACGCGACTTAATGTGGCACCTTTATCATCGCGAATACACATATAGGACAGTTATTGCCGACAGACGGAGCATTGTCCTGTCCTCTCGTGGCGAAGCGATATACACGAATAACCACATGTGTACGGTAAGGTGGTAGGTGGTAGGTTCGAAGTAAAGCGTGCAGGAGCGAGTGGGGCTCTCAGAGAAAAAGAGAATCAAGAGAGGAACGGTGGGAGAGAACGAACAACTCAAGCACGTGGAGCTCCGTGTCTCGTTCAGTAGTTCTCCTTACAGCCTTCGGACAATTTCGTAGCGAGTAACTGACTGAGGATTTGAACTTGAAAATAAAATTCGACCTCTGACCTTGATATTGGATCGAGACAATTTGAAACTGTGAGACCATGTGACTGTAATTGGTATTTGAGATTCCGCGAATACAAAGATATTTTATAAACGCGTAAATAGGTGTAGAACGTACACAAAATATTGAAAGAAAATAGGAAACAATGATTGGTCGTACCGGAAGTTTGTTGCTCCTCGTGATTGTTGCTGTCACTTCCGGTGTGATTGGTAACGTCCCAAACGATCCTTATCAGCGAGTTCCGGCTCGTGAAAATTCTTGGCCGAGTTTTCAGATTTCCAAAACACTCCTGGCGGGAAGACAGTCTAGGGATAATTTACCCAGTGCGAGGCTGGATCGAATTGTTAAGGCTCATCCACAGGATCGGACGGGACTGAACGTTGAAAAGGATGTTAATCATTCATATAGAAACGCGCAAAGTTCATCGAGCTTTGAAAAGGGATTTGAGCAGCCTTCTAGGACTGACAGATTAACTGCCGTGGCTCGGGCTGAAGGTGCTGGGACCAGGGCTGTTGCTTATGCTGGTTATCATAGCAATCATCATCAACATCATCATCAGGGGAGGGAATCGTATCTACAGGGCTTTCAAAATGCGTCTCCTGTACAGGTGTATACGAAACAGCACCCTGGGTAAGTTAAATTATTGTAATCGATAACCCGAACATTTCATGATATTTAAATTCCTCTATATTCTGAGAATGACAGTTCTGATTAATGACTTGTCGTTAGACTTATTATTTCCCCTGTCCAATTCCGAGTGCGCTTTATGTGCCAATAAATCATAGTATAATTTTTTAAGGATAAGCTTGAAAGGTGACTATATACGTGTAACTCGATTAACGTTACATAAAAGAGAGATAAGATTTATCACATTTTTCGACTTGTAATCTCACCCGAAAATCAACGAAAATATACAAAAACAATATTAAAAGTAAACTTGCGATATTCCGCCGATCGAACAGTATATACTATAAAATCAAAATTCTCCAACTCGATTTCTCCAACATTACAATTTCCATATTTGACTAAAAGTCTCGTTAATGAATTAAGATAAATCAAAGTAAAACATCAAACGTTAAACCGCCGCGTTTCTCTACTATCTTTGTAATAATTAAAAAATAAAATCCATCGGATTATATCCACTCGTACTCCATCTCTATCGACAAATCAGCTTCATAACCAAATCTCACAAAAATTTTTACAGCAAACGTAAAACTAAAATTCTTCTCGAAAAAGAACCTCCGTTCGATAAACGTCATTCCTATTGGACCGCGATTGAGTCAACAGTCGCATCTTCTTACAGCACTGCATATTTTTCCATGTAAAACATATTTTGCGTAATTACAAATTTCCGTGGTCCACGGCCTCTGGGCCATTGCACAAAGAGCCCGCGTTGCCGCAAGAATAAAGGAAGCCGTGTTCACGCAGCCACAAAATCAGCAAAGCGCGTTGCACAGAAGCGTCGCGTCGAAAAATGTAAAAAGTTTAAAAGAAACGAAGGCTCGCAAATCACACAGCTTCCACGAAGGACACACGAGACTCTCGAATCACTATTTCGTCTGCCTGCAATTCGGTGGGTACGTACGGTGCTGTTCCATCGAATCGGCACTCAGGTTACCCAGATGTGTGCCTCCAAGTAAAAATACTGTAAACCTGTCCCTTAACGTGTGTGTACGATGTTTTCATGTACCAGCATAGACATACTGTTCGCATACTGAGCTCTGCCTGCATTGAGCATAGTACACGTTATACGAGGCTCTGGCCAATGTGCGCAACACTGCAATGTCTTTGGCGCAAACGATCCTCTGGTCCATTATAACAGCGCGCGATACGATTCCGATTCTCTCTAGGTAAAGGCATGTAAGTATATCTGTAGATACAGATATATATATATGTGTGTGTGTATATACGGATACACAAAGAAGGATAGGCAGCCTCTTGAGCGAAATGGCGAATCGCGTTGCGCGCCGAGGGTTAAAAGACCACAGGGTGACTTTCTAAAAAGTGTCCCCGACAATGGGAGAAAGCCTTTCTCTCACTCACCTTTTCATAGTTGAATTGCACTGGCGAACGACGACGGCTGCGTCGAGAATCGAGGAACTCTCCAGCGAGGCGCGGCGTCCTCGTCTCGAGGTGTCGCAAAGAGTGAATGCCAGCCGAGGAAACGAAAAATAAAAGGATAAACAAAAGTCCATTCCGCAAATAGAGCGCAGTTCTGGAGCCTCCGCTCCCACGATAAACATAACACTCTGGGACATTCAACCCTAAAACCGAGACTGGATGTTCCATTTGCGCGAGATTCGCCAATCGGACCACGTGAAAGTGCATTGATTTTTCTTATGCACTTATTCATTTCGTCGTTGCTTTTGTTTGTCGAACTTGACATTTTTTGTGTAGGATGTCACTTTTTTCACCAGCTCGATCTTTATTTGACGTTTGACCGTGCTTATCTGTCTTGCGTGAATTTCATGGTCGTCTCGTGTAAAAATTTCAGGGACGATCGGAATACGGTTTACTTGGACGGAATTTGAGGAATTTAAAAGAAAAAAGAAGACGCGATAAGCGTTTTGCAATATTAAAAAGTGCATTACGGCTGATCGGGAGGATCGAATAATGACGAGAAGATTTTAAGGCGGAGATCGTGAGCCATGTAAATCCATTAACGTGGAATTTTATGGAGAGGCATGTACGAGGTTAGAGGGTCGAGAGAAGTGGGCGTAGAGCATAGAAAAAATACATATAGATATCTACGATAGATAAGTACCAGATGCATCATTGAGTACTTTTCAAAATTGTCATGATAATTAAGAAGAAATCACATTTATCCGGTTATCACGAGTCGCTAGAAAAGTCTCTGGATTGGAAACCACTCGTTCACCCGTTAGACACGACAAAGCCAGTCGGAGTGGACCTGTAGGCTAGAGGCTGCAGTACACGGTCCACTCTAAAAAGAACGGCTGAATTATTCGCAAAAGGGCGTACCAAACGCACCTCGATCTCGGCAGAAACGCGAGCGTCGTGTTAGAGCAAGAGTACAGAAAATTAAAAAAAAACTGTCAGGTTCATGTGCGCGGGAAATTCAAACCAATCTGCAGAGTCCAATAATGAGAAACAATGGACTGATAACCAGGCGGAGTTGAAAGGGCCAAGAATTCAGCTGGATCAAAGAGACCAAAGAGATCAAACAGAATTCGAGAGACGTAGAAGCCGTAATGATACCCAGTAAGCAACGTTAATCTGGAGCGCAATCAAATAGACATAAAATTTAAATTAGCTCTCTACTTTACCGACCGTCCAGTACACAAAGGGATAAAACTACGCGTGTCTTCCTATTGTTCGACCGAAGGGCATTCCCGATGCAAATAGAACTAATCGATCTTCTCGATAGCAACTGGACAAAAGACAGTGTAGATGCATCGATAAAATGATAACGAAAATTACGTGAATGACACGACAGAAGGTAACCGACGTATCATAGCGGTAATAAATGGTTCCGCAGGACTTATTGGTAGCGCGTAAGCGCGTAATTACTTCACTTCAGCATCTTCGGAAACCCCTCATCAAGTAATTTTGTAATTTTGAAGCTTTGCCGTTCGATCTGGCCCTGCGGCCTTCGGCACCGATCATTGCTATACGTGCCTATCTGCCTATATCTACCTACTCATGGGTCGAGTGGACGCATCCGACTACCTGTACCGCCGTAACGGTCCGAGCCTGGCAGGTAGCAGCAGCAGAGACTCCAAACAGTCCCGAACCAGTTTGAGGCAGCAGCTCGGCCGATGCCAAAATTAGCGTTCCGTATCATCGATCAAAGTGTGCTTGCTATGCCGTGAACATTCTTATTCGCAAATAGAAAAGCATCGAATCGGACGCGACAGTACAGAAGGACCGCCATGTTAATTCCGCGTAGAAAAATAAAAGAATTATAGGTTTATATTCTCTGGTAGAACGTCGGCGTGTCATCTTATGAAAAGTATATTAATGGGAGAAGATTCTCTGAGATTGAGGATGGAGAATAAATGTATAAAAAAAATGGAAGATGGCTACGTTGATATTTTTTGAAATTCCTTCGATTCGAATAGACTGCAGTAACAATGCCAACGTTTGATCAGAATGCCGACTTGTGATCTGTTTTGTTTTTTGATTCTTGATAATATTTAATACACTCGCGAATTCTTGCTCGATATTTATTTCCTTGGCAATTTTAATTGATAGGGCTAAATTAAGCTTCATTTATATGCAACAGCAACGTGTTTTATATGTTTATTGCTTTATTTCTCCATTTCGTACACCCCTTTATTAGCTCGTGCCGGTTTCTTTTTAGCGCCTTGGGAACTGCACTTTGCGCTAACCGAATATCCGCGCTTGAAACTCGTTCGTTACAGCCATTCGATGCTGTAACAATATTAAGGCGCTGAGATGCTTGAAAATTATCACTTTCGAACGACCATGTCGTGCGTAATTAAATCATTTTATAATTAACGTTTAAACTTTTAACTATCGAACGCGCGTGTATCTATAGCTGTGTCGTAGAACAGTTCAAGCGGATCGATATTAATGGCAAAGAGTTTACGAGGAGTAACGCAATTTGCGAAGGGCTGTGAGTTCATTTATTGACTTTTCAATTTGCAAAAATTTACTTCGAAACGTTTCTCTGTTAAATTAATTAATGCATGCGACAGCGGAAATAGGAGGTGCGGTAACTGCAGCCGCGGCTGCAGCGCTTTACAAATTCATCTTTACCAGGTGCAGTTGGCATCAATGAGTTTATACTGTGGCTAAGCATCGTGATGCATTTTGGGAAAATGAAGTTTGACTGTATTGTTATTACGATGAGCCAAGTAGATGCATGGATGCAATATTAATGCACGATGATTATATAGGAAAATTCAGTACTGTGACAATGAATTGAATTTCGTACTTTGGATTATGTATGAGCAATAATTTTATTTTTACGTTTCATAGAATGTTCAAACTGAACGCATCACGTGAAGTTAAAGCTTCTAGTTGGTTCCTACGAAAGAATCCAATTCGAATGACTTATTTATGTTGATTAATTCTACTGTGTAATTTCTTATCAGTGTGACAAACAAGTATGCCTAAGATAATAAATTATTCATTTATTATTTTACCAAGAAAATAATAACGGATTCGTATACTTAAGCAAGTCAATTGAACAAACAGTTATGAACAAGTTACAAATTGCTTTTGAATATATTAACTGACTCAAAATACTTCATTCAAGAGATCTTCCCACGGGATACAAAATAAGTCCTGAATAAAGTTACAGATAACTTGCTTCACGTGTGATCTTGGCAACGTGCAAGAAAGACTTTGTGGTACGTTACACGGTGACACTGGTTCAGGACTCGATAAATTACATGATGCGACAATGGAATAAAATTAAAAACATTTTTTCCAAAAATTATCTAATCAAAAGTACTTTATGAAAGAAGAAAATAGTTATGCGTTATATGTAAAATTATAATGGCAGCCAATCATGTAAGAATGAACTAATATAATTAACCGTGACTGATTCTTTCTTTTTAACCAACTACTAAGAGCACAGTCTATTTTTATCTGCTTGCTGAGTGACTGATTTTATAAACTAGACTTTGGTTCGTTTTTTGTTACTTTCCATCCTTAATTTACCGACAAACAAGACTTTACTTGAGACTGCATCAGTTCTCATTACCTTCTAGCTTGCGCATAATTCGTGTTTCTCCAGACTGCAAGATCGTAAGAAACTTCGCAATTCGAATACGATCGCTTACAATTAGTCGCGAGGATCGTCCAATAGTAATTCCACTTAAGCGACATGGAAAAATGAGGTGTCATTAGCAGCGAGACTGCATTTAATCAACTGTCCACTTTAAATGGCAGCCAATGACCGTCAAAAGTCAGCCAACACAAAATTTAACAGGGAAATCATTATATGTTGCAGGCAAGTGGCACTTAAATATTTCGTATTATATCACTGTTTATTTTTTACCGAATTTTTATCCGTCACGATAAAAACACTCAAACAGCATATACATACATTTCCTGTCAAGAGCAAACAGTGCTTCGTAGGTCGTGACGCAATAACAAAGTCGTACGTACCGTTATTCTCCTTAGTTTGAAATGTTTAATTATACAAAAATCATTTAATTTATAGATAAACCAGTGCTCCGTGCACTTTCCATTTTACAAGTCATCGCGCAAGTACCGATATTTCGTAAGAATGCGCGCGCAGCATCGTGTCTGCCATTCGCGACATTAAGCCGAGATTTAATGCAGGCTTTATCGCGGTTACGTCCGGACTAATGCGAAGGGACGTTTGTTACACTTAAACCTTATTAAGGAATTGATTTATGTTCCTCGCAAGTACGAAAGTACCGAGAGTCTTTATCACGGCGCCACCGAATCTGCGATTAAGTTCAGGAAAATAAACAAGTGCGCATCCTCATTAGAACCGCCGTGCACTGCGAGAACTGGAAACGGCCGTTGACAGCGCCATCCAGGCGTCTGGAGGCGCAACTAATTATTTGAAAAGTCAAATACCTTCATTCAAAGTGACATACGTATTCTCGTTAGTGCCAGCGATAAATTCGACAGAATCGCCCCAATAAATCACGCCGAGTTTAATATCCTCCATAAAATTCATCGAGCAATTTGCTCTGTTTCTCCTGGATCGTTAAGAATCCTCTCTTTATTGACCATTCTCACAATTCTTTCTTTTTCTCTGCCTTTATTTATAACAGCACAACACGCCACATCGGACGAGTCACGAAGATGCGCGAAATCCTAAGTGGACTCATTCGTGTGTCATGAAAGTACATATGGACAATATATATACACACCCACATACACATACACACACCTTCCTACATTTATTTACGTATCTCTCTTTCACTCTGTCTATCGACAAGACACCGGTGCTCTATGGCCGTTGCAACTCAACCAGTATTCCCACGCAATTGTCCTCCAGAGCGTATCTCAAATTCTCAATTTTCAAAGGTCTGGATTGCACTTCCTGAAACTGCCGTACCGTACAGCGCCACCGTAGATACACATAATCAAAAAGCATATAAATATAGATTGACGTCTTATTCGAACTGCAGTAAAAAGATCGTGCTAAAGCTCCCGTTTAATAGCACCGATTATAGAGAGGCGCACCAAGAACACGTGGGAAGATAAGAATATACGGGATGGCACAATAATATCGTCGTTCCACGAGAGGATGGACATGAGAGATTACAAGATGGCTCTTGTGCGCGCATATAATATGCATAGTTGAGATTCCGAGTACTCACGTGGGATAATAATCTGCTGCTACATGTGAGAAGATAATCCTTAAAGAAACGTAGCGCTCAGGTAGAAAGAAAATATTGGAAAATTGAAGAAAAAAAAATTAATTTTATAAAACTTTATGCGTACACATACGCAAGGGTTTAAGGGCAATACGATACGTTTATTGTTATCAAATATGCTTTTGAGTCGAAATAAAAGTTTCCCTGTATGTCTTTAACCCACTCTCATTATACTCGTTAATAATGCACAACCTTAATACCGAAAAACTTGTTTTCCTCGACTGCCGTCCAAAAGTACGTTGACTTCGCGTTAATAAATTACATTTTCATGACAATTTATACACGACAAACATGTCTCACTGTAACAGTTAGTAGATCATGGTTGAACGTAGAAAATGTTCCTTTCTATTTCCTACGTATGTAAGTTAATGTATATTGCAACAGTGTATAAAAAGTGACTGATAATCATCCAAATAAATAATGCAGTATTTTGCGAGTAAATATTTTTTCAAAATCACTCGTATTCCTTTCTAACGTATTTTTTGTCTTACTTTGCTTTTGGTTATTGCCGCCATTCGCCACCCTTAATTCCTATTTCCACCGTTCGAACGAGGCCGACTCATTACGTTCCAGCGTGCCGGTTCTATTTTTAATTCCGTCTTTTAATTGCTCGCGCCAAGGTGAACGTTCGGCCCTCTTTGTTTCGATTTACTCGATTCGCAAGCAGCAGAGTGCATTCCTACGTGTTGCAGGACTCGCACGTATCAGCATACGTAAAGGTATATCTGGCTGGCTGTGTCCATGAGTCAGAGGGAGGCCACGTAGGTATATAGAATCCGTTGTTGCGACAGTTAACGTCGTGTCGCGTTCCGCAAACATGACAGCGACACGGCGAAACGCAATTTTCTATGCCCTGACGATGACGAAGTGGTTCTGCCAAGTGGAGTCTCCCAGTCTGCCTACCTTTCGGCCAGGTCGCCAGGTTCCTTTATTTTCTTCTATCTAACTCAAGCTGGACACTCGCCGTCTGTCCTTCTCCCTCTCGTTTTACCTTCCTTCTCGTACACATCCCAGTATAACGATTGGGTCATTCCTGGAGACACTGGAATCACTGTCAGTCTTAAATGCAACACCGGAACTCGATTAGGAAGGTTGAGTAGAAAATGTATTTAGAATACCTGATGAAAAAGGCTCGGGGGACATCCTGGAGACTAATGGCGTATTATCGTCTGTAGGCTGTAGTTTATTTTTCAAGTTTGTCATGCCGCTCATCTTAACTCTGCGTACAGCCTTAAGGACCGTCCTGTCGCTCGGTTCTTGCTTCGTTGAGGATTTACAAAAGCTGACAGTATGATACTGATTGTTCCAGGAGGAGAGTATGCACGAGACAAGCTCCAAGTGCTGTCGCGCAGCATCATCGAGGAAGGCAGATACGGTAAGTAATGGAAAAGATATTTGAACTGTACAGTCGGATCGAGAAATTGTACCAAATAATTTTTCGTTTTTTTTTTTATGTAGAAGCGTTAGATTTTGTTTTTTCTGTTTCCGGTAACAATATAAAATTAGAGTCGTCTACACGGAAGTGTCTTCTGGTTTTTCGTGCTGTCCTGGATGGACGCAAGTGACGCGGTTCAGTTTTGGCTGCAACAAGCGTAAGTAAAATCAATTGGAGTCTCGAGTCATAAAATTGTACTACCAATATTCCTCGTTTTCGTGAACACCTTGCAATTCATTATCTCGCTATTGTGTTTCTACTTTGCCACAGCCACTTGCTCGTTGCCCTGTCTAAACGGCGGTACCTGCACTTCGCCAGGGAGATGCACCTGTCCTAAGGGTTTCACGGGAAATCAATGTGAAACAGGTGAGAAACCTCCAAATTACAGGACACGGCCGATAGCCAATATTTAAATTTCCCACAAAACAAATAAATCAACGACCCACGACCTGGTATACCGAAGTCAAACATTAACCAACAGTAACCAATTTAATTCACTAAAATTCGCCATTAAAAGCAAGCTCATTATTTTGGTATAATTAAATTTACATATCAGATCTATCTGTATGCACATAGCTTATGGGTCTTAGACCATTAAAAGATAGAAGATTTATGATGGATCACGTCAGACAGTCTATGCATACAGGAACATTCTAATTACCACGGTAATCAATGACTCGGAAGATTCTTCGATGCATTTTACGATCCAGCAACTAAGCAATATAGATATAGGGTACATGAAACACGTGGAACGAGTGATCACCACCCAGGACCACTTATGGCACTTACGCTACACTCGAACCCAATAATCTTAGGATTATCGTTACTCACACGCGTCGAATTGGCCACCATTTTAAATCCACTTCCGTGAAACGTATCAACTTCCTCGTAGATGTGGACGAGTGCGTGACCGAGAAGCCCTGTGGGCAGCTGTGCAGAAACGTCCTTGGTAGCTACGAGTGCAACTGCAGACCCGGTTTTCATCTGCAACCGGATGGTCAATCCTGTCGCAAAAGCGGTACGTAAGAGACCGTATTTGGAATGGGGAACCTGAAAAATAATCTCAATGTGAATTTTATGTTTATTCCATAATGGCGACCATAACGTGAGATCCTTGCTTCTTTTTATGTAGACGGAAATGGTACGGCCTTCGAGGCTCGCGATTTGGAAAACGACTACGGACCCACCACGACGAAAAAGCCGTTGATACAAGGTAAGCAGCGCCACGGGGTTTCACTGAATCAGGGAACGTAAAAATCTCCGATTGCTACGGATTTCTGTTGATGTTTGTTCGCTTGCGCGTCTACCGATTTAGCACTGGTTTGCTGGAGTTAAATATATATATTTGTATGTACAGAGTTGAATGCTAAAAGTAATATAAATATATCGCATCTCGCTTGCCCATTTGACGCGATCTCCCCCTACGCGCTGTACACAAATGGCTATATCTAATGCATGTCCTTGATTGCAGATAGTGAGAATGAGGTGGGTGATTCCGATCTCGATCAGGATTACGAGATTATTCTTAAGAGGCTGATCAAACTGGAGAAGGTAACGAAGCGTTGGGACAGTTGATGCTTCTTAATTTTTATTTAGCTCCTTTCTGTTCTTTTTTTTTTAATTTTTTTTATTACATCTTGGAAGAAGCACAATGTTATTATATGAAATACTTTGACATGCAGCAATTGGCACGTGAGAAGAAACGGGATATCAAGAACACGGAGATGAATACGAAAATGGACATGACTGTAGAACGTATGAGGAAAATGAGCAGGACAGTTGATAACATGGTAAGAAGAAAATTAAGGATTATGGAAATCATCTGTAATACGCGTGTAAACATTTTAATTGAAATTATTATGAATTATTTAATATTGCAATGAAAAAAATCGCATGCGAGTAATGTCATATAAATTTACATACAGTCATTAAAAAAATGTTTGGGGGGGCGAGGTAATTATTGTTATAATGCACTTTATATGTTTGCGAATATTATATTATAAGAAATATTTTTAGCTGGTTATGAAACAAGAGGTGAACGACATGAAGAACCAGATGAAACTGTTTGAACAAGAATCTAGGAAAATTCAGCAATTGGCAAACAGAATTTCTGAACTTGAGAATAGATTGATTGTACGGTGTTCCCCGGCTTTACCGATTAATGGGAGAATGAATTATTAATTAATAAGATTTGCATGGAAATAATGATTGAACTTCTTTGAGAATGTCACATTTGTCTATGTATTTTATTCTTACACGAGAGAAAAGTTCGCTGCAATATTAGTTGGTGGGCAAAACTGTGCCAGCGTCACTACAATATTGTATTTCCTGTATTTACAAGTTTATAATGTAAAGTATCGTATTGTTGTACGTCAGTGTTTATTCATTGAATTCACATATAGCTTTGCAATGAAATATGAAATAGTGGTACATTTTCTACTGAAAAATATACATTTTATCTTGTTATCTCAAAAGACCTAAGTTTAATGCTTTGAAATCTATACGATCCACTTTGCATCGCAAAATATTAAGTCTTCAAGACTGTTATTAATAATACAAGATAAACATTAATATGAAAATTAATTTTTGTCTCTTGATATATCTGTAGTGTATCAATAAAGATAAATTACTTTTTGTTTGTTTTATTTTTTTTCTCCTTTCTGGTCAATCTCTTTCCTCGTGTTTCACTTGCTTTCTTAGCTTTTGCTCTGCCTTTCTTGTGTTTCAATATCTTACGTCTGTTCATCCAGACTGGGTAATTGCCATATTGATCACGCATGGTTTTCTTATTATAAACTCTTGCTCCATCCTGTTCCATTACTTCGGTTTCAGCTGCCTTGTCTTTTTCTTTTGATTTCTCCTTTATCGTTTTGGCATCGGTGACTGGAACAATGCAACAAAGGTATCATGCAAGGCTTTTATCTTGTTATGACTTGTATAAATGTCTTGTGTAACCCACCTGTTGCAATTTCTGATATATCTGGCATCTCCGCATCAGCATGTGTATTTTCATCAATACCTAATGTTTTTTTCAATTTGTCCAATTCCTTAGCTCCGTAACGTTCTCTCTTTACAGCCCTGCATTTTCTCCTCCACTTACTACGCAAGGATTTAGCCATGTCTTATTTCTGTAAACAGAAGAAGTAAATATAAAAGCAAAAAGTGATGACCATACACTAAGGAATAAAGTCTAGTAAGATACAGATGTAGGCCTTAATTTTAATTAAAAAAAAAAAAGAAAAAAAGTAAATATTACTCTAGCGACGATTAAAACCGTCAAATTGTGTTAAAAACAGTCTAAACATAACCTCCAACAAGGTTTTTTTAGTTGATACGCACCGTTAGAAGACAAAAAATAGTATTTTCTATATAGAATCTTTCACTATACTTACATTGATTATATCACTTGTTTAAATACTAGTAAAAACAACTTGGAATGAATGTTATTCAAAAATCAATTCACAACACACACGTGCCAGCGTACACGCGCTGCTAAAAGAAAGATTCAATTTATGAAATGTTGCTTATACATCTACTTTACCATCAGTTGAAAATAGAAATTGAATAGCGTTGCCATCTACCATTAGATAGTACAGATAATTTCTTAATCAATAATAGAAATCCAATGCAGCGCCGGTACATTGATGCAATAAAAATCTCTGCTGCAATGCTAATAAGAAGTTAATAAAAAAAATTCATGATTAATTTGTAATGCGTATGATGTGAAATTATATATATATATATATGCACGTACAATGATCACTCTTTGTGAAGAAAGTTTTGATGAATAGAAAAGTGGAATTAAAAAAAACATTTAATTATTATTTACGCAAGAAAAACGTTCTAGAGATGTTTTTCGAATATCCTTGGGTATTGGGATACAATGGGTGGTTTCCAATTACCGAACTTGCGCCGATGTGAGCCGACTTGTGCCGACACGAAGCTCTATTCGTCATTTCGAAAATATTCCGTTAGAGCCAACGAATAGCGAGTCCTTCTATCACCTTGTACCGAAATAAGTTGAGTAATTGAAAGGTACCCAGTTTCTCTACTAAAGGTAGCTTCAAAACTTTGTCGGACAAGTCGTATGACTAAAATATCAGAGTCCGCATTAGCCAAATGAGGCTTGAGAAATATTTTTCACCAATGAGAAGTTTCATTCTTCGAATTTTCCAACTAGTACGACTACTCCGACAGAAATGTGAAAGCTCTCAAAAAATCATTCTACGATAACTCCGTTTTTATTCAGTATGATTTAAGTAAGATTAATCAATGATTTGCAACATTTGCAAAGGAAGGATACGCGAATATTCTTTTCAAAGGTTACACACGATTGGTTAATCCTACTTAATTCTGCAAGATAGAAACGTAATCAATTGCTGTGTTTACACGCACGGGTTTTAGAAAAGATTAACCAATCACGTTGAGTTATTCTTTTTAAATCTTACACGTGATTGGTTAATCCTGATTAAAACCCGTGCGTATGAACTTAGTAAATGACTACAGCGGTCTCATTCCGGTTTTGTTAACACTGAACTACTAAACTACTGAACTACTAAAGGAACTGATAAATCCCAAATATTGTTCATAAGCAGAACTGTCTATGATTTGTTAATTCTTTTAGATCAGTACTAACTAAAGCGGAATAAAACTACCGTGTAAACGTAACCATTGAGTCGTAAGTTGTTGTGTTGTAAGTCTTTTTTTTTTACAAGCCAATCAGAATTACTTTCTTTGTCTTTTCCCTGTTCTGATTAGATAGTAGAAAATACTTACAACCAACTTCTTACGACTTACGACTCTTTCTCGGTAGGTGTTCGTCATAAGCTGTTTCTACAGGCTAATCAGAGTCAATTTCTCAGCTTTTTTACTGTATATTTGGCTTTTACGAATGACTTACGAGAACGGCTACCGATAACATCACATTGTACAACGAGCTTAAGGCCGTCGTAAGTCGTTTTTACAATCCAACCATAGCAGCGAAAAAGTGGAGAAAATAATTCTGATTATTTTATAAAAACCCACTCAGGAAAAAAAAGTTTGCCGTCAACCTCACATTGTAGAATGGACTTGAATAGTTGGGGCAGGAAAAGCGGAAGTGTACTGTAGCGCTTCCTTTAAAATAGTTAAATATATTTCAATATAATGGCGTATATAATGGTCCGATGGTAAGACCCAATCCAAGCTAAAATTTTGAATTTTTTTTATATATTAGACCATAATAAAATTATATTCTATGAAAAATTTGAACATGATTTACTCAGTTGAAATATAAATTTATGAAAACAATAAAGTAAATTCTCATAAGCAATTTTATGATCTACCACATATCTACAATATTTATATTATAATAAAGGTTAAAAAACAATGTATCTTGTATTAAAAAAAAATATTAAACAACTACAACAAAAAGGGGCTCTCTTATATACTAACCCGTATGAAATTGGCCCCTGAAAACGACACTGATCTCATGGCTCAGTAACATATATTATTACAAAGAAATATAAAGAACCAATAACATATTGGCAATGCCCAGTCTTTTCTGATAAAATATCTTACTCAAGGAGTTATAAAACTCTTGATATGTAGAATTATTAAGATCGTTCGCGTTACCTATACTATCAGCATTCTTCAAAAGTCTATAGGTAATGTCAGCAAGGTATCTCTAAATAGGAAAATGTAACAATGTTAACAACGATAAACATAATATTTATTAATAATACCAATAACTGTCTGTAATATTAAATAGGAAATGAAAACTTTTAAACAACAATATTGTTTAAAAGTTTCAAACTCTTCTTGTCCCAAAAAGTTACTTATTCATGAAAAAATCAATTTTGCTTCAAATTCCGCAAAAAAATTTTGAACGTAGCTGCCCGAATAAAAAAGTCCGCGTGTGAATCTGTATGTTTACAAAGTAAAAAAAACCTAAGTAAATTTATCCCAACATTTTTTACTAAAAACTTCATAAACAGTGTCAATTGACCTGAAAATAAGAAATAATGAATTACATCATCCTGTAATATCAAGGGCAACTATTTCGCCCTGTATGTCGTACAATCACCGTTTCCAATTATATCAGGGTGCGTCAAGCTGGATAAGACAACTAAACTATTTCCGAAAGCAATTACACCACATCTTACGACACGTCATACACACGATAACGTTTGATACGAAAAAGCAAAAAACGGTATCATCTCTTCAGCAAACATCATTTATGAACGGCAATAAAATCAAGGACATGTGAATCAGCCTTTATTCATTGTAATCGAAGACTGCGTCAATCAGTTCATTCCTTATCAGAAGTATATCCGGCATAGTGACTTTCGAGGACCACTAATTGTGGTATAATATCATCAAATAAAATTTCAATGTATTTTAATAGGTATACCAGTATCAAAAATATTCTTATCGTTATCGGCACTATCAAAATTAAAGAGAGAGGAAAATAATCGTACATAGTTAAAAAACGCAGTATCACAATGTTACGTCTTATCAGCCAGTACCGAGGTTATAAATGAGGACGTTCGCCTGTGTTAACGTAGTAACAATTCTTTAGTGGATGTGTCAACTTCTCATACGTGTGGGTATACCCTAATCTGTTTTCCACATTGCCAGTGAGCCAGTTCGCAATGGAAGACGTCGCTATGTCAACCTGCGGTAGTTATGACGAGTGAGTATACGCAGCTGTTAACAATTGAAAGTACAAAATTCAAATTTGTATTATAATTCATAAGAGTGAAGAAACAAAGATATCATGAAGTTTAGTGTGTTTTGTTCTAATAAAATAATAATAATAATCGTGTGACGTAACTACGTACAATATCGTTACAATTTAAAACGGTGCCAATTCGAAAATCTCCAGCTGTATTGATTTTCAATAATTATCAGTGACTGGTTTATTCACTATTCATTACAGTATACAATGATCCAGTTTTCCCTATATTACTAGTCTAATCATGCTTCTTTTTTTTATCTAACCAGAAATATATATCTGTACCAAAAGTAGGTTGTGATAATAATTCAATTAGTGTTAATTAAACGAAACGTCGTTTAGGTAGAAAAAAAGTCTGTCGGTAACACATGAGAATCACTCGAGAATAAAATTAAATTATACATATGAGTTTCACGAGAGCGTAATAAACGGCTATATATTTTCACATAATTACAGCGCAGTGGGTGTGACGCAATGTATGAATATATTAAAAAGATATTTTTTTTGCTCTCAAATTCTTATTGGAAATATAAATTTTTGTTGCACGCTCTATCGGTTATAAAATTTACAAGAGTGCCACAGGGTATATTGTTTTCTTCCTGGAGAAGAAATCTGAAGGTACCTGATGCTGCATGAGATCAGGGACGTTACGCTGGTTGACAAGGTACAATGGCCTTTGTCGTAAGACTCGTAGCTCTCTCCGTTCGGTCGGTGTTCGGTAAACTTTTTATTCGCCGCCAAGATGAAGTCAGATTCTTGATTGAATTCCGAGATTTCAGTAAGATTCTAGACTCTGTGTGATAACGGTGGAGAATTTTATTTCACAGTGACATATAAAGTACTTACTGTGGATTTTAGTAATTTTTGAAGAAAATATAAGTTTTCTTTTTTATCGTATATCTGTCCGATTATTCGTGAAGTTTATGAGTTTAATGTAAAATGTGAATATACTAAATATTTTATACACAGTCTATGTCTTGTGCGTACTGGAACTGTGCATGGCAAAAATACGTGGATTGCAATTAAACTCGATTAAAACAACGGACGCGGCTTATGTAACAGCTAAAGTCAGAGAAGGGTGAACGGCCTTTGTATTTTATACATTGTCGCTCACCACAAATTGGACGCTTTATTAAGCGTTGGCGTTTTTAATCTCGCATTGCACGAAGCTGCGTTGTGGACGGAGACTTGGTCCATTTTTCTTAACGATATACTTAGCATTTTTTTTTCAATTTTGGAGTAGCTCTCGAGGTGACTCACTGGTAGAATAAAGTGCGCTGCATCGATTAGCCTTACTGGGGAAAAAATTTACAGTGGCATATATGGATAATCGTAATTCGAAGTTGAGAAATTTAGCACAGGCGAGATAGGGAGATATTATCGGTCGACGAGTTTGATGTGTATTTTTGACAGATCAAGAACGATGAACGAATCGAAAATACTCGATGAAATGTTTATTCAAAATTGTGTGGATCTGCATTAAATAAATTTTATTTTTCTATTTTAACATTTAGTTATATTATACTTGCGGAAGAGCACGAGCGATTTGTTAATGATTTCATTTCTTGTGAACTGTCAAAAAAAAATATTGAACTCATGGATCGGCTATAGGAGTTTGAATGATATGTATACTTTTTTTTTGATTTAATATAATTATAAGATTCAAAAAGAAAATAATTTATGGAGAATTTGAAGTAAAAATCCTTATCATTTAGATAAATAACCTCTTTGCTGTGTGTAGCTGTTCAATAATGTGTGCTAGCAATGCTGAAAATCTGTGCACAAAGATGACGCCACTATGGCCCTTACTCTTAACCCTTTTAGCGTTAAGAGACGTCTATTAGTCTCTCTTATCCTTTGTGTTTACCGACTAATAGACGTCTCTTAACGCTAAAAGGGAGGTATGAGTAAGGACCTATATTTTTAATGAATTTTCAACAAATTTTATTCACGTAAATAAATA
The DNA here is from genome assembly GCA_030142655.1 of Trachelus tabidus. NCBI lineage: Eukaryota > Metazoa > Arthropoda > Insecta > Hymenoptera > Cephidae > Trachelus > Trachelus tabidus. Next base: position 285,991 of record JARQTI010000502.1, read on the forward strand.
TTTTTGGGCAATAACGCGAAATATTAATTTTAGAATCGGATATTAATTTCGATTTTTAAAACTATATATTGTTTATTTAAAATGTTTTTACGTGACTGGAGATTTTCCTTATTCGCTTCTATTAAGGATATTCTTAACGTTTGCTAATTAGGCAACGTAAATGACGTTTCTTATATTCTGAAATATCATGAAACTTTCCTAAACTGGTTATTGGAGTTTAATATAATAAAACAGTCCGAACGATGATCAATGCAATTTCACCTGTACAAAAATAATTTATATTTTGTTAACTCTGCGAATAATTGACGGGACCTAATTTTATTTCTAGGAACAGCAAAAGGATGTTCAACAGCTCAGTGTCCTACGTCAGCGAATCCTCTGAGAGTCTGCCAGAGATGGTGGAACAATTCGAGGTTATGAATTTCGAGTGAGTGATTAGATATTTTGAAATATTTTTAAAATCTACCTTACCTGTCGCTATCTATAAGTAACATTAAATTCTCACGCAATCGCAGTGCACGTGTATTTTTGCACGCTACACTATTACTTGGGTGAAACTTGTATACGGAATAATTGGCAAAGTGAGATGTGAGTTGAATGTGATTTTTTTTGAAGTGTCACGTGCCTATACATATTCCAGCTGCTAATCACGTCATTGGGTCTTAATTATTCCTTACGGAAAGTGCCTTGTCAGTCATTGTAAGATTGGTACGCAAAATACTCGCACTCCGGCTGGATAAAGATAATGCATAAATTCCGTGTAATGTATAATTTACGTGTTCGAAAATTTAAGAAAAAATAGATAAAAATATATCAAATTTAAAGATGGCCATTTAACCTCCCCGATACTCATACTAAAATTTCCTATACAGATTACTCGAAAGAAAAAGATTACTGAGCAGGCAAAAAATGGAAAAAGTTATTGCAACGATAAAGTCACATCGCAAACACACGTTGGTAACTGTACAATTCAAATTTGAAAATCTCGCATAATTTGTGAAGATTAACGGCGCTCCGGCAGTACTTAGAAACGTGTATTTGCATCGGTATCTTGAAGCGATAAACGTCACGAGATATGAATTTCCCAATAGTCATCGATAAATCAAGATCGATAGCGTTGCAAATGTCACCAGAGGACGGAAAAGAAAGCGTCGTAAAAAAAGCAAAAGAAAAGGCACTTCCTCAATCCACAAAAAGCACACGTGCTCAAAATATTTTCAACGTCAAAACTAGATATACTTGCGTGTCGTAAAAGGAATCAAGTCCAAAAATAGAAGTAAAAGTCGTAGCGATGAATGTCAATGATAAAATTATGTATGCGTACCCAAAAAAGCACTTACGTGTTAAAAACTACGCCAAATGTAAGAGTGCTATGATTTCCTCTAACAAAAAGTGTTGAAATCATATTATTAATGTCAAGTACATAAGTCACTACATATCTGCCTATTATATGGTCTAGCACTGGCCCATCATTTTAATTGTAATTTAAAAATTTCCTAGAACGTTTTCGCTACTCTTTTACATTACTATTGCTTCCCGCATTTCATTATGATTTAATGGTCATTTAATAATTATTAAAACTTTAGATGATTCCTTATCGAATACTACTTGGCGGGTCCTTGCATTTCTTGATATAAATTTGCGTTCATTATGCCAGTCTTGAAATTCAAAACCAACGTCAGCTTTATACATATATAGAGCATATTAACAATAACTCGTAAAAAATAATCACGGTATAAGCCTAGTAACAAACATATTATAACATGACAAATTGATTAACCTCTCAGTGCACCTGTACCGAGCGCGCACTCGTCACAATTAAACAATACGAAGGGACGGTTAGCGTCAACAGTAGCGGATAGATAAAAAAGATGTGAAGATAGAAAGAAAAGAAAAGATGAAAAAGATAGATGTCTAGCGCTTCCCGCTAATCAATTTAGCATTGTAATTAGTTAAATAATGCATTTCGAATAAAATTCAATATTCGAAATTTGAAAATTAAGTATTTTTACTAATTTCAAAAGTCTTTACTTCATACGTTTGAAATCTATTAGTAAAAAGCAAACCACTGTCCTATCAGAAGAAACTGAGGTACACAGCTTAGTAAAAATACATTATTTTCCGATTTCGAATCTTTTAAACGTTTGAAATCTGTTAGTAAAAAACCGCCACCTCAATACACCCTGACCTCGTAAATCAATCTCATTGATTTTGATGGCAATTATCAATAAGATTTTTTCACAAACAGCCGTTCATAAGATATTTGAGTCGAAACACAGGTACGAGAGCTGCTTCGAGTAAAGAGTCTCGGCAGGCCGTGCCCTGTATGGCGGGTTGCCTGTACCCGGCGCGAGACTCGACCGAGTCTCTTGACATGCAAAATCCAGCATCCACGAATGAAATAAATTCGGCAAAAAAAGGCTAGAAACTCGACGCACAGGTGAATTCGAAAAAGGCGATAATTGTTCGTTCGGTTAAAGACTATTAATCGCACTACTTTCACTGATAGAGAGTACGGAAGTGGACGTGGTTGGAGAATGTCGACGTCCGAAAGTCGAGGCGCCGGTTTTCATCGCAGCGACAGCAGTTTTGTGTTGGGTCACTCCCGCGGCGCGACGCTTTTCGCGTTCCGCGCACTTTTCGAGTTATAATTACACAGTGGCGGCGGGTTAAAAACATTCTCGACCAAGTTGGGGTGAGTACTAGCACCGGTGAACCTGTTAGTAACGTAGACACCATGAGAGGAGTAAAGAAGTAACGTGACTATATTTGTACATATGTGAAAAAATATATATCTATACATGGCGTGGGTAACTACTCGAAATCGTGTTCACATGGTGCCTGACCTGTGAGAATTGACAATTCTAAATTACTCTGGCCCATTCGGTGCTCTCGCCTTTTTCCTATCTTCGAGTATACATTAAGCTCGTACGATTGTCATATTTGACTTCGTGTATGTTATGTATATGCGTCCTGTCGTCACTCGAGAAATTAAGTGCGATTTCCATTAAGCTACCCGTTGACTTTCCTCAAGTGGCACCGTGATAACTGGGCCACGTGGGCCTTACATGACCTTTCTTAATCTCCATATACATTTAGATACAGTTTTTACGTTCGTACTAAAATTACCGTAAGTACGGTAACAGTCGCTACGCTGATTATAAATTCAAAAAATTGTATATTCCTTATGGAAATTACTTTTGTCTATATTTTTTTTTGGGGGTTCATTTGGCACCGTAATAATACAATAGTATTCCTATTTCGATAAATATACTGTACATGGTTGATTACAAAAACATTTCCTAGATATCGCGGATAACTTTGAGAAAATTTGGTATCCATCATACATTATAAAAAAATATTCATATCATATATCGTTTAAATAATGTAGTAAATAATGAATGAAAAGTTCCAAGATTATTTCTTTAAGAAATCATCGTAGTAATGTTCTATGTAAGAGGAGTATCTCCTAGAATATATCATCGATACTTTAATCATCTTGAAAATTAGATATATTAAAAGTAAATATAGCCGTATTAAATTGCGAAGTATATCCGTATAGTGGATTTTTGGCTACTTTCATTCTATACGTCTCGTAAACTAGATGGTAAATAATTTTGAAATTTTTTACGTACCGCCTACCAAAAACTTATACAAAATTTAAATCTATATGTCATTATGATCGAATTCCCTTAATACCATTTTTTTGTTACTCTTATAGAATAATATGTACCTTCATTTCTTATTCCGTGTCCTTAATGTATAAACTGGAATCGAGGAACGTGGGGCAAAGTGGATCGCGCGTCTAGGAAGTAGGTAAAGGCGATTATATTAATTTTTCTCCGGATGAGATGCATATACGTTATATGTAGGTATACGAATGTAGGCATAAACATAAACGTATGGGATTCTGAAGAAAATGAATTGTCAACGTGAATGCTCATCGAGAGACTCGGTCGACTTCTCGCCCCAATATATACAGACAGGGAAATGAGGAAATGCATAGAAAAGGATGATTAACACTCTTGACAGGTTTCATCCTGTCTCAGAGTAACTTAGATCAGGTATGCGAGTCGTTCGATTTTCTCAATACAATTAATAGGTCCGCAGGAAACCTGCAAGACCAGTTTTTTTGTTTTTCTTAACGCTACAAGAATTCTGATGGAAAGCAAAAGCGAACTTTCGTCCTAATTGCTTTTGCAAACGAGAATCGACGACTTTCTTGCGACTTTTATACAGTCGCCGAGAACTTTCATTTCCAATCGAAATATACTGTCGATATAGATTTTTTTATTAATAATTTTAAAATACGCAATTAAAAATAAATGTGCACGTTTTGACAAATGACGTTTATTGGCAATCAAATCAACGTCCGCGAACTAAATCTTCTAATGAGCGTCCTCGTCTGTTCCTTGCAATCATCGTTTAAGGATTTTCGCCCATGAGAATCTTATGATAAGATATCCATAAAGTAACTATTTATGCAACCACTTGACTTTTCATACGTTTGATGAGCCGACTTTATGCTATTGACACCGTTCTAGCTGTCAATGGATAAACAGGCCATTGTCTTTATGCTAGTGGAATACATAATCTCAACGCGCCAGCATATCCTTGTGAAAATATATCCGGGTACGAACAGCACAGTAGAATGGAACAAGTGTGAACTTAGCAGAATGTCGAAGGTTCATGACTTCAGATCGAATATATAAGACCAAAAGTCACGTGACTGTCGCGAAGTACGATTGAATCCGGAAACCTAAGCTTTTTTTTAGCTTCCGGGCATTATTGAACTTTCGTTCCAGTCAGGGGTCAAAGTTTCAAGGTCTTGGGGAAGGTAATGCATCCTTGCATTCGTGGGTGGAGGTTCATATATTACAGGAAATACGCTTAGGCAGTGCATACAGATTTACTTGAATCTTCGAGTATTTTAACACGTGGAGTTTTTAATTGGTGAAAAAACGTATTTTTTGAATTCCACTGGGTAATTAATAATACTATGGTGAAAAATCATTAATTTTTAATATATTGGTTTGTCGAATTTCAGTATTTAGGTGGGTAATTGATTAGCTGATTTTCTCGAGATAATTAATCATGTAACGTGTGCTATGTGGGAAATTATTTTAATCAATGATTAATTATGATTTGTGATAACAGTCGAGAGCGATACGTGTATTAATTGGTAATTAGATAGTATATTTGGTAAATTGACCATTTTTGATTGGAACTGTAGTTGTTTTAAATACTTGTCCATACCACTTTTTATTGCGATCAGACTTGGTGGAGATTGGATTGGCCTTTTCGATACGTTTGCTATGTCGGATATTGTATTTGGTGTATTGGATTTTGAATTATTGTTTTCATTTTTAATATTGTCCTTCGTCTTAAAAGTGTTCGCCCTACACTTAATTATAATGAGCATACATTGACAATGAAAAATTAAAAAAATTTTCTATAATAGTTCAAGATATTGTTAGAACGTACACACATGCGTATATACAATATATATATAATATATAATATACACACATATTACGCTCATAAAGAGGAAGGCTATTAACCTAATTCGAGAATGATTGATTTTCTAATGAAACTCTACCTCATCTCATCCTATAAGAGACTAACCTTAAATTACCATGTAATTGAAACTCAAAATTTGCAATTTGTTTCCCCAATAAAAATATAAATTTTAATCCGATCGACCTACTTTGTTATACAGATCGTTTGAGTTACCTTCGATAAAACAATAAATCCTGCTATCATAACTGACGTCGTAGAATTTTCCATAAAAAGAAATTGAATAAGTCAACTCAGCTAATCGTAACGCAAAAGACCGGATGTGCCCACCTACACGCAGTTCCGCTCAGCACCGCCTAGTGGCTCGATGCTTTCCGTTTCTTTTGTATCCCTTTTTCGTTGTGTTCCTCTCTTTCTCTTTTCTCTTCTGGCGCGCCCCGTTTGATCCCACTTACCAAGATCCGTTCTCTAAGGTCTAGCGAAGCTCAATCGAGGATCTCTCTCTCTCTCTCTCTCTCTCTCTCTCTCTCTCTCTCTCTCTCTCTCTCTCTCGGGGGTTCCTTGTAAAAATAACTTCCTATTTTAATCCTGCAGCTTCGTTTCCGCCCGCCCGAGCATGAGTCTCGCTTCAGACGCCGGAAAGTGTATCCGAGGGATGCAACGCATCCCGCTGGATCGTATTGCATTTCCAAGAACGATGCGGTCGATAAAAAATGAAAAAAAAATTAATAGGACAGAAATAACTGCATGCTACGACAGTGGGGGTAGTAGCCAACAACCTCAGTGAAAAAATATTTCAAAATGAAAATAATGAAAAAATTTTATATAATTAGGTGGTCAAATAAGTGCACATTGTTACAAAGTCATGATAGGATTGCACCAATGAAATTTTACGTTGACGTAACAGTCTCGATAACACATTGCTATACGACAGCAGTCATGAGCGAATTAGTCGCGGTCGATTTTTGAGAAAATTAACCACTTCCGGTTATGAATAAATTCGAGCCATCATTGTATTTATGTGAAATGCATTCGCGATCCTTTGTTCTTTCAAAAACACGCTTTAACACTTTGATTTTTTTTCCTCCTCGTGCTGATATCTCACGGTATCTCGTATTACCGTCAACCCTTCCCAACCTCGAGTATAACCTTTTCATCCGGCATGTATAGATATACAGATATAACCATCACTGCACCTGAAACGCCTTTAGGCGACTCTTACGTAACGAGGGCATTGCGCAACGCTTCGTTATTCTACTTTTATAGTCATTTATATTTGAAAGTCGCCTTTGGGCACAGTGCCTTGTTGTTCCTCAAGAAAGCCATTACTCTTGTTAGTTGCACCGAGCCAGAGCTGCGCATGCGCGGGTGAGTTATATCTTTTCAACTTTTCCTCATTCGCGTATATTTTTCGGACAGTCGCAGTAGGAATTTTTTTTAAGAAAAATTTATACAGATCGTCGGACGATAAGAGATTTGAAAGAGGCTGTTTTTTTTTGGAAATGATTTTTCTTCGCTCCACGTAATATCTATCGTGTCCACCATTTTGGTATCTTCACCGTTGACCTACATTGTATGATCGATAATTCCTATCTGAGGAATTTTTTATCAAATGCTGTAGACTTGCTATGAAGTAAAGTTCATGCGGTAAGCAATAGTTAATGGCTGAACACCTTTCCATGAACTTTTGGAGCTGCGAAAAAGTTTGGTTACGTAAAACGATGGGCAGACTATGAATAATGTGGCGGTAGACAAGATAATAATTCCTATAGGATTTCAGATGAATGCACGTGCATCTACTGTTCCAAGATGCGAGAGCAGATGCAACAGTAAAATTTACAGGGAGATTGTAATCTTTAATCTCATCTTATGGAATTATATATTAGATATGGCAGAAACGATTAAGCATTCTTACACGAGCATGACGTAACTCTTAATTAATAATTAATTAACAGTACCCGCCATTGTCGGCATTCTCAAAAGATTCCTTAAATATTTTTTACTTGTACGTTAACCGCAAACATTGTAAAGCCAAAATAATTAAAGAATCTCGTGAAATGACTGGTTGTAAAAAAAGATATTAAAAAAGGTCATTGCGCGGGACAGGTGATATCTATAAATATACAATTCTTAGGTCGAATCGCAATAACGGTTTTGCCCATTCAAGATAATTAATATCAGAAAAATAATTCGAGAGATTACCATTGTGCACGAATTTGAGGTTAGATCGTATTAACCTCAAAAGCTCTGTTCAAAAACATTTTTCAATTTCTGTATTCGTCGGATAAAAGTTTAAATACCGATAAGAGACTTCCACCACACACGATGTATTTTCCTGTTGATCGATTTCAATGTTAAAAAAGTTCGTTAAGCGAAACTCAACTTTTTCCCAGCGGTTCAACTCGATAATAATATTACGTACGTGCCGCAATCGTAAACACGTTACTTCGATCGACAAGGTCAACTGCTCGCCGAACTTTTTATTCGTGACGTGACGAAATTCGTTCGGGATGTTCGTAGCTTACCAAGCATGCGGGTCAAGTACAGAAAGAAAATATAATAATAATGAAGAACGATACTTAGCCCAGTTCGGTTAGGATCGATTCGGTCATGAACGACGCGTTTACTTGGGGCTGCTTTGTTCAACTAAATGCTTCGTGTTTTGGCAAAGGCACGGCATGTCTTTTAGTACTTACATTAGTAGAAAAATGATATCTATAGTCAGATTAGACTAGGTGTATCGCTGAGGTCGAGATATTGACTGGGAAGTCAGACCGCACCTTATACTACGTATAGATATAATAAAGATCGATCGTAGTGCAAATAAAATACCTATAGATATTGTTTAAATAAAAAATAGATGCGAATTAAGCTGCGAAATTATGAAAAACGCTGTTTAGTGAGAAATCAAAAGTTGTTAACCTTTAACATTTTTAAATATTCGTCTGGTGTATACTGCGCATGCGCCGTGTGCGATCAGCGCGCGATCTGCGGGAAAAATCGCAGGGGAGTTTAGGCGGGAAAATATTGCCATTTGAAATATCTAATTCTTATAAAGTATAGTCGATCCAAAAGTAAAATGTTTTTTTTTATATGTATAATTGATAAAAGTTAAATCTCTAGCAATCCCCATATGACTGCATAAAATTTATGTTACGAAGTATACATGAACTATGTTTTGCACTAATTATAACTTTTTTTTCTTTTACCATATTCTTCAATGATTTTATAGAAAGTCACGTTCCATTTGGCAATGATTGCGTTGATTACGACTTGTTAAAAAAAAACAGCATTTTATTGGTGAACCGATTATAAACATATTGACGAATGTAAGAATTGCAGTCAAGGTAAAAAAAAATCGCGTCTCCCTTACGTGCATGCGCAAAAGTCGGTTTCGCTCGGCGAATTAGTCAATCGCGTTTATAGTAGATTGGAATGCACGATAGAGGAAGTGTCAATTACAATGAACGGTATCAATTAAGTCGTCGATCGATATCGATGAATTGGATCACGATCGATTTCTAACAATAAGTCGATGCTCGAAAAAAATCGCGATCTGAATTCGAAATCGAATGACCGTTATCTAACAAGAAGCGCCGACCAAATCATCGAGGAGTCTCTTATGCGGCAACCTCGATACTTACCGATCGTGCAGATGCGATTTGATGCGCGCTTCATTTCCCGTTACGAACCGTCGACATCTTCCTCAGCATCGCGATCGGAAGAGAAATCCGCGACGAGACTCGCCGACCTGAAGAAAGCGAACGTGACAAAACGGAAGTGCCTTTTAATTTGTACACTCGACACATATTTTTGGAGGACTAAATATACCTAGGCGCATACTACAGATGTAAAAGCGGCAGGCGATTTATGCGTCTGGAAGTACAAGAAGCATCGTCGGGACGCCACAGTCCTGATCTACAATTTTTCAATCGATAGATCGATATCGATTTTACGCAGCAATAAAATGCGAGACCCTGAGAGATTAATGGCAACATTTAATCACTTATTTAACAAAGGAACAATGGGCAATCAGTTTATTCAGTATCACAAGTAACTGCGCTTTTTCGAAAAATGCAGATGATTGATATCAGCCCACAGCACCTGCTTTTGATATAAAATCGACATACCTGTATACCTACAGCTAATACACCATAGATTTAAATATTTATAAGAACGTCGACCGTCTAGAAGATGCGTCGTGCGATCGGTGCATCCATCTTTTTTTTACCACATAAAACTGCATCGCTTTCCCTACGGTGCATAAGTATATAGATATATATTTATTACTCGAGCGTATAAAACCTGCGCGTTACGAGTCAGCAGCCCGAGCTGTCACGTTCCTAGTCGCACTGCGATGCGATCGATAGAAGATTCGTGCAAAGAGAGTGCACGTAGCGAGTGCAATGGGTGCATCGGAATATCCAATAACGCGCTGGTAGGTTTATCTGAAATTTCGAGAATTTTCTATCCCCATCCGGCATTCAGCCAACCCCTGACTTTTGCCCTCTAACAAATTCCCCTCCATTCTTCTACTCCCACTACGTTGGCCTTTCTCACTCTGTCTCCTTCTTTCATTCCTTCCCTTTCCTTCGCTCTCTCCTTGTCAGTCTCGTTCACCCTCACCGCTACACTACCTACCGCCGCCACACGTAAAGCTCAGTTTGAAACACTGACGCTAGTCGCCGCGACGTTCCCTGCATTCGTCGTCGGCCGTTCATTCGTCTTTCGCGTACCGTCGAGTTACGATCGCACGCGTTAACGTCAACGAGCTTCGTACTGTGTTCTCGCGTTACTACTTGCAAAGTTAACCCCGTGTACAAAGGAATTTCGTGAGTTCAGATTTTCCTGAAGGATTATTATTTGTAGGTAAACAAAGGATAGACTGTTAGTATGTCATTGCACGCAGAAGCTGTGACTTTTTATTGTAAGCAGTATTGACTGGCATTTGTGACACTGTCGTGTACAATGATCTAGTGTTTACTTCATGAAAATATTACAGACGCTCCAAGCGGCGGCGATTTGTACTAAATCGGTACCTAGTTGTCTTACCTTAAAATGAATTAAATAACAGTTTTGTGGTATAAACGATGGTGCATCAGCTGTAATAGTCGGAGTAAAGAAGTTTTGTCTGTAAATATTTCTACAGTGTACCTGGGACACTCCATAACCACTCGTTAATCGTTAAAACAAACCGCGTCTAAATAAACAGTCCACACCGGGGGATCCTCGCTACTACCAATCGAGATATTCTAAAGGCCGGGACTGTTGACGAAGTGTCATACATCTCGTCGAGTAGATGCATCGAGAGGTACAGAAGGTACGAGAATTTATTAGCTGAAGTGGACTACGTGGAATGGTTGATTCTCAAGAAAAAAAAGCAAGAGTCAAGAAAACACATATAGTGGCAACAACACAAGAGACACAAAGTATCGACAGAAAGTATTTGAAATACATATATTCCCCACGCATAATACACCACATCTGAACTTACTCGGAAATTAATTAAGCCGCTACAAATTAATTGCTACTAACTGTCACTGTAAAGTACACACGAGCTTCCATTGCTCCACGTGGATCCTGAAGAACGTGCTTCGAACTCTTCTTTCTCCAGTCTGCAGGCACGTGCCACGAGTGCTGGAATTTAGTTCCCCTAACAAAAAGGGAATAGAGATCGGAAGCAGCCACCCCTTATAACGAGGCGTGGTGGATCTGGTGGAAAGAAAAAGCGTGGGGCTGTACGAAAGAGTGCAGGAACGTAAATTGCGAGACTGTAACTGACGGCGACTGGCGCCCCGTGCTTATCGATTGGCAGAGCGTCTACGACTTGAAGAGGATGTTCTCTTCGTAGGAAGACCGTCCTCTTCCTGAACAGTAGGTCGAGGAGGGTCGGGGTAAAGGGGACTATTCGGAAATCGATAAGTGGCTGCTGCAACTGCTAGCGGTGCAATGGCCTCCAAACCGGGAAGGTCCTACTCCGTGAGGTAAGCATATACCTAGTGGGAAATTTGAGAACTGTCACTCGTACACGCAACACGTGCGAAGACTGTGACAAGCAGTGAGCAGAAAGAAAACAACTTTTTAATTGATAAAATAATTTTTGTTTTCTTTAAATTCAAATTCCCTTACGCGAAATTTTGAAAAAGGTTTTTTCGACTTGAAACGTCGATGATGCTATCACACAGCTTGTGAAACCTTCCTATAAGCTGCTTTAACTATTATTCGCGTACGTGTTAACCTGCCTTTAGGTTTTTGTACACGCATAAACTGTAACCTTCGAATTGGCGATTGTTTTAACGATTGCTAGAAACTAGAATCGATTCGTTCATTCCCACGAATTGCGTGTGCCTCTTTATCACGATATCGGTATGTCGCACTATATATATACACATTACAATTCAAATTCGCAATATGTTAGGTCTCTACAGATTTGCGTATTCGTAAAGTTTTGGTACATCCAGCACGTACTATTTTAATGAGGATGCAATTTTACCCGAGCAAAGTGCATCCGCGAATTTATTCTCAATTAAGTGAATCCTGTGCGAAGGTTCGCGATATTTTTTTCACGTATGACCCCTATTCTTATTAGAGTACTAACATTGATAAGGACACGATAATTGATAATACGTATCAACGACAAATTGCAAACATGCGAATAATCCACTACAGTTAATCTACTTGATATGCAGATGCAAACAACGTTAAATTGCTTTGACGATTAGAAGAAGAAAAAAATGAAGCAAATATATTTTGATACAATTACGAGCTTTTGCGACAAAGTGGAACAGCTGATAACACATTGCCAAGGTCAATAGATAAACCATATCTTCTGACCAGAGCGGAAGAACATTTCCTCTTTCTCAAATAAAATAAAACTTATATCCATGTTGTATACGTATTTTGTGTACACATAATTTCAGAATCTCATAATAATTATGAATCTACAGAATTACAAAGCAGTCTTAGTATTCGGATACATAATCGCAATAATTAGTCACCGTAATAAGTTATCGTAATGATAAGCACATGTGAAGATTTTTTTTTCGGAGCATGGGTTTTACATGTGCACGAGACTGTACTGTGGTTTATCCATATTCATATAGATTTACAGTTAGAAAGTCCAATTCGTAAGAGGGTCCAGATATCATGGGAGGCGAAAGAAAAAAAAAAAGTACTAACTGAGATCTCTTGCCTCTAATACAACTGTTGCGTCACCGGTCCAACGTTTAATTTCGTCGAAAATGGCACGAAAACTCCCGGCGACAGGCTGATGTTTACGCAACGCCGCGCGACAAGGTCAATCCTTGAACTTGACCGGCTGTGTGGTGAATTTGCAAGACGATTCTTATGGCCCAGGATTTTATTTATTCGTCGATCAAAGCGACGTCGCTACGTTTCTGTGACTCACGCATATGTATGTAGTATCTGACTTACTGTATCTGTCCTTTGTATAAGGCTTTAATTTACCTTCTATTACAGGCAGTACGTCTGCTATTCTTTGTTAATATAAATATATATAAACTTGTCAAATGGTAGTTACGAGGACGCGTGCCACTCACAACGGCAAGTCCATGTGTTTTTTTCTAAAAAAAAAAAACTAAATCTTGAAACACGTGGCATTGAAATTCTAATCTAACCTAACCTAACGAAACCATTTCTTAGCCCATCACACTAGCATGAAAATTTTTTCAAAAAATTCGGTGTGAGTGCGGCTTTATGGTCCTGACAGTATACCTTACGTATCAAGATGCTATCAGGCCCGTCCTGACAAACACCCAAGTGTCCTCATAACTGCCAATGCTCAAGACAAAAAGTCCTGAGAACTATTCTTAAAAAATATAGCTATGTATATACATATGTATACACATATTTGTTTGGACACAGGATTACAAATGCATTCTGATTTTTGTACCACCCTATATGCAATATTTATACAATATATATGCTTGATTATTGCTGTTACATGTCGTAGCTATTCTAGTAAACGTAAGAGCAACTATCTAGGAAAGATGAAATTACACGCCCAGGTCGTTTGCTTCGACGGAATTCGTTGGCTATATTTTTTTTCGCTAAAACGAAGTATTGAAAAAACAGAGCCGTATATGTATTATAGCAATGAGCATGTTTACTGTTATCAGTCTTGCGAATGGCTTAAATTGACGTAACGCAAGCGGATATCCATCGTTTACTTTAGCCGCAACGTAAACCATTGACTCTCGGTGGTTCGAGTGGGCTGGACTTTACACGTCACAGTACTTACCAGAAGTTCACTATCTTTACGGTTGAAAGTTGACTTGGGTAACGTACTGATAACAGGGCAGAAGGGGGCGCTTGATGCGATAACTGGTAGAATTTGAAAGGATTTATTTATATATTTAATTTGGGGCGTATAACTAGTCCATAAATAGTGACGCCATACTGATAACGTATTGAATAAGATTTTTCGTATCGACATAAAAGAATTTTGTAATATTTATCAACACTTTACTGTGCGTCGTTTAGAGACAATTTTAGAATAATTATAATCACAATTGGTTAGGTTATATTTACCGAAAGTCCCGTATTTTTTTTTTCTACATGAATATGGTGAACAATGAAATATCGTCATGAGCACTTTTTTAATCGATTGGAAAAAAACATATCGATACTGACAGGTATGGTAATAATTCGAGTTCTCATATGAGTCTACATATGTTTGTATACATATACGTGTCGTTTGTAGTATTTGGCACGTGCTCCATCCCCTCCACTATCTCCTGGCTTCGTTTTACGTTGTCATATAATTCATCGACAATAATCGACTCCTGTCACGCTGCATGAAAATTGCACACTGGCATGCAAAGATATTTCAATAAAGCGAAATTTGCGTATTCCTGGGGTCCCTTGAACTCGCGAGCCTTGAACTCTGCTTCTAATTGGATAAGCACGTATATCTATATATTCGCAAGTACAATCGACTTATTTCACAATATAAATCATACACGGCGCACCTGCCAAGCAAATATTTGCACGCTCGACAAGAACCGCGCACTTTCGCGACGTGCAACACTAGACCACCCTGCTGACTGCGGTTTCGATTTACTTCGGAACAGCGAATTACGGCTGATCGACGTATAACACGCTGGCACCTTGACTTCCGGTCGGCGTCGTTCCCGCAATTCGCATTAACGTTTCAGCGCGTAGACGACAGCCTAGCGGTTTTCTTACCTGTTTTGCGGGAAACGTGCGAATTAAATTAGCAGATGCGTGCTTCTCCGGCAGAGCTGACACTGTCACTGATTTTGTTTCTGTTGCTAGTCGCGCCGACTGAGACACGGCAGTTTCGCACAGCTGTACGACAAGACGTTACGTACGGTTTCTCGGCTGACCTCAAAATTAACTAAATTCAAGATTTAATTGCAATTTCGCAAAAGCGTTCAGAGAGATGGGACTTGTTTTCTTATTATTCCTTTTATCATTTAAGGTATTCTAATTGCCTTCGTATTGGGTGAAATTTTTGGCTCTTTGATCGTGCAGACTCATCCAGCGGCATCTGCATACCTATACCTGTCTTGTTAGAATATATTGACTCACAATGAATGTTACGCAACTACTTGCTAATTATTGTTAATTACGAGCGAAGAATACGCGTACTCTGTTACGCAAGTAACCTATTTAAAAGTATCCTGATGTTAGCTTTGAAAATCTATATAATTCACAATTCATTTTTTAAATAGACATTCAAATTTCCCGCTCTGGGAAGATACTACTCTGTTATGTACTTATATTGAAATTCCTTAATGTTTATTAGAATCCTTGAAGTCTCTATAGTTAATTTATCAGTTTTAGATACACCTGCTCCGTATGTGTAATTGCAACCGGAAGTCGTATCTCGAGGACGCTTCCTTCCGTTTTCCATGGATTTTTGTACGTGACGGGACAATGTCAGGAGTTTTATGATAGTCACGATCTCCCAATATTGTACATACGTATGTAAGTGTACGTGACATGTGTGCTTGGATATTATGCAACTGCACGTTTTTGCAATTTCCTTATTCGCCAAAGGATGTTTTGCTTTTTTTTTTACGATCCTTGTGTTCTTCGAATTAACCTTCGTTATCGAACTACCTAAGTTTTGTAACGAGCGTTTTCCTGGAAACGTTACGGTAACTATACTCAGTGGCGTCGCGACGTATCTTCGTTCACAGACGTTGCATGTAATATACAGTAATGTCACCTAAGGTAATTTAACTCCAGGAAAGGAATATTATTAGTAAATTTTCAAAGTCAAGCAGTTTCAGTAGTAGCAGTATTTTAAGCAGCGGAAGTGATAAGAAATTAATTAATTTACAAAAAAGGTCTTGTTAATTAAGGGAAGACCCAGGTGCATTTGAAAGTTGAATTTTTTGTGAAAAATGTTTTTTTTTTCGAAGACGTGTCAGAAGACTTTATAAAATGTTTGGTTTAAATAATTTTTGATTTCGAAATTTTTGAAAGTTATATCAGCATGGAACTTTTGGCGGATTCGCGGTATTTGATCTGACGTTCGAAGAACAGGTTCCAAAATTGGTAAATCTACTTCCGCTTGAAAAATTATATTGTACGCGTATCTTATTACAAAACAGTGTATGGTCAATAATGTTGGTATACAATTTCTTTTATGCAGCATTTTTTTACGTTGCTGTTTCATATGTTTTTGCGATTTACCATGAAATTCGAATTTCGAAGTTTTTGTCGTCAACCAAAAATAAATTCTGCAGGTTGTGTATGACACTTATTTGTAGCTTAAGATGACCCCTATATGCCCCGAAGAAATCGTAAGTAAATTATTGATTCTGTATTACGCTTGAATTTTTAAATAATAAAAAATGTAATTTTGAAAATAAATGCATTTATAGAATTTCAAAGATGTGTACTGAATTAAAAATAGTGCATTTAATTAGCAAAGTATCCACTGACAACACTCAACAATTTTTTTATTTCTTTTTTTGATAATCTTTGCACATCATTAGACGAAAGTCCAATGGCCCTAAAAGTGTCAAAATCTAAAAATCAATTTTCTTCCTAAAATCAATGAAAATTCAGCGGGACATCCTCTCAAAATGAAGCAATAACGCGAAATCTAAAAAATCTCCGATTATTCCATCTCCAAAAATCATATATTCAAATCAACTTTCGATAAGCTTTTCTTCAATATCCTCTTCATCTCCCTAATCAGATAAGAAAGTATCGTTATTACAAACCGACTGTATCCATACCCAATACGTCTTTCGTAATCGTATTATAATAGACAAGTAACTCGAGTCACATGACCTTTAGCTAAATCAATAATAATACCACGTTTCAAGTTGCTGCAGCAGTCTTACCAATTTATCAGACTCGAACTCGTGACACTTGCAAGATTTCATAGTCGCGCGTTAGACGGAAGTTACTATACGAACCCGGATTTAACCGAGAAAACTAGCGAACGCTTTCTTCATCTTATTATTATCATTATTATCGTCTTATACATATAAATACATATATATATATCTGCATTATATGATGAGTAGATGCTTCACGATGCTCTGCTCACCGTAAATAATTTTCTTACCCTGTTAATTGGCTAGCATGATAGAGAACCACAGTACCCTTCTAACAGATATATATATATATATATATATATATATATATATATACACAGAACACCGTCACATCAAACACCACGTGCGTGTCCAGACACGTGAGCACGCACGTGCGTCCATCCAGCTCTTCATGGCAAGATGTTGCACGCCGTGGTTCCAGAGCAATGATTCCGGTCAGCCGGTAGAATAGCGGGACAAGTAGACTACGTTTGCGTTAGGAGTCAAATTATGCGCCGAGATCTACGCTTCGTCGCTCTCGAGATAATTAGGAAAAATCTTGAATCTCTGGTCGGCGAGTATTTCGAAACGAGATTCACAGTCATTTCGTTAGACCTCCAGAACCTCTCGAAATTCGGAGAATCATTTTGTTCCGGCGAAGTTCTCTTTTTCTATTTTTTTTATCTTGCCTTATTATTGTTGTTATTATTAGTGACGGTGGAACAGCACCGGTGCCAATCTCCACGGTTCGTTGAATTTTCTTGGAGATGGCTTCGAACGGTTTCCGGTCCTTTCTTTTAGTCGACTCGAAAGTTCCGATCGATCGATAGATCGATTATCGACAGGAACCGGATGGCGGTTTGATTTCTTATGATCGTCTAACTAAAAACGTTAGATTCAGGAGAGATGTATTTTTTGCTCTTACGTTTCGTCATTCGTGATCGGTACCAGAGACTCGAAGGATGTGGGAAATCGGTTTGGTAAAATAATTTGCAAGAAGCGTGCCAGGAGGACTTCGAGCGAGTCGGCTATGCCGTGATGGCCGCCGTGGCACGGAGTCCGGAGTAACGGCTAATTGGCCACCTCTCCTCTCTCTCTCTCTCTCTCTCTCTCTCTCTCTCTCTCTCTCTCTCTCTCTCCTTCTTCTTTTCTTTCTCTCTTTCTTAAAAGAAGGAGAGGAGCAGTCTCTCGCGACCGCACTCGTGCCAGTTCTATCCGTTCCGTTGTACGCTACGAGTCTTCTCCGTACTCGTACTTGCGTGAATGCAGACCGAGAATCGTCTCTCGTAAAATCATCGGATCGAATAGGATTTCCGTTTGTAGGTGGAAAAAAAAGAAATCTGTTCAAATCGGTAAAAGACAGTGGCGTCGAATGTGTGAGGGTAACTCTCGTGCAGCCCGTCGCTGTATCCCCGAAACGTCATTCTTCGATTTTACCAGTCGCTGACAGTTGACGGTGTTTGATCGGTATGGAAAAATTTTATGAAATCTGTGAAAATGAACGATCGTGAGAAATCGGTTGGAACCGTGATTGATATTTGCTATCGATGAGATAGAATTTTTTTCTTATTCGTGCAAAAATTGCATTGTATCTTTTCATCCCCTTCCTCCTTCCCCACCCCCAACCCCTATCCCACCCAGACGTTACCGCAGCGCTGGAAAATATTTTGCATCGGATCGTCAAATCCCGATCGGCAGTGGGCAACCCAGTGAACTAGCAAGGTTAAGATACTTGAGGAAGTTTTATGAGCTATAATGTTTAATCGGCTGTACAGTGGATTAATTGCGAATATGCCTTTACGATTTGTACAGGAATCTTATATTTACGAGAGATGAGCGCGTTTAGTGGATTAACTACGCCGCTGTTTTTAGGTCTTTATGCTACAGTTCTTCGTGAGTCGAGTACAAAGAAGAAAGAGTAATTTTGCCTTTACCTAAAAAGACGTAATAACGATTCCACTCATTGACTTACTAGGTCTGCGAATTGATGTCAGGATTAATTATGCTGATTTATATTTAACCGTGAAAGAAGGAGCTAAGTTGTTAAGTGTTACATTGCTTTTTTCGCAAATCAGGTAATACTAGATTGTCTTGCAAAGAGTAATAATAAAAATTGTTACGCTCGAACTGATACCATTGGATCTTATCGAAATCTTTCATTTATGCACTGTAACCCTAGTTATAGTATACTGCCACCCATATCCTTATACACTGTGATTTCATTTATAACAATAACCAATTTTTATAATGGAATAATATTTTTTAGCTCACGTTCATTTTCACAAAATAAATGTCTACCCGATAAATAAACAATGGAGTAATAAATTATTCAGTCCGTTATATTTTTATTCTTATAGAATATTTTATTGACGGCCGCCGTTACCTGCAGATTTCACTTGTAGAATACAATGGAAAACGAGACACCCTGTATCGAGTATTATTTGTCAAAGAAACAACCGTGTTGAGCCATATATATATAGTGCCCTTATTTACTGTTTTATGTGTTACCAGCATATTATGTATTTATACATATACATATATACATGTTTTAAGGATAGTTTGGGGACAATTTGGATATACAACGTACACATTGAGGACAATTGTATAGTTTGGGGTCGGGTCTCAATCTAATTTCAACATAACGCATACTTTGAGGACCATAAAGCGGCTGTCACACCGAATCTGTTTTATATTTTTCCAATGTTACACACCCAGTGTCTGTGATGGGCTTAGAAGTTTCGCCAGGTTAGATTAGGTTAGAATTTCAATGCTGTGATGTCCCAAGGTTTAGTTTTTTTTAAAAAAAAAAACATTAGCTTGCTATTGTGAATGCCCCAAAATCGCCTGGGTCCTCAAACTATACGAACTACATGATTCTATATATATATATATATATTATAGTTATATAATTTAGTTTCTGATACCGATAACACACTTCCGTTTAGTTACCGTACACTCCCTGTAAGGGGAAACTAGTTGGACGCTCTTTGTTTCTTTGTAAACAGGAGTTATCGTTTCCGGATGTGTAATCATTCCTTCGAGAAAACCTTTATGTCCTATTAGTACATACAGGATATATGTATATCGAAAAGATACACCGTGATACCGCTGTATCATGATATATCGACCAACTTTGTGTCTATTTCTATACATTAAGTCGACGTTGTTTACTGAACTATTTTTTTACGGAGTGTAACAGGGAAAAGGGTGATGCTTTTAATAGGAAAAATTAGTGAAGGCTATTCTGAACCTTTTTTTTTAATTATGCTTCAAAATGACGTCGTATCAAAATTTTATTAAATTTTCAAGGATTATGACGTTACCATAGTAACGGCATGAATTAACGTGGATCTAGATTCCGTGCAAGCTAGTAGGACACAGCGATACATGAATGATATACGTGCTGCCGATACCAGCGGCATTACAACATAATTAAACAGAGCTCCACCCGGTAGATACTCCATGACATTTATCGTTCGAGAAATCGGTAGCCGCGTGTTTTATGCAGCTATTGAAATCGGGCGCGTGCGCTCGACCGGTCGCGCTCTCCCAATGAAAGCCTAACCAGTACGTACCTATACCGATCTTATAACGATCTCAAACATGTTCCCATAATAATATTGTAAAATTATATCTATAACGCGTATATATATTCCTACGTATATGAGAAATACTTTACATCTATCCAAACTATCTATGCGCTACCGTAAGCAGTTCCACGGACTTTTCCAAGATCCGCGCTCTCACTATTCAATCAGTGTGAACCCACCTTTACGGTCGCTCGCGAGACCACTTTCTCATACCTTTCGTCGGCTCCACCTCGTGTCTCACGAAAAGCGAGCTACTTTACGAGCAAGGTTCATCCCGGACCTGCAAAGCTTCAGTGCACTTTCTTGAAAGAAGGCAAAGACGAGGGCACCTCGGAGACCTCTAGGTGAAAATATATTTTGAAGACTTTTCCCTCGGTATTCTATTAGAGCGATTCCCCCGGTGGGACACATCTGGCCTACGCACTTTAACCCCCTTCTCGACCCCCTAGGAGACGTTTCAAAGGCCGCGTTCATTCATTGAATACTGCACCCTTTCCGATACGAAGCTCCCGCCCACTTCCTAGGACCCCCTTAACGCTTAAATACTTAAGTATTAAAATAGTGTAATGGCGGTTTCCGGAGCTCGAGTATATCAATGCTCTCGCTCCCCTGTGACCCGCTGCCGTTGGTAGTAGCGCATGCACTCGCCTCTCTTAGAGAGTTAGAGTACCCTATGACCCTCGTATGCTGATGAGGGCATAGGCCTCGATTATTTTAATTGAGCCGCTACACGATACTGAGAAATGATACTTGCAACCTATATATGTGTTATATATTACACATATATACTGTATGGTTTATTCGTGGCCGTGGTAGGTAGCTCAACCGATACTTATTGATCACAATTACATATACCTATGATACATGTACCTGGAGACCCATGAATTAGGTACAGCTTCTTTAATATCGTTGGTACCTATTACGCTAAGGATACTTTGAAGTCGAACGGATTATTCACTTGATGACGATTTTTCAAAGCCTCCTTCCGTCGAATGGGAACCACCAAGCAATTACATGAGAAACGTTACGCTCTCAATGCTGCCAAGTTAAGTATAGCAACGTTCTTCCATTATACGATGTATCTTGCGATTCGTTGCGGATACAAAAGCGTGTGGAATGTTAAGATTCTGTATGGTTAGCTTTATAAATTTATGTGACGTTTCAAAAGGGTTAACTGGACATTTAACCCTTCGAATGGATTCTATAGAAATTATTGTTGTCGCTGTACCTGTACGTTGCTGGATCATTTTTCATGCTGGTCGAAGTATCTACAGCGTAACGATGTAAATGGATCGACCGAGCGTTGATTTCTTATCGATTGTTATACGTAGTTAAGATGACGAAATTTTGTATTATGTATTTTGAGAATCCTAGTATATATGTATATCTATTGTACGCAGCACGCAGATTTTGCTAAAAGATATACAAATTGGTTCCAGTATTATTCGTTTCTGTATGAAAGGACGAAGAAATTGATTAGCACAGGGCCCCGCTGGCTTATAAATTCATTTTGTCAATATTACTAGCCCATTCTATACCATCGACAAGATCAAAGCTCGTATCGATGTAAAACCAACGTAGAATGGATACGGCAGACGACCGCATAGACAAGCTCTCCTGGTTCAATGCCCAGGTCACATCAAAGCTGGGAAATGCTCGCTGGAGATGGGAGGAGGAATGAAAAGTAACGAAACAGTATAGAACCGAATAGAAAACTGTTCCTACGTTTTTCTCGTTTCGCCTCGTTTTTCATCGCGCTAAATCCTCCGACATCGCCTGTTCGCCCTGGTCCACTCTGGACTTTTTTAAAACGTCCAGAGAGGGTCCGAGAAGTTAGCCCCCCATAATTCGAAAATTCTGGTTCTGTTGTTTGTTCTGAGTTGTTCTAAGTTTGTTCTATAATGTT
>JARQTI010000502.1:308424-364111 GCA_030142655.1 Trachelus tabidus
AGCTTGCTATTGTGAATGCCCCAAAATCGCCTGGGTCCTCAAACTATACGAACTACATGATTATATATATATATATACACTGAGGGTAGAAAACGCCATCACATAATATGGTTTGCGTGTTTCAGATCTCCACGTGTCGGTGGTCCACTTTCACAGTCCCTCGCAATGATACCCCCTACAATGCACGGGCACGAGTTCAACCAACCCTTATCGAGGGTGGTAATGGTGCGGAAGACGGACCAAAGGACCTTCAGTAAGGGTCGACGCGGTGGAGAACCCCTGCTTGAAACCGTCACGAGGGAAACCGTCGAACTGTTTAATGGCGGCCGAGCCGAAAGGAAATATACATCTGAAACACGTGACATTGTCACGCCAAAGTCAAACAGGTAAGCCATTAATTTCTATAGATAAGATAGATAAGAAATTTAAAAAGAATAAATAACTAAAAATTAGATAATCTTTTATCTGACTCATCTGCCGGAGTTGTATTTTATCTTGACATCCTAGTACATCTGCATCACTTTAGATAGGCAATCCACTTTAGTGCATACGAATAGAGGAAAAAGATAAAAAAAATACATGAAGTAGCAAAATATACGATACGTAGTTTTGTTTAACGCAATATATCTTCCGTTTAAATAATTTCTAAAAAGTCAAATATTTGTCTGCATAAATGGCCGAATATCTTTCGAGCGAAAATTTGGCGTCTCGTAAGATGAATTATCGTGTCATTTTATCGTCACGAGGATAGATTATTTTTATACTCGTTTACTACAGCTCTATATGCGGTTGGCCTTTGGATAATATTATTCTAGATGGTTTACACAGCCGTATCTTCTGTATATTCTACAGCAGCTAGAGTGTATATAAGAATGCACAGACAGCTCCTTTCTACGCAGGTGCTTTCCAGCCGGTCTCCTCGCGAAGGATCCTCGTCGTCATCCTCGATGACGTCGAGGATCGACAAGACGCTCGTTTCGCTCGAAGTATCGCGCTACTTAGATCCCCACCGATCCATAGATCATTTACCACCGGAACCATTGTAAATCGTAAATCGTTGCCCTTGTAGTATGCCTTCCCTGAGCGTAAGCGGCACCAAAAAGAAGGTTGTCGGTTTTGTCGATCAGCTGTCGCCTGAAAGGTACCAACAAAATACACAGAGTACCTTTGATCTTTTTTTTTGTTTGTAGTGTCTAGTACCACGTCACTTAATTTTAACTGTCATTGCATACACGTATCACTGAGTCATTACGACTGGCATGGACGCACCGAAAGATCTGTAAATTAGTTTGTCGACCTTGTTAATGAATTTCGTCTCCGAACGAGGGTCACGATAAAACGGCGCAGTTGCGAATCAAAATGATTCGACCGAAACGACATTGATTCGATTCGTCGATTCGAAAATACCGTGTAACCGTTTCTTTCGGCATTTATTTTTTTTCAGGGAAAATTCTTTTTCCTTGCACGTATTCAAATTTTATTCATCGCGCTTCTCGATCGAAACTTTGCATTGATAAGAATCATGAAATTTTCAGCTTCTTTCAGGATGTCCTTAGTTTCTTTTTTTTCACCCTTGAGAGTAACGTTCATCGCTGAATATCAAAATCGGTGCATGAAAATTTATCGGGTCGTTAAGGTCACTTATGTAGGCATGTGTGAGACTTACGTTTGATTATTTATAATTTTTGTAAATAGTATAGGAGTCATTGTCATTCGGTATACGTCGTACGCGAATTTACCTAGTCGATTTGACATTTTGGGAAAGTCACTTAAAAGTAAACCGTATGCATGCATATTGAAAATTTCGATTTCACGGATTTCCTATGGTTAAGTACGTGACCGGCAAGTCTCGAGTCAAATGTCCCGAAAAGATTTTCTGTTTCGCATGCCGTGTATAACTATAGAGTTACTTCGTCAGGTTATGGACGCGTTCACGTGAACTATATCTGTATATAGTACTTTTAAGTCGAGCTTCTCTATCCGTTCGCCCAGAGCCATTTTGTATTGTGTTTTACTTTTACTGGCAGTTTTTTACACCACATGTACCGGAGAGTTTCAAGAGAATTGCAATGAGACGGTCATCTAAATGTCCGATGACTCGATTGTCCGAGATTAATTAATGAGGTCAGCTCGAATTGATCCTAACGTTCAATGACTGAATTACATAATTGAAGTAGATCATTAGAACGAATGTAAATCATTGATGACTTTTTAAACGATTCTTAGATTTCCATTGCTTTCTATCACTCGGCCATTGATCCTTGGCGCTGGAAGATGCAATCGGGCAGTAGGCAAATCTTCGTATAAATTATACATGCGCGCAAACGTAAAAGCGAAATCATCGAGAGATGCTGGAGGAAGATGCTGCCCGTTAACCTTTGCAGCTACGTGAGAGTACTCTCGCGTATCTCACATTCACCTGGTTGCATATCTTGTCAGAGGAGAAATGGCTCGACTTCGTTTCACAATTTTTTTTTTCTTCGGCTTAAATTATTATTCTCACGCATGCGCACTCGTTTACCATATGTCATAGTTATGGGAAATTTTTATTTCCTAGGTCCAGAGCCGATTCTGTCAGGTCAAAATCACCGCTCACAGCATCCCCAGCATCCCCTGGACCACTGTCCAACTCTTTACACGGTAGCTTCCATGGGAGTCTGGGAAGCGATGGGATGTCCTGTAGCAGTGCCAGATCATCGTCAGCATCCCCGGATTCTGCACGATATTCATCATCTCAGGTGATTCGTCGTTGTTAATATGTCATTATAGTTTCACTTTTTCTTTTCGTATTTATTTCTGATTTTCTAACGAAGCAGATTTTACCGTACTCGAGTCGATGGACAGAAGAGAACGGAATGGGATCGCGTTATTTAAATAGCGATAGAGACGATGAAAAAAAAAAATGATCTGTTACCAACTGATTTCGATTAGTCATCGCACGTAATTTGGCCGAATCGACGCGTAAGGTGTTCACGAAGTGATTTGTAAGAGAGAAGCTTTGCCGCTCGGCCAATTAAATCCTGCTAAAGGAAATGATCTTGAGTCATCAGCGTGACTGTTGCTCTTTGACTATCTGTAGGTATAGAAAATACGTACTGCCGTTTTACCGCGACGTAAATAGACGAAAGATCAAAGGGAATGACTTCGGCGAACCCTTAATAGGCTTTCATGGGATACGAACTGTCCAATCAGGAAAGACATTATAAGCCTTCCTTTACATTGAATTCAAGTTTGAGTACCGGTTTCAATAATTTTTCAAAAAAATGAAAAAAAGAACAGTCGTTTTACTTTCCTTTTTTTTCGACCCAAAACCGCCAAACGTAAGTCCCTTTCGGTTTTTCAGACCCTTTGCAAAGAAAATTTTCAGCTCGTACACTCATTCTTAGTATGCCATCGGAAGTTCGTATCGATCATCAAATCGTTAAGGAAGTCCCACGCATCCCAGAGATAATGATCTTTCGCTAATATGGGAAATCTTTGCCAGTCAGTGTCACCATTGATGTTCCTTTGACAGTTTTATAGGTTACGTGACTAGGCTAGAGTTAAAAATTTTTGACTACCCGAATCCTTGGTCACGCTCTTTCTTTATATGTTGTAGATTACAAAGACTGACACGCGTAAACCGTCTGTGCGCAGATCGGGGCCGCCCAAAGAATTCATCTACGTTTGCCTCGACACCCACAACTTCTACCGTGCGCGCCATGGTGTGCCGCCCTTACGACTCAACAAGCAGGTACCTGATAATGATTTTTTAATCGTCGATCCGATCGATGACCTCATTTTGTATTTCATTTGTAACGTCGGACAATTATATATTTCAGCTGTGCAAAACGAGTCAGGATTGGGCAAACATTTTGGCTGCTAAAGGCAGGTTAGAGCACAGGACGAATATTGATTATGGCGAAAATCTTTACTGCATGTGGAGCTCAAATCCTAAGACAGTCGTGGGTGGCGAGGAACCAGTTAACGAATGGTCAGTAGTTACTGTATACGTTTACTGTATTAATGTTGCATGAATAAGGATAAGGATTAGGATTAAAGTAAGGAGTGTGGTAGGGTAGTTCATTAAACGTATGTGCCTCAAGCCTGAGGCAAGCTGTTCATTTATATACTTGGACCGAGACCTAATTGCGTCCGCAGGTGACCTTGAATGTTCGCACGAAATTGTATGGTGGTATTAAGATTTGTTGTGGCTTTACAGGTATGCTGAGGAGGCGCAGCATCAATATGGCAAGGAACCCACAACACTCAAGACTGGACACTTCACTCAGGTGGTATGGAGGGACAGTATGGAACTCGGTGTGGGAATGGCTAGGAATCGAAATGGTGAAGTTTATGTTGTCTGCAATTATAACCCTGCCGGTAACTTCCTGGGCAGCTTTATCGACAACGTTCTTTCGCCCAGCGGCAGTTGTCCTAGTAAGAAACTGAATAGCGAGAAGAATCTTGTCTCTGTAGATGAAGAAACCTGGCAGCAAGAAGCACTCGCAGTTCACAATGAATACAGGCGAAAGCACGGGGTGCCTGATCTGAGATTAAATCCTGATCTAACAGCAGCTGCTAAAGTAAGTCTCTTCTTGACAGAACGAAAACAATGTGTGACGGGGAGTCTGGATTTATTCTTTGCCATGCAAGTAAAGTGTCAATGAATATCATAAAAAAATAGCATTTTTATAGAGATTATCTGTTGGAAAAGAATTCACCACACTTTTTGCAAGGTTTTCCATCATTTTTTAAATTCACATTGAAATTTTCAAATTGGATTAATCTTTCAATTTTTAATTAATTATTGCAAATAGCTGTCAAAATTATTGATGACTTTGCAGAGTGTGCGCTGGATTCTTTCAGAGAAAAAGAATTTCTGTAAAGAGAATTCTGTTATTTACTCGCATGGTAATGAGAAAGTTCCATCGAAGTGAAAGACAGTTAACTAATTTTTGTACTTTCTTCTAGGCATGGGCTTGTACTTTACTGGTTAGTCACAAACTCGTGCCACAACCATCGTCACCTTACGGCGAGAATATTTACTCCATGCAATGTTCTGATCCAAAAATGATGGTTTCTGCGCGTGAGGTGATATCCAAATGGTATTCCGAGAAAAAGGAACACAAATTTGGTATTGAACCTAAAGTATTAAACACATGTAAGTCTTCGCCGTAATACATTATGACATATTGATTAGTTCTGCGCGATTAAAAATTTTTATTTTCTACTTTTCCGTCTGCAGGTCACTTCACGCAAATCGTATGGAAGAATACGAGTGAAGTAGGTATCGCAGTGGCGAAGAGAGATGGCACCTGCGTCATAGTTGCTTGTTACCATCCGAGAGGCAATATCATCGGTCAATTCACAGAAAATGTACCGAGGCCAAGGAAGAGCTTTTGAGACTTTGCCAGCCACAGAAAACCTGTTGATAATGTATCTAAAGCCTGTATTTATATATCGTATTACATTCATACTCTCTTGTGTCATGTATAAACATACATGCGTATATATTAGAATAAAACATTCCACATGCGCGACGACATATCTTCCTTTTATTAGCTTTTTTTCTCATCTTCTTTGACGTAAATTTCATCGTTAGATAAGTGTAAGGGTAAAAAGTAATTATAATATCGATCCTTTGGATCAATGCCTTTCACAGATTTCTTCCTCTCTTCTCCCTTCTTTGCGTCACAATTTATTCATAATAAATTGACTACATATGCGTTACATTATAGATGCCATCTCTTTAACAATTTACATTACGTACATCGGTTTATAGTTTTCTGATCGAGGGATGCTTAATCTAAATCTTAATCTTAATTTAAATACTGTGACGTGATTTTTCGAATCACGGTCCCAAGGCTGCTCCGGTTACCGATACAGATAACGTTCTCGATTTCTGGTTCCCTTCGGGTCGCCATCCTGCTCAGAAGCTACGCTGTCGGGTTGATTCGTATAGTTATGCCAATGCTCTCGTAAGATTTCGTTATTGTTTAGTTGAGGTCGAGGTGCTCGAATCTGCCGTGGGGAGATGGTCTGACGTACCGAGTTGCCCGGCAGAGGAGACGGCCCGACGGAGACGTCTCCACGGACCGGCAGAAGCCCGGGTGAGATACCGGCGCCCCGCTGGAGATGGGCAAAGGGCTGTAGAGCGGGCGGAGATAGTTTTGATACGGTTAAGGGCAGGAGGGGAACCTCCTGCCCGAGTTAAGGATGTGGTGCCCAACTGTCGCCCGATGCCCTGGGGAAGCGGCCGTGGAGGATCTCCATATGATACGTACCGATTCGTTAAGGAACGCTCTCGATTTGGTTTAAAGGGACGACTCGAAGGAGACAGAAGAGTTATTGGATATAAGGATCTCGACCAATCAGAATGATTAGTTCTCGGGTTTGGCTATTGTCTAAGCAGTCTGTCTCGGGGCACCGACCGAGGTGTCACGAGCTGGCTCGCGCTCCCGTGTGCTATCTGTTGATAGTTTTTCTTGCCGTCTTTCGGTACGGTATAGCAAGTTCTCGATTCGTATAGTTTTCGCGTTGCTCTCGCGATATCCAGGAAATTCTATGAATTTTCTGTGAGTGTTCTGGAGGTTTAGTGCTGTGCCTTGGGGCAGTGTCCACCAGAGTGTCCTTGGGATACAGTTCTCGGCCTCCACGGATTAGCTGCACCAGCTCCGGTGAGTTCTCCCAATTTATTAATTGATGAAGGGATCTCGATTGATAGTTAAGATTCGTTCTGGTACGTTCTCGATTCCTCGCTCTCTGTCTCTCGAATTATTTGCCTGACTCTTGCTCGGACCTTCTCTAGCTCAACCTAACAATCTGAACGGCCGTGCATTTTCGTAACCCTTCCGTTCGTGGGTCCAGTTGCGTTTGCTGATTTTACGCGACCCCAAAGATCAGCACCTACGGTTGCGTTTCTCGATTTTACGCGTCCACAAAAATCGACAGGCTGTATCTCTTAAAACTAAGGAATCTGTGCGTCTTAATCTAGGACTGACGTTTGGAGCATATTAAAGTATATTTCGTACGTTCCCTATATTTGTGGCGTGGATTCGAAAATTCACCTGACAATATAACATATATGATGAAATTACTCGAGACGATGAGCCTGGTAACATATTTCAAGTTCATCAACATCGGCGAGGAGGAGGCAATTTTAAATAATTCCGTGAGCCATGTATTTACGTAGTTTTAAAATCCGTAGAAAAGGAATAACACAAAGAAGAAATGATTCTTAAGGACTCGTGAAAGACAGCCGATTCTCAAGAATTTTCACGAGCTATTTTTCTCTTTATAAATTCTTCTCTATATTTATTAAGGGTTCTTACAAAGAATACCGATAATATCATCAGACCTGATTTTTGTGAGACAAGCACGAGCCTTCAACCATTTCAAATGGTTTGCTAATTCTCCTTATCGGACACCCTGATTTATACGATCGCTTTTTGGATGCGTCTCTAAAACAGAGATTATTTGAATGAACGTTGGAGATCCTAATTACGGCGTTAGTATTGATCTGTTTTTAAATTTTTATTCCATGAAACAATGAGAATAAAAACATTCAAATCCTCTGTACTAGTACTGGGAACCACTGCGTGGGCGAGATAAATGGAGATATAGATTTCTATAGATGGTCAGAAATTGGTACAGGGGTATATAGGAGTGGGAGGGGGGTGGATTTATTAAACACTTTTACACCATTTAACGTTAATTATAAATGGTACCGGCTAATCGGAATTCATACTTCGTTTATTTTCAAATTTACAAAATATTATATAAATATCGGGGCAAGCCTATTTGCCATGAAATACAACCGTTTCGACTGCACCGTCGGTATCTTACGGATTCGTCGTTGCAAGAGAAAATTAATTTCAGGCATGTTAAATTTTCAAACTGTAAAGCCCGTATTCAGAACTTGCTTTTAGTGCTAATAGCGCGACTTTAATTTTTTTCTTAGTGACTTTTAACTAAAAGCGACGCTGTTAGTGACTTTAAGAGTGAGTTCTGAATACGGGCATAAGTGTTCGGCACTTGCATATGTTTTACTGTACCATTAGCAGCCTCGAGAATGTTACTGTAAATTTCAACCCCATTGGTTTTGGAATTCACTCAGAATTTCGGATGTAGAGGTACAACGTTAAATCTTGTGATTTTTTCGTTGCATTAATTTGAAACCGGAAATACGAGTTATCTAAAACTGTCATTATGCCATCGATATCAGGAAATTAATTTAATGTCTGACGTTCAAATTGATTGGTTCACCGAATCATCTGGAATTTCTTACACATATATTTTCCCCTGTCCTTACGTATACACGTTGTATTCCATATGCAAATATTTAACCATTACAGCTTTACCATAAGCGTCATAACGCACAGCGTATATCTTCCTCTTGAAATATATTTGAATCGAGAAAACGTAACTCTACATAAAAGAAAGATTTTTGACAGTTGAGCTTCAAA
The DNA here is from genome assembly GCA_030142655.1 of Trachelus tabidus. Taxonomy (NCBI): domain Eukaryota; kingdom Metazoa; phylum Arthropoda; class Insecta; order Hymenoptera; family Cephidae; genus Trachelus; species Trachelus tabidus. Next base: position 316,872 of record JARQTI010000502.1, read on the forward strand.
CCAACCAGAGCTACTCTGATAAATTCTCAGCGAAACTATTCCTTGCATATTAACTGCATAAAGCCACGACAGCAAAGTCATACCTAAAATGCACACTGCCTTTGATATATTTCACGGGATGATAAATTTACAACAATTGCATAGACAATTGGTGGGTTAACTTTTCCAGTCTCTTGCAACATTCTTTAAAAGTTTTCAACGATTCCGAAAGGTCCTTGACACCAGTACGTGATTCCTTCATTCTATTAATATTATTCTCAAGTCGATTCAGCCGCCGAGCACAGGTCTCCAGGATATCCAGTATACGTATCAGGACATTATGAAAATTCATATATGACTCGTCGTCGTCATTTGCAAAATACGCCTTGGCAGTTGCGCCTTGGGAAGCCGTGGAAGAAGTCGAGAAAGAAGTCGTAGCACATGACGCGAAGCCATCTTCGTGCTTAGGACTTCCAGCGATTTCCGAGCCAGTCGACTTAGATGCGAACAGGAAGTTCAACTTGCACATATCAAAATTATCCAACTGTTGTCTACCTGTAGCATACGAAATAGAAAGGGTTGTGTCACGTGCTCCAGTAATGTGAATGATGGCGTCATCGCTACCTTCCGCACGTGACGGTTGAGACATTCTCGCAAATGGACGCAACACTGGTACAGTAAAGTTTTTCAACTTGCGTAACTCGATCAGGATTTTGCAGATCCTTAAGTAGAAAATATCCGAATGGTCCAACGTTCGAAATGATACTAATGAGTTGTAACGTAAATTAGGAGTGAAGTTTCGGGTTTTAAAAATTCTTGAAAATTCAGTAGGAGGAGCCAAGACATGCCCCACTCTAGAGATGTTGTTTCAGGGCACGATGCTCATTGGTTTGAAATTATTTATTTGAAGCACTGAGGTTGCACATAAATTGAGCAGCTTCGTCGTTCGGAATATAATTTCTTTAAAGACAGTGTAGACAAAATTTTTTTCAATTGCAGCACCCCGTATAGTACCTCAGAGAACAGTGTGCATAATTTTGAAAGACATGTTAAATCTTTTGTATTTGTGACGAACCTTAATTTTGAAAAGTATCTGTATTATCGTTATTCGGGTCTTTTGGGTAATTGTTATTGATCCGAACGGTGACTGTAAATTACAGTTGATAAGGCCGAAAGGGGTGGTTAGAAATAAAATTTGCTACGAGATAGAAAATACTGATGACGTCAGAGATGGTGATACCCAGAAAGAATGAGCACCTTAAAATACTTCCAGGGTACCAAGGCCATTAGCTGCATTGGAGTGGAGAAATGATTCTGAGACATATCGATCCTAAGATGCTGTAGGAGGAGTCTGGAAAAATTAAGATAATTGGTGGATACCAAGTAAGAAGAGGAAGGAAAAACTTGGAGTGGGGATTCAAAATGGAGTCAAATTGTATATAAGCACATGGGGACGGTATGTAGTATCGTATTTAAAAAATTCTCTTGCCAAAAATTAACGTTGGGAAATATTAAAATTATTATGAAGACACAGCACTGTGTAATCTTACTCGTGAGTGTTTGGACGCTGTTGAGAGACACACTCTGCCAGCAAGTTAAATCGAAGGAATCAGCCGACGGGGATGAAATAAAAAAATTCAACGAATCTTTCATCAGTGAGAAATTAAAGTATCCTCAAAAAATTGCAGAAAACTTGAAAATCGCTATGGAAGAAGCTACCGAATGCAAAGAAGACTTGACGCTTAATCTGGATAAAATCAAAGAGATCCGTTTCCTGTTACATTATGGAACTAACAGTCCGAAGACTCACGAGCGGATCGCAAGCCCAGCCGAATCGCATGATAATTTCGGATTCAAAAAATTCGCTGGTAACGAGAGTAGGAAGGAAACTCAAGAATGGCTCAACAGGATTAACGGATGGTCCAGCAAAGAGAAACTTTCGGAGGCATTGCGTCATCTCAATAGAGCCACAATAGGACGCTGGTTCTTGCAATTGAATACTCTGAACACTTGGACGAATTTTCAACGTCATTTCCATGAGAGACACATCGTCGAGGAGTCAGATACTCAAAAGTGGCAGAGACTGGTTCAGCGTCTACAAGAAGAAAACGAAATGACGTATTTTGCAGAGAAATTGTCATTCTGCAAAGCAGTTGGATTGAATCTGGACCAGACCGGAGAGCAGATACTGTTTGACATCCTATCGTACGAGGTTTACCTACAGTCTTGGATCCTGCTACGTTTGAACCAATTGTCTACTGAAATACATTCTAAGGATGGAGAAAATGATCAAGAAGGTAGGCAATCACTTTGATAACAAAAAAAAAACGAAAAAAGATATTTGTGCCGGAAAGATAAGATTTTTCAAGTGTTAACGTAAGAGTGTCATGATTGCATAAGATCGAAAACGTCACATGGCTTTCGATGCTGAAGAATATTTTTAGATCTCGCAAGATCCTTGTCCGGGACTCATCTGGACCCGAGGAAATCCTTCATAGTCTCTGTCCAGTGTCAGCCTTGTGATTGAGCAGCAGCCATTGTCAAGACAGTGATTGGAAATGGAACGATGGAAGTGTTGGGTCCGATTGATCGGGAGATTTCTGATTGTCTCGTGCGCGAATCAGATAGTGGATGGCTTTTTGAACTTGGAAATTCTAATAGGGCGATAATCATTGGACATACGGTCTGTGCGAAGGAACTTATTCGAAATATATATATGTCGATTTTATTATATGTATATAGAAAGATAATGTATGGAAAAGCAAATGGAATATTTTGATCAGAATAATACAAGACGATTGCTGCTTCAGATATTGATTAAAGGTATTTAGAATCATAATACACTATAATTAATTTATCCCAACCACACGAGTCCTACGAATGTGGAGCTATTGATTAGGAGATATTCGATTATATCTGTGTAAGGCTTTTGTGATTGGGGTAATATATAAATTGATTACAGTGTATCGTAATTCTAATCATCTCTAATCTAGTCTGCAACAACATACGTCATGTATTATTTTGTATTGACTAACAATAAGTATGCCATCGCTGCTGACAAGTTAAAAATGAAATGGAGAAAGTAAATAGTCAATGAGTCAATGTATGTGTAAAGAAAATATTAAATTTTGCAAATAAAGACAGGAAATTTGATTTGTAATTACAGGTAATGCGTATATTAATGTAATTGCTCAATTTTTCAATAGAGTTATAATACTATACCACTGATTATGACAGGTGTCATCGTAAGTCACAAAAATTCTTGTTCTTTTTTGTTCGTATATGTTTAGGTTAACATGAACCATACTGACAAGTTTTTGTAAACGTATTTTTGTCTCTAAAACGGTGAAATGACCGGTCGATGGTACAGTCAGTGTTGAGATTTAATATATTACATGTTGATAAATTGTACTTTAATGTATTACTGCATGAGTGAATAGAGGATGCGTGGAGATATATTAAATAGTAGATGTAGGACGATGTTAAGAATAAAGAGATTAGGAAAAGTAATGATCCCGATCAGAAAGCAGGTTTGAATTAATAATAATATATGTATATAATAAATAATTAATAATTTACATATCACAATCCTAATCAGTTCAAATCGAAAGATAAACCATTTTCGTCCCGTCGATTAGACATTTTTTGATTCCTCAATCTTCAAAAAGTCCTGTTTCCGAAGGTATTTTCATTGCGGATAAGAAATGCAAATCAAAGATATTAAATGCTCAGAGTGCATTTGTACTTTCTTCGTATCACAACGAGGTCATCCTTTCACTTTCTTCGATTCTTCGTTACAATTTTATATCTGACGCCCATTTCACTTTCAGCCATTTATTCGTTAATGCGATTCGCACAAGAGAAAAACTGTTACGATTCATACATGCGTAGGTATATGTTAGAATAAAATATTCCACATGTCCGAAAACGTATGTGGATTTTATTTTCGTGAACTTTTTATCCTCTTTCGACCTAAATTTTATTGGTAGATAAATGTTAGGGTAAAGAAGTAATTGTAATATCGATTTCTTTTATTAATGCCTTTCATAATTTTTCTGCTCTCTTCTCCTTTCTTTGCGTCACATTTTATATTCATAATAAATTGACTGCATATGCGTCACATTATAGATACATCTCTTTTACAATTTACATTACGTACAGCCGCTTATAATTTCGTGGTCGAGGGATGCTTAATACTTAATCTATAAAGAATCTAATTGATCTTTTCGTAGAGCGTCGCACTTATCGAAAACAAAGTCACGAAATTTCGTGCGATGCTCGTCCACCTTCGGACTATTCCGTGCATCTCGTTCCGGTCGTCCGAAACAGCTAACTTCACGTTATTAATCGGAACGAGAAGCCAGGTGCGGATTTCGAAGATACTGATGGTGAAGTCAGTATAATAATATAATTTTCTTTTTTTATTTCTCTGTTTCTTTTTTTAAACACTTTAACAGACAATATATTCACGGAGTAACGATTAAGTTTTAATATATTATGTGTGACTGTGAAAAAGAAATTGAAATGGGAAAAAAAAAAGAGGATGAAAACTAATTGCTCTATTTCCTGAATTATCAAACATTCTGAAATAGTTCTGGAAAAATCATATAATTTGACGTGCGAAAATATCGACTGGTTCTAAAAATGCGCTCTTTTCTCGAATAGTCATTATTTTATTATTTACACGTATTTTCGTATTAATGTATGCGTTATTTAATTTCAAAAACTGTTATATCCAATTTTGGTTTTATCGAGGAATCAAAGTGCTGTTTTATGAAAAAATGCCGTGTTATTCGCAAAAATGAGATTCGCAATTTTTTGAAAACATTTTTTATATCTATAAGGAAAAAACCGTGTTCGGACAAATTTTCAAACTCCTTTGTTCGAAGGACACTTTTTCGAAAAAGACTTGTTCGAACCAACATTTTTTCGTAAATAGTGTTTCTCGAAATTATTCCATAAATCACTAATTCGATAGGCGCATGAACAGCGCGTGTATGAATGCGTTTTCCTTGCATAATCACCTACCATTTTCACCTGACACAAATATGACGAAGAGAAATCAATAAATCTTAAGTTTTACAAATATTAATATTATTAAAAATTCTGCTGTATTTAGTTAAATATAAATCGTCCGACCGCACTCAGAACTCTGCTACGACGAGCTTACAAATGGCTACGTTAGATAAAGATAGAGAATAATTCCAAATTGCATTCTCAAGTGAGTTTCAATATAAATCGTCAGCGAGCAAGACCAACCGCATTTAGAAATCCGATACGATGACCTTGGAAGTGGCTATTAGGTAAGAACAGGGCAGAATTCCAAACTGTCATCGTGCCCGTAAAAAAGTTTTTAAAATAAAATAAAAAGCTGTAATTAATTTGTAGTTTGTAATAAAGTAAAATCTTTTGATGCAGTCATTCAACGAATTTTCTCAAAATTATTCATTCGAACAAACGTCCATTCGAAAAAGTGTCCGTAAACCGGAAAACATTACAACGGTACGCCTATCGATGAATGAAATGATAACGCATCAGTTAGGATAAAAATACATCTTATCAACAGAGTGTATTTGAGTAACCGAGCAGTCGGAATTTTCGATCCAGATTAATTACACGAGCATAATATATCCAAGAAAAATGTATACGAACCATTTCGATAATCCAATGACTGTTTTGGTTTAAACGGTTATATATTATTTTGAAATTTTTTCTCTTTTTACATTATTATACTTTCTAGGGGTGACAATTGCGGTGAATAACGCTGATAACAATGTCACCATGGATCGATACAGTACATGTATAAAGAGTTACACGTGACACGACGGCAAGTGAGTTCCGACTGCACGGATAATGAATAAAATCCAAAAGGTATTAAATTCTTTAAAATCGTCACAGTGTAAAATTATCTGTTCTCGTGTATACAAGCTATGGTCGCTATTTACGTATTTGCGTATCCATATAATTTTATGTGTACGCATTGCACTATTTATAATTAATGGGTAAAATCGTAAAGCTAGTACGACAACTGTTCTCGACACTCGGCACAATAGCACATCCGACGCAAATGGAAAATTTGACTTTCGAAAAACATAAGATGCGCGCGTTCACTTACAAGCATGATTATTAGAGTCGTCTAGTGTACAATCATAATAATAATAGGGGAAAACTGGTTAGTGGCGACGATGTTTTTTTAAAATTATTTATCATTAGAAATCAATATAGAAAGAGATCTTTGAAGTTTTTACTGTCATATTGGATCAACCTTTGGATCTGCAAGAAAATCATCACCAAGCGAGCCAAAGAAAGACAATATGCGAATGCTCTTTGATTTTTATGAAGCTCAGTACTTAAAAGTTTTTAGAAATTGCTAAATACGAGTGGGGGGTGAAACATGTTAAAATTCACAACGGTGGATCCAATATGGTGAGCCAGAATTTTGAAAAAGTTTTGATGAAAGACCTTTTTTTCTTAATAGTCACGCATATAGTTGATAAAGTGACATTACTGCTCAAAAAGCGTATATCATTTTTGAAAATATTTTTATTAAATTAGTTATAGGAAAGCATATGGCTTTCATGTCTTCGAATTAATTGGAATTTTTCGAAAATGAAAAAATGAAACTGCATATATATATAATCAATATAATAATTAGCTTGAAGAAAAATGAAGCATTTAGCTCCTACGCAGGCGATAGGATCAATATGTATTTTGTTGTTTTCCCTATAGAGTAAAAATATGTAGAAAATAGACTAGCCGGCATTACTCTGTTTTCTCCTATACACGTACAGTGAGAGTAATTTGTCTGACTGCGTCGGACGACTTTCAATTTTGAGCCTAAAGGTTAATTTAAAAGGAACCTCTAGGCGATGCCAAGTTGTCAAAGCGTACAGCAAAAAACACGTGTCCTGTGTAGATTGGTCGATAAATGCATTTTATTAATTTACTTAATTCGTTTTATAGTAGATTTTTGGATTTTGGATAGTCAGTACAACAAGTGGATATCGATAATGATTTTCAATAAACGGATTGTCAAAAAAGAAGCACGAGCTGCAGGAGCTCGTGCTGAAATGTAAAATTTGCATTGAGAATTGTTTGGTGTTTTTTTTTAATCTTTCAAGATAAATTGAATAACGCCGCCTGTATTATTTGTATGTACCAAGGAAACGAGAAACGAAGAGAAAAGGGAGGAATAAGGATGGCGCTCTTAAGATTCAAAATTTGGTTTTCGTTCGTTGCGCCCTTATAATCTCTGACGCTGTTTGACATAAGTCTGTGCAAATGTCGTATCTCCCGATTCTTATCAAATTTTTTATTGTTCAATTTTTTACTTTCTTAACATTCGCCGTTTTTATATCACCCTTGCCTATCTCCTTATCTTTCATACTCTCATCATCTCACGCATCAAGCACGCACTCTCTCTTTCATACTTTCGTTTTCTATTTGGCTTTCGCACTGTCCTTGCAAATTCGCTGACCGTAGGGAATCACAAAGACGGTGATCCTCGACAGACTAGATAAAAGTCTATCACTGATATGAATAAAATTGTCATGTTAGGTAACGCTCCTCCTTCGTTCTAATTATCTAGTATAAAATTCTCAGGAATTACGTATAGTATATTATATATATATATATGTATATATGTATTGTAACGTGTCATTTTGGGATGCACGTCACAAAACGTGGAATTCTGCAATTCTCGGCTACAACGTAGGGGCCCTATGCGTGGGAAGGAATTTCGTGACGTTGCACTGTCTTATTTGCTAAAATTATACTTATTTCCCTCGTGGGAAAGATTTTTTGTGTTTCATATTTTTTAGGCGGATCCGAATGGACCCTGTCAAAATTTGAATACTACGGGCCTGGCGGAGCACCCTGGCCAGGGGACGCGACAGCCAGACCAGAGTACACACCTGGAAAAGCCAACTACGTGGGCCATGTGGTGGGCGTTTTCCCGATCCGCAGGGCCTACGGAGGTTCCAGGGGCGGCTGAAGCCGTCATTCGAGGGAATGGGGGCGTCATTGATTTGTATTGTTTTGTCTAGTCTTGTCTGGTCCTATATAAGGTATAGTACAGAATCGTTACCGTTTGAGGGTCCAGATACCTGGAGATTGTTTTCCTGTGGATTATCTGGACCGACTGGGAAGGCAGCGAGAGACGCTTTTGTGAGTTGGCCATATACGTTGGCGATTGATAGACCGTGTCGCAAACTGGTGCCTTACGCATTCCTGATCATTATTGGATTCGTGGATTGATAATCAGTTGCGCTTTGGTGGATCGGTGCTGTCTGATAACGTTTATGTGTCGTATTTTGGTTTTGCGTTATCGCCTATAAAGTTCACTCCTCACAGAATCGTTTTCTTAGCGCAAGAGTATCGTGAATTCGTTAGCTCTAGGTAACGGTAATTTTGTATAATACAGTTTAGCTTGCACATTCGGTTGAAAATATTGTAGAGAATTTATTTGGTTTAATTTAGATTTGACTTTTGGTATTTTATAAAGTCAATAATAGTTTTTCTAGTTTGATAGGGTCTTGTAAATTTTTAGATATTATTCTGTCAATTAGTTTTCGAGACCGCCGTCTTAATTTTAGGGATCTAGGGTCCTGTTCTACGCAAAGTTTGTATTTTGTTCAGGAACAGTGGTCCATCTCTTTTTTCTGTTTCTTTTAATAAATAGGGCTAGATTGTGGTTCCGTATGTTATTTTGAAAATTTTCGTATTTATTCGTTGCAATTCAAAGTGAACCTCTGCAATTTTCAGAATTCGTCAGTTTTTGTCGTTTGCCTCCCAAACCCAGGACCCCACCGCATAAGAGTCAGCCATGGTAAATTTTGGAGACAATTAAGCGGTACAGCTTCACTGTACCTGGCGCTCATCATTGTGATATATCGTTTCATTTCTTTCTTTCCTTAAATTTTCCACAGTGTCTCACTATGAAAATTGCCGTTACAATATATACCAGCTATTCAGCCCAAACGCACCATCCGAACATGGTTTTTCCATATAAGACTGTAATGGGCGCCCCAACCACCAGGTGGTGCATTTCTACCGAATAACCCTGCCTGTATGTATATATATATAATATACTATCAGACTAACTATATTACTACCGCGCATGCGCTGCCGCTGATTCCATCTCGAAAAATCTCGCCAAGTTCAAGGTCGATACGTTGGAAGTCGGAGCGACCGATAAAGATAATATCGTCGAGAGGTGATAACAAAGGAGGACAAGTGGCTAGGTTGTCGTCCTCGTGGCATAGGACACGGGTGTTACGAGCACCACCTCCCGGAGTTCCCTCTTCCGGCAGAGTGACCTCCGAGTCGACGGAGGCGTTCGCTGACGTACCATGAGTCGGTCATCCCATGGTCGAGAGGTCGACGACCATCAGGGTGTCTGTCATATGTCTCTGTAGAGGATCTAGGCTGCGTCGCTAAGCCTATGTGGGAACGCTAAATCCACTTGTTTCGCTTCATTACATTAGAGTGTCTGCGTCCCCACATGAGGTTGTATCATACTATCGTCCCTTGGATGTGCTGGGGGTCCTGGGGGCCAGTTTGGGTTTGGCTGGGAGACGGTCCCATTGGACTCTGAAGGGAGGGTGGATCGTAGAGGCCTCCAAGGGAGCCACCAAGACCAGCGCCAAGGGATGGGCCGAAGCCGGCACCCATGGTCGGCATAGAGGGTAAACCCACGTCGAGGATTCCGGTGTTACTGGCGATACTGCCTAGAGTACCCTCTTCCGGTGGTGTGACCTCGAGGCCGATGGACCCGTTCAGGGCGATCTTGATGGGATTGTGATTCGAGGGGTGGGAGAGTGCCCCCAGGCCGATGTCCTCCAAGCTGCTCTTTCGCCTCGTGGTCAGACCTTGTCTCAAGGAGTTGCTCCTTCTGAGGAGGATGTCGTCGACTACTCGCAGGGAATTCGAACGACCTCTTAGGGTGCCGGCTACGGTGGGACTGTCCGGTAAAGAGAGAGAGTTCGACTTTGTACTTCCGAGAGGTGGTGCTCTAGCTAATCCGATCCCGGAGCCTCGTCGACTTCCTGGACCGCCGGCGCCGGATCCGGCGCCAATCCCAGCCGACGCTACCGCTGCGCTCATCTGTGCCACGAGCTGGGCCGAGCAGAAGCTGATGTTGCTCTTCCTTCGCGAATTGTGTCTCTCGAACGTCTTCTGGGCGGAGAATGGACTTGGTCTTACCAAGTAGACTATGTCACCCTCCTCCAGCTTCAAATCGCAGCTGGGATTTATTATCACGTACGACAAGGAGTTCCTCTTCTCGGAGACGTCGTCGTAGTCCGCTACTGGCAGGTTCAACGACTCCATACGCGATCGCACCAGGTTCGCAATTTCTGCTCTTTCGATTTGCTGGGCATGATTGTCCCGGGCCTCATCGCTGAGACTCATCGAGTACTGGAACCAAGACAGTTATTAATCCTCTACGTCACCCTTACAAAAGTTACTTCGGATCTCGTCCCAGCCTCCAAAGCAGCACGACTCGTCTTTTCATTTTGTGCTTATAACGATATACAGTGATTTTCAAAATTTGATTTTACCAAATTGATCTTTCCTTCTCGTTAAAGAAAAAACGAGTCGTTGCTACAGGGCCGAGAAAATCTTCATCTGCCATCTCGAGACAACGACGAGCTAATATTCATATATATGCAATTAAACAATGCGCTTCGTATGGGCATGCGACATTCACGCTCCCGAGATCATTTTCATCTTTTCTTTCCGTCTTTCAAGTTGGCATGCGTGCGGTGCTCGAGTAGCATGAGGAGAAGTGTTTCGAAAAGAGAGGAAAAAAGGCAGATACACACATCAATACTCACAGCGGAAGCACTCTTGTCGCGAGTGGCGCAATTCGCTAGACAGGAAGCTGCTGCAGAATGACGAACCTTATATGTCACCCCGACGCCAGTGTCGCTCTCAGCGTCTGAGTCGCCCTGTCAAACCATAATTAATTCTACCTTTACTACGCGCTGTTGCCCTGTAACGAGATCACTCCTCTTGGCATCCTTTTCTACATCCTTCACATCCCGCACTCCGACCCTGTTATCGCTCTGTATATTCACTCAAAACTTTCCTTATCGTCAGAGTTACGCATTCGCATGCCAAAGTAGAGAATATCCTCGAGGATCGCCTTATTAAGCAAAGTATACATTTTTTTTTATAATTTCGTCATCTAAAATGACGTTTCTTTACTTGTCTCTTGGCTTGCATTGCTGCTAAATCTAAGCACGATGCAAGGTTATTAATGCTTAAGGCTTGCACATACATCTTGACGTTCCTTTGGCTCATTATGTGATCCTGGTAATTGGGTCTGGTTTCGCGATCGGGAAAGGTTTGTAGGATGGAAGAATAGACAGAGAATGAGCACAGCCATGCGCTACTCACAGCCGCTATTGATTTTGCATCTCTGGAGATGCGTTCCAAAAATTTACTCAAATCGAGTCAAGGCGATATAAGGTGGTACTGATATAATTTTTTTTAATTCAATTCCGTAGTCATAACTTAATCATGATAATTCGAGTAAGGTATTGGAACGCATCTTATGCCCGTCGCTAAAATTATTTGTTTTTGTTAAATTTTTCTTTTTTTTTCAAGCAATTTGCCTTACGTGCGAAATGTCGGCTACGCTCGTGTCCTGCGTTCTGTAAATTCCAATTGGAATCTCGCAGGTCGTCGAACACAGCTTCTGGTAGAGTCTCCCATATGTTCTTATCCACATGTCGTCTTTTGTTATTTTCATCTGAACAGAGTTTATTCTTAATTTCGTGAGATTATGTATTTGAGTGAATCATTTTTTTTTACGGACACTTACTGATGTCAAAAATCCTGATCCTGGTGCCTGATCCACTCCTAGCAGTAATCTCACAAAAGTTATCACGTAGTCCTTCACAAAGGCTTGGTAAAGTAGAGTGTCCAACATGGACGCACTGAATACACTTCCGGCGGCAAACGGAAGTCGAAACATGTACGATATATGGGAACCTCTTTCCTTTTCTCTCTGTTTAAAAATATAAATAAATTATTAGCATTCGATCGCTATCGATAATTTTGAATTTTCTCTACTTCCCCTAACGCACTTCTACTCCAAAAAAATTCACCAATTCTGGCGTTTCTAAGTTTTAGCATCGAAACGAATCGTAGAGCGTATAATGTTATGCGCCTTGGGTTTATTAATGAAATAATTAGCTCTTTGTTCAGAAATATTTTATTTTTTTCTTATTAATTTCTTTCATTTCAATTTCAATCGATTAACGCATACCGAATGTTAATTTTGACCGACAATGTTTTGTCTCTACCAAACGATCAATAAAATTGTGATGTTAAGGAACCGTACAAAATTATTAATTAAATTGATACATGTTAAAAACACTTGAACAATCCGCGCGATGAATTCGTATACTTGTAAAATACATCTTTCAATCATTCCAGTTATTTATTATGGTGAACAATTTTGGACCCACCGATTTTCATGCGTGCCTTTATACAAATCGCAACGACAAGAGTCTGTTCTGTGTCGTTCGGACTAGACTGACACTAATTACAAATGAAAAAAAAAAAATCAGAAAAACTTTCCGATTCCTTCGTAAAAGTGCTAAGATGCGTACTACACGATATTTCATGCTTTTGACTAGACAGTAAGAATGCGAGATAAATTGAAACGATAACGCGTGATCGGATTTCTATTCTATCATAGCGTTAAGAGACCCCGAGACACGAGTTATCATCGGTACAGATATATCGATAAGAATTGACAAACAGCACAAAATTTCAAATTGATATTACTTGAATAATCTCAACGAGTTACAGTTGTATCTTGCAAATTAGAACCCGTGAATCGAGGAATCAGGTGTCAATCTATGTACATATAGAAATTTCCAATCCAAGGGCCTAACTACCCAAGTGCTTTCATAGGAAAGATTGGTCGAAGATCAAAAGTTCAAACGATGCCATTTAGAAAAGTAATCATCAATATTATAATTATTTTCATCAAGGAGCTCGATTATCAGAAAAATAACAGCCGGCAGTATTAATTGAATTTTACAAGATAACCTGTATTTTATTGAATTTGGTAGTTTGATAAGTATCAACCTAGTACCACTAATAATACTTATGACGACAAGTAGCAGACTTTATGGTCATAAAAAAGAGAGAATTACTTCCGAAGGAGACTGTTCAAGCAGTACTTAAAGTAAAAGTTTTTCTCATGTACTTGAGCAAGTTTACATTTCCACAGTTTCCTGCCTTTTAATTTCTCTTTTACTGTGCAACATTTCTCAGCAAGTCGACGTAACGATACTTAAAGTGCTCGAGTTAATTTCAATTGCAATTATTATTGCCACTAGTATTTAAGTTCAATAGCAAAATTAGCATTTAGCTACCGAAAGCCCTGATTCTTTTTCTACAGCTACTGCCAAAGTCATCAAAATATTGCTTTCAGTATTGAAATTTTAATAGAAGAAATTTCATGTCCCATATCACTTATGGTTTATGAATATTTCTTGATAGATAATGGCGATCGTGAACTATGATCCCAACCAAGTACAAAGTGACATCGGTAGTTCTTAGACAGACAATAAAACAAAAATCAGTCGATCAATCAATCAGTCAATCAGAGTTGAAAGTGAGTGATATCGTGTTACCGGGGAGCCCATCGAAGGCTCATCGGGGTAGTTGTCACCGGAAGTAGCACTGAGGAGTACCTTTTCCATTTTGCTGAGATGCAGTGCATACTTGTCGTGTGCCCTGAACTGCATAAACCGCATATTGCTCGATTGAGAAAGCTCCGTTATGCTTTTTATGCTCGGAAAGAATCTGTTGAAAAAAAATGAAATTAATTACATTGTTCATTGTTAAGAAATGAAATTAAATAAAAAGTATAAAAAATTCTGTTCCCCACTAAGCTCTCTCTCGCTCTCTCTCTTACTTGAACATGGTTTGCACAGCTACAATCGTATTGCAATCAGCCAGTGTATCTTCTTCAGCTGAATTACTCAGTTCTTTGTTAACAACCACGACATTTTCAGCAAGCGTGATTCCTGCTCTGAGTAAATCATCTAGACAGTCAATGGAGCCCAGCATCCAGTAGATCAACGGGAAGTACGAAAGAGCGTCCAGGAAAGCAATTTCCGGTCTCCTTTCCAATAGTAGAATGATAGGATTCAAGGAAGTCTTTGATCTGACAAAATAAAATTATTTCGATATATCAATTTTGTGAGAACATTTTTTGTTCAAGTATTTAATTATTTAGACTTTTAAAAACTTACCGGAAATGCGCGCGCAGCGGTATGATAAAGTTGTATATTCCGTTGCTCGCGTAATCCGCTGCCAGTATAATAGTTTTGTTTTGCCAATTGTATTCCTTAGCGTTTCGATAACTGCAGTGCTCGCAAACCTTGAGAGATAAAGAAAAATACGGAAGTTAATAAAGTTAATAAAAAAATGAACTTTAATAATTAATTGATTCAGTGCTCATTGAGAGATCAGCTCCATCGACGATAAACAACGATTACCTGTGCCAGTTGCAAACAGCAGAGTGGTTTCTTTTCCTTAAGGAGGTAACACAAAGTTGGCGACACACCGATGAATGGCGACACAGGTGGAAATCCTTTGACAATTCTGAAAAAATTCATTATTTCATGTGATACTTTTCTTTTTATTTTTAATCAATGCAAATCCTTATTTTTGGATTATTGCATATTTCAGGGTATTGGCTCATTTTCTTATCTGAGCCACGTGCATTATCACCCGTAATATGCAATAAATTTTTACTATTTCGCGCATTGCTCGTTTGAATTGTGCAACTGAAGTTCATCATGACGAAACATGATGATCATGTTGGTTTGATATGTACCTTACTTGGGATATGGTGACGATTGGTTGGCTATTCAAAAACTTAAAATTTGGCAGATTTTGTCTGACACTAATTACGCGTACGTAAAATACAATTTATTCAAATTTATTAGTCACGAGCGTTTATGCACTTCCAGTGCATTCTTAGGTTTTTTTTTTATACTTCCGCAGTGAATATCGGCGCCATATTTGTTGGGTTGACGATGGGACTACCGACTGCTAGTATTCGAGAATTCGATGATTCCGCGAATACCGAAAAGGACGTTGCTCTGACAAACGCCTCTCTCGTCGAGACGTCTATTTTTATAGGCGCCAGTCTTGGCGTCTTAGTACCAATTTTCATCGCCGATGTTTATGGGAGACGCACGACTTTCATTGTCTTTGGATTTGTCAATGCTATTTCTTGGACTTTACTTGCCAGTGCGACAGATATGGTGGTAAGAAACGGGAGCGACTTTTTTTTCAAAATAATTACAAAAGTACCCTGATACACTAATGGTAGATTAGTCTACAATGGAGTGAAATAAAAGAGGCGTGTAATCACATATTCATAAAATCAATTAGTTTCGATTTTTACCTGATAAAATTTAATTATACTTTTTATGCCACTTGTCACTGGCATCTAGGTCGAATGATCTATATGTTATCTATATATTTTATTAAATTAGAAAAAATACACAAACGCGTATCCAAGTTTCAATGAAAAATGTTCAAATAAGAACAATGAATTCTATTATCTCCAAATTAATATCTTAATTTGCAGTTTATCATTACGGGCTCATTCGTCGGCGGCTTCGCTGTAGGAATATTTCTAACAACCGCTGCTCTCTTTGTCAGCGAGATCTCACTACCAGAAAATCGTGGGACAGTCGCTACAATGACAAGCTTATCAGGCTATTTTGGAATATTTATTATTCGTTATCTAGGAATACACGTGGACTTGCAAATTCTGGCACCAGGAATAATAGGGTTGACCATATTTTTCATAACATCCACATCGCTATGGATGAACGAATCACCGTACTATCTGTACAAACGTGGAAGGGTCAGTGGATATTTTGAATAAAAAAAAGGTACATATAATTAAAAAAAATGGACCATAAACAAAAACCGTTTCAGGTACTGGACGCTAAATTATCCTTGATGACTTTACGTGGCAGAACCTCAATTTTGGAAATCGACGAGGAGCACAAATCAATGGTACAATTTTTCAATTCCGAAATTGAATATCCAACAAAAGTTAAGACGATAATCGTCTTGATGTTTGGCTCTGGGAAGATGGAGGTGTCGATGATCTTCCTACTGCTGACGCTGTGCACGACTCAAGTGATCGGTGGTTACGCAATGAGCAATTACGTTAATTCGATCGTGAGCACGAAGCTGCCCCGATACGGTACCGTTTTCCTTGCCCTTATGAACTTTGTCTCAGTAGTATGTTGTCTGGGTGCAATCGAAAAAATCGGACGCAAGTTCATACTGAAGTTATCGTGCATCGGGTCGTCTACTTGCTATTTGATAATAGTCACATACAATTTCTATTATGGGACCGAATGCGAAGCTGATAACAGGACGACGATGCCACTGATAATAATAACTACAATATATTACGTGATCTATACATTTGGCGTGATACCGGTGATACCGGTGGTCACCAGTGAGATTTTTCCAAACAAGATAAAAACAATAGCAATAGGATTCTGCTTTTCCTTCGCGTATCTGGCCAACTTGATAATAGCATGGCTGTACTTTTTATTGAGCCGCGTCACGGGAGTCTGTCAGACGTTCGCCATTTTCACTTTCACCGGCGCCATAGGAGTTCCCGTTATCATTTGGTCATTGCCAGAGACCAAAGGTAAGAGCTTGTACGAGATTCAACATGAATTAAGAGACGAAGTCCTAGACCCAGTGATCCCTTCGTATTGACCTTTCGTGACCTCACGAACCTGACAGATCTACCTAGGGCGAGACAAAATTTGGACCACTGAAGGGGTCATTTTTTAATATTTAATTCTCCAGCATACTCTTTTTTTTTATTCATATGGACTTCCGTAAGCATTCATATCAGTTGAGCATTGTATGTCCATAATCATTGATCAGTTTCATTCTTAGACATGATCTTCTGATAACACAGTGTAGATCCTGCATTTTTAATAAATCTCAAATAATGATTATCGTCCATCTGGTTTCATTAAATGAAGTCAATAATGATAATGATGAGCGTCAAGTATGTCTAATTGCACCAGAAAAATTATTATCATTGTGTTCATCTATGTCGATTTATAAAATATACAGATAAATTTAAGGGATATCTTACAGTACGTGTAATAGTGACTCACCCTTTAAAACTGTGGCACCGGAAGTCGCCGGAAGAGAAGAGCGTGCGCAGTGCGCAAGAGCGGTGCGAGGAAGACATCAAAAACATCCACAGGAGTTTAGGGTGTCAGGCAGGGCACATCATCACACAGCATTGCGACATCACACAGGAGAGTATCGAAAGACATTATGAGGAGACATTTGTCGAATGGACTTTTGCATGGCAGAATGGATGACACAGTGACGTGCATTACGTAGTGAGAAAGAAAAAGATCGCATTCGTTTTAAGGCTCCTCCTGACCCAGAGCAAAAGTTCAAATACGACATAGGCGATATCATGTGGAAGTTAGGAACTTGTCGGACTCGGTCGATAACGTAGAAACCCCAGGGCCGTCTCATAAGAACGAAAGTGGGCAGTAGCCATACGAACTGTTTTTTTTAAATTTCATTCCAGAAGAATGTATATGGAGATAATGGAAAATGGGATATAATAGTAAAGGATGTTAGTACTGTAGTTGACGATTTCTAATTGATTGCAAGTTTGAAGATTGAAAGTCGGCCCTGGATGGGTAATAAAATTATCGTGGGACTAAGTGCATAAAATAACATGAAATAGTGCGAATCGTATTTTTTCACCTTTTCCAACCGTCTTGGATATTTCGATCGTGAAATTGTAACGCCATATATACTCCGTCCGTCTGTTCAAGTCTATGCTCCGTTATTGTATTAAAAATATGGTAAACATGTAATATACTGTGCGAGGTGCGTGACAGACGTGAGACAAGGACATACTACTTATTTTTTCGTTGCATTTTCAAGGTTACTTAAACGGAGCATAGATGAATGTCTATGAGGAAGTAAATTCATTCAAAGTAAGTCCCGGAAATTGATAGTTTCTATGAAAGGTGAAAAATACGTATCCTCACTTGCGTACTCGTAATTCAAGATGGCCGGTCTGGGTCCGGAAGAGCCTTAAACTAATTCAAAATTGGATTATACTAAACTTTATTATTCGTTTCACAAAATCTAACTCTGCTCTTGTCAGTCGGGTCTCAAGAGAGCGCATCGCTATCTGCAGTTGAACACTTAAAATGCACTCTTATAATATGCATGTATGTGCAATGCAGCATTGGAACGGTTTACATAAGTGATGATATGTAATTGTAGCTAAGGCAAGGTTGGAATTGCACTGTATTGCATCGCAATATTGCACCCGTAGACTAGAAATTAAAAGTCAATAGTAGACAAGAATGTATCTATGTGCTGAACTTGTATAGTGAAAAAAAAATTTTAGATGATGAAGACAAATATACTTTAATTGTTGAAATTATCGATAAGTTCTGTGTGTCTTATCCTAAAGAATTTTTGCGATGAATGAACGACATGTAAGATCCGAATGGCGTGAAAGTGACTAGAAAAAAAAACAGTCAAAAATGTATTAAAAAATAATTTGTGAGAATCAAGTAATAGTGGACCAAAGAATTTCAGACCATGCCATGCGAGTGCGGTGAATGAAATAAATAAAGTCAAACTTCTCTGATGAATTTTAGTCTATTGAGGTATTTGTAGTCTATAATTTATATACGTGTCCATGGTTTTACATTGTAAGTGAATTCTTACACCTAGTGAAGATATTCATATTTTGTAGAGATCTGGACCGTCAAAGGGAGATACTCACGCAATTTTTTCACTGGGTGATCTCCAGGGGACGTCATCATCCATCTCATCCTCAGACTCATCACCTTCGTGGTCCAAAGATTCCTGACCAGGAAGATGAAGGGTCGAGCTGGTCATCATATCCGGTACCGGAAGTATACTTGGTCGTCTACTACCTGAAAGTCGACATGGAATACTGATTGGATCGGATCTATTTTAACAGTACCGTTGACAATCAAGCATATTGAATTTTTTATGGTTTGATTAATAATAAAATTTCAAAAATGAACAGACCTCTTCTTTGCATGAGTATTTCCGGACTGAGCAAATTTGGATTTGGATCCATCGAGCGTGGCACGTCTAGATGATTTCCTGTAATTGGCGTTTGTGGTGATGATCCTGCGTCCTTAATACATTGCCTTGAGTCTCCTAAGCCTCCTGGATCGAGATAAGTTGCTGAAAAATTAATAAATCATCTCTGTGAAATCAATATGGCGACAGTAAGTCCTTAGAGTCATGCATCATAGTGTATTACATGCTCACGATTGCGAAACAGGTTAATACGTACTAAATTATAAAGAGTGTCTAAGAATTTGAGAAAAATAAAAAAAAAATAATAGCTAGGAAAAACATTTTACGATCATGAAAATTGTTATTCTCGCAAAAACATAAATTCCGTCAATAGATTTCAAACGACTTGCATAAGACTTATATTAGACGTGTAAAGTAACATCTCCAGGATAAAGCATCGAAAGGTGAAAGATGAAAGAAAGGAAGGAAAGTCATGATTAAGGAAGGAAAAATATGTGCAAGCAGTTATATGAGGGACGTGATGGAGATTTTAATATCGCAATGAAGTGTTCGCTAATGAAATTGAAACTAAAATCTAAACTGACCTACATGCCAGATTGATCTATTAAGAAAGACATTACTTGACTACGCAGTTACCCTACATCTTCCTGAACAATCTTTATTGTCCATTCCACAATATGGGAAGCTATGTACATGTTAACCAAAGCAAGCCCATAAGGTACCTGGTACTACGTCATCGTGTGTTCGCAAAGTCAGCGAGCAGTGGCTTCACTTTTTGACTCTCGTCCACATTAAAACATTAAATAAATATACTGTTCAATAATGGAAGCTACAGTGCAGGGTAAAATCGAAGCTGGCGCACCTACAAGAAGATTAATTAAAAGCAGAAGCGAGTGCGACACTCACGGTGAACATCGGATGCGAGTAGGTTGTGATGTTGGAGTGTGGGCGTGCTAGGGGGGACCAGCAAGATAACCTGTGGGGGCAACGGGGCCTTAGGGCCTGGTGAATTTCCTTGACCCTGTCCCCGGGGCCCCGTCCAGGTCACGGGCCTAGTGTTATCGGTCAGCGGATTACAACTGGTAGAAAACCGAAGGTGCGCGTCTGCACCATTGTTCGTTGCTGTACCGTTCCCTCCTCCGGAAGTGGACGTCGCTGAAAAGCCAGACGTCGCCGTCGTGGTGGTAGTTGTCGTTGTCCCCATAGTCGTTGTAGCCATTGTGCCCGAGGACGGTACCGCCGCGTTGTCACTTCCGGTCGCTGACGTATCCGATTTTGTTTCCACAACAACCCGCGTCGGTTCCGTCGCGACGCCACTTTGATGATTAGCTACGACGAATGCGGAATTCTCCTCCTTGGTTATACTCATATAGTAACATGTATCCGTTTTCTTCATGATGTGACGAGGTCCTGGAAGATTGTAAAAAAAATGTTGATGAAGCTGTTGCCTATTATAACAGGTCATTGTGAGATTTTTTTAAATATCAGGTTAGGTGTGATCATGACCAGGTATCAAATTGCAAGATCAGACTGCGCATGTAAGGTATGCATACCTGGATTGAGAAGGATCGTGTCTTCGTAGAATTCTGGTAATTCAGCAGGTCTGACGGCAACTAGGGCGACACCGTACTTCCGGTGGCTGTGGAAGGAAGCGTAAGTGAAAGACTTGCCTTCGTACTCGCCAAAGAAACGAGAGTCACCCAGTATTATGTGATAGATTTCATTCCCAGAACACTTCCCGTAGAGTCTATGCCATTCTTCCTGGGACTGTTGACCCTCTCTAAAGGTAAAAGGTGCTTTCTGGCTTTAGGATTCTATAATGCAAGGATATACCTTGTGTCCTATAACTATGAGTATTCTGGAACGGTAACTTACTGTCCCCTTGATGTATGTAATAATAATGTAACTAGAGTCGATGCACCTGGACACGTGCAATTGTTAGCAAGGAGCGCGTACTTGAATTCGTCCTCGCATACCACGTGTTCAGCAAACTTAACGTGCAGCTTATTCTCCGGACGGAAGATCTGGACGTATTGTGGAACGCTCGGCGCAAAGTCCTTTACAGCCCAAGACCTGATACAGATTGCGTGGGATTGTAAAGTATTTATATATAGGTATATAAAGTATAAGAATTAAATATGGGATGAATCAATGAGAAATCATTTTAGATAATACATATAAGGTTCCATACAGGGTGTGTCTAGTGAGCTATAGTCTCAATAGAAGTCCTACGTGGGAGTTTATATGACGAATTTAAAATGATCTACCAGTGATCTATCTCGTATCTAACAATCGTATATCCGATTTATAATATCACATTTTTTTACATAATACATATAAAGTCCCATACAGGGTATGTCTAGTGGGTATAGTCTCAATAGAGGTCCTACGTGGGATCTTATATATCAAATTTAAAATGATCTACCACTGATCCATCACGTGTCTAACAATTATATGTCGCATTTATGATATCACCTATTATTACGTGAAATATGCTATTATAAATGGTATAACCAAGTAATTAAAATTCCTCCTCTTCACCTCAATATAGTGTGCTCATCCGCAGCTGTTTTATCTGCATAATTCCTAGCCGCAAGGATGAAACAAGCTTCAGCCTCGTTCATCCTCGCCCTGGCCAGATCACCATCCTTTAAACATGATCCTTGAATGTAAATCACTCTCTGTGCCCAGATGGGCACCTGGAGGATCATCCTCATGGTCGTATCCAGTTCCATTGGCGACAGGAGGACAACGTAATAGTCCTAAAGAAAATCAAGATCTCGTTATTACGTGCGAATTAGGTGCTGAACTTTGGGGTCTAACTACCTATACCCATAAAGTGAAGAATTTTCATGCAGATAGTGGTACGCAATGATAACCTCTGACGTAAGTACCTGAAGCAGCGGATGCGCATAAAACTCATTAAGAAAATCCATTATGGTATCGGCCTGCAACGTCGTACTGCAAACCACCACGTGCTTCTCACTTTGGGCCCTGTGGGAGGAATAGGAGCCTCCTAGTTTCTGCCTTTCCATCCATGTGAACGCAAGCTGCTCGAACTGTCAACAGTGCGAAATATTCATGAAACTCATATGACCTATATGAAAAGTTTTAGTACTCGTGTACAAATTCAATCGTTGATATTGAACTCGGACCCCATCTGTATCTCGTGGACGTTCGTTGGAGTGCGTGTCCGTTTCGTTGATTTTATTGTCGCTTGGAATTTGATCTGTCCATTATTTTAAAATTTGTCCGTTGAAGGATAATTGAGAATTGAAAATCGACAATGAGGAACATTTCGGGTTTAATCGAGATGCGAAATTAAAAGGGATTTTGGAATTACTCTTTTTTATTATTTAAACACCATTCTTTCTTTAATTGTCGGGGTCTTCTCGTCCGTCCCCCATGACGGACGTTCCAATAATGTAAACCCACTTATTTTCTTGTTATATTTTGGTAATTCAATTTTTTACAGGTACCAACACAACACTAACTATAACTATAACTGTAACTATAACTATAACTAAGTCACCGGTCACGTTCGTACTGTCCCCGCGCCCGAGTCCCAAACTCAACTACTCTTTTTTCCGCTATCGGCCTTCCTCCCCCGGTACCTCGTACGGTGATATTTTTGGGACCTCTGATTGGCTACACGGCTCCAGTTCACCAACCTAATAGGACGAACATAACCGAGTCCGGCATCCGTGCCCAAGCTGTTCATAGCTTGGCGCTTCCATAATTTGGGTGTCGCCACATTTAAAAGACAGGTGCCCAGGTCCAGGCTCCGACATATATATGTTTATATAGATGTATATTGCCGTCGCTTTATAGAAGTTTTGTAAGATTGATCCTGTTGATTCAATATAGCATAAAAAAGAGAAGTTCTGTGCAATATACGTAAGGCACCATTTTTTTTAGCAATTTGAAAAAAAGTAAATACGGTGAATGGAAAAAAGATTGTAAATTATATAAAGGTTAACTGACGCTCACATTATATAAATGTTAATAAAAAAACATTCCAGTCTCTGTGTTTTTGTCGATCGTAAAGAGTGTAATAGTTCATCTTACAAGGATACTTAAAATTTGCATAAATTAATAACTGGTGCTGTAAAATAATTTATTGCATTATTATTTGCACATCTCACTGCTGCTCGTTTATAATAATTACACGTATTTAAAAAACAAAAAAATATTGCAATTAAAAGAAACGTCATATATGAGAAATATCCTCACGTAGTAGAACCTGAATATCATTGTGCAAATCTAGAGAGACTTTACATCAATTCCATAAAAATAGCAATAATCCTGCAAATTTTTTTTCATGTTGCAATTATCGGAACGTCATTAAAATAATATAAGAAGGTGTTCGTTTTGCATGAGCATGTACAACAATAATAATATGAATTATTTAATTACACCGAATTATATGTATTATTTATAGTTTTTTTTATTAATATATGTTGCATTAAGTTTTTCGATAAAAAATTTTATTATTTACCTGTGTTGGAAGCACTATAAGAGCAACGCAGATCATGATCACCATGTAGAGTTGAGATGGCCAAATATCCGGTACAAAATCACCGTATCCCACGGTAGAAAATGTCACAACGACGTAATAAGTACTTTGAAATAAATTGAGATGCCTGTGACCGGCTCTTTGGAAGTGTTGGATCCCGCAGACGCTGTAGGAAAAATATTATTATTTTAATAAATAATGGTATCGATGCTTTCCTGAGAAAAAGATTATGGACGTTATATGGTACATTGAGTAAACTCTAGTTGATAAGGCATTTATTTATGATTATCACATAAATCGGAAAAACCAATCTTTATATTAATAACTCAAAGGCAGATCTTATTTGATAAAAATCTACTTGTTTTTATCAAGATAAATTTATGGGACGGAATAGCCATCGAGTGGATAAATTTTGAAAGAATTTTGAAAGAACTATGGCTTTGCTGAACTGACAAAAAGATAAGCTATTTGAAAAAAAAAGATTTTTTTCTTTTACTTAAGAAAATAATTCTTGTCGGAAGAGTCACTAGTGTATCGAAAGCTCGAACTTTAAAAAGCATGGATTCCTTCTTACTGTACGAAGCATTAAGAGATCTTGAGAATTGTTTTTTCAATTTCTCATTTTATCTTTTGAAAATATTTAAGTACTCATTCGGTAGGCACTGCGGTTAATCAACTGTATTTGTAAACGAGTAATTCATTATGCATGTGACCTACTTTTTTATGCTTAAATTATTTGATTAGTATTTACTTATGCTAGACTGGCGACAACAGGGTGGTTTATAAAAAAGTAAACTTTAATTAAAACGAATCAAAATCGCCGTATTTGTGAATACATTAATGTGTTAATATATAGGCATTATCGAAGCAGCTAAATGAAAGTGGATTCCTCGTAGGAAAAACGATTCTGATGATAAGCCAAAAATTTATTAACCCTTAAACCGTCTTTTGAAAATCGAAATGCAGCAGCTTTCCGTGCATATTCCCATATAAATAGTGTCACAGGACTGATCGATATGCACGATCTACCGGGTGACGTCAAATAACGGGCCAATAAAAACCGAAAGACAATAATCGACTACAGAAATAAAATTGCTTTCTTTATTTTGGGGTACATATAAGATGCTATATTGTATGCAGAAGCCCAAAAGAATTAATTATATATAGGGTTGCTTAGGAATAACGCACTCGTGGAAGTTACCATTTGATTTCTTTATGTGGTATATTAATTTTTGAATAATCGAATTTCTAAATTTGTATGATAACAATCTAATATATAGCTCAATTAATACCGCATAAGGATAAAGGTTATTTACTATATAATTCCAACGAATGTAATAAATGATGCGTCATAATTATGATTGAATAAATTAACCATATTTTGATTATCTTCATACAGTATACTATACTCTGATCATATTAACGTAACATGAAATATAGAGAAAAATGGCAAATCCGATAATAGAGGACGTAATCAGCACAAAATGATCAAAGCGTTAATTCTCTTTAAACGTAAATACGAATATCGACATATCAGTTCCTATCGTTTATCAGTTTTCCGTAAAATACATGAAATAAAGTTAAAAATTTTGAATTTCCCTACACAATTTTGAAATGTGATGTGATTATAAAAAATGCTTGAAATCATTATATATAGAAGTATATTAGAAAAAAGGGTTACATCGGGATCTAAAGAATTTCCAAAATATACCTATGTAAATAATATGTTTTCGGATATTGAGACTATTATTAGATAACAATGAAATTTCAAATAAGGCTTTATCTCGATTAAATAAATAACTCGTCGCTAGGTATAACGCGATTAAAAATTACTAAAAGATTTTCATTACTGCATAAAAATCGCCTATAGGGTAATCGTACCGTTTGTGGCCATAGTAAAAATTGCTATATTAATTCATTATTACTTTCAATCTATTCAATTAAGAAATGAGATGCTAAAGTATGACTGAAAGCATATTTTAGATTGAAAATTGAATGCCTAAAATACCTAATTGTTTAATAATTGATGCTCAAAGCACTATTCACCATTTATGGCCATCGACGTCATTTATGTGTAATGAATATGGCCAAAAATGGATCAAATCGATGGCCACAAACGGTACTAAGATGGCCAAAAACGGTACTTCTACCCTATATAATTTGCACGCACATAAATATATGAAGAAATTATTTACATATGATTTCAGAAAACAAAAACATAAAATTAATATTTATTATCAACAGTTTCGCATATTACGCCCTTCCCGCCTTTACTTCGCAATAATCATTATACCATCATACTCGATCATATTTTGTGATAACGTTCAGCACCGTTCCGCAGAAAGCGACTGTTCGTCACGCATGACTTCGTTGCGCGTAAACTGCAAAGTTGCGTGTTGCGTGGAACGAAAAGGTCACGAAAAAAAGCCCGTAGCTACGCATCGAGATGGGTACGCACAATTGAATTTCGAATGATCCATAACATAAACGATTTCGCGAAAGCATCAATCTTATTGAATATTGACATTGTTAACAAAAAACTACGAAATGATCCCTAATGTCATTTTTTGCGTTTCCACAGTTCTCCGTAATTATTGTTTCATTATTATCTGACCATTGGTACGATTGTCCGACGTCAGTGTCATGCCAAAAAAGAAAATGAATATCTATTTTCAAAATTATAAACGAACCGTTAAACCGATTGGGTTGACATGCAAAAGAAAAATCAAATTCTGAACCTAGATTAGACAGTAACTCCTGCTAGTAATCAAGACTTTCGATTTCAAGCCAAGAGGAGCTGATTAAATTTTAGAAATTAGGAACTAACATTTTTAACCTCCGACTCGATCAGATTTAAATTTAATCTTCGAGTGTTGAGATTGTCTGGATACCTGACAGGTGTACATTTCTTATGTAAAAAAAAAGTTATCGATGGAGGGTTGAAAAAAAAATCAAATACAGATACAGGTGGTAGCAGTAAGATTTAAGAATGTCTAGGTTGAACTTAAAAGTTTTGGCATTTTGCAAATTTATTTTTTTTTTACAACTGCGAATATATATGATGCAAGTGCATATTTTTTATGGCTTTGATTCAAAGCACAACTATTTAACCGATATTTTCTTTCGAATTATCATTTGATTCCAAGGGGATTTTTCGTAACAATAAAAGGGGTTGAATGAAGGGTGGACTCCCAATAATTGATTTTCAGGGCAAAGCCAGACGATTAATAATACACTGTTACAGATCAATATTGTACAAGTTTCCTTTGCAACACATGGGACAATTATTTATTTATGTTTGGCCTACATTACAGCGCCCCGATTAAGTTGAGTGCCACGCGAGTGAACGAAACACATGGTGTATTCTCGTGAAACGCCAAGTTTAATAAAGTTATTCTCGAGCGAGAAAACGTTATGAAAAATTACAGTAAATGGACAAGCACAGACTTTTAGATCATTACGAACATTGTTAGTAAAAGAAAGAATTCATATACTTTGAGTTAGACTCAAACGTGTCAAACCCTTCCAAGTACAGTGCTTACGAATCTGATGTGATTAAGGAACGTTTACGTCAAATTAAAAATAAAACCGCTAAAAAATTCCATATTAATTTATATTACGTATTTTTACCCTATTTAATCAATTTTTTAATCAAATCGTAACTATACCACGAAAACCAAAGGACTCTTTTACGGTAAACGTCGTAAGAAGTAGGCCCCTTAAAACATTCTTACTGTCAACGCACTCTATCGACTGTTTTACGAAGCAAATGAGTCTTGAGTACTTCGGCTGTCGTTGACTACAAAAATCTTACTTCTAGTTATATGGCACACCCTGTATACTCAATCTACAAGAAAATAAGTTTCAGAGTTACCTTCTTCGTATGAATTTAGATGTAAAGTACTACAGACCGTTAGAGATTTCAAGTTCGTATTTATACTCTTAAAGTAAACTTTCCTTACGAGTACCACTATTTACATTTTTATTCATAAATTACTTATCGATAATCGAACTGAATCAACGTATCACCCGTAACGAGCTACTTACGCGTAACAACATTTGCATAATATGTTACATATATTGCGTAACAAATTACCGTCAAATACTATCAAATTAGTATAGTCACTTAAGTACACCGAAAATACTTTCCGTAATCCTTGCCCGAAACAAAACCACTTTTAATTAAAATCAGTAAAGTGTGAACCCAGATTTAAATAAATCAAAATTCAAATAAATATTAATAACTAATATGTAAACAAAGCTTTATCCAGATATTTCATACTTCCTTCCAAACCCGTGCCAATTTTTTTACACGGTTTCACACGAGAATATATATGTATACACCTGGTTCAACTGAGGTCAGAGGTTACGAGTGAGAAGCATATAGGTGCGGTACGACTACCGCAAGGAACCAGGAGGATCGATGTCAGATGACCCGCGTCACGGTAAGTCTGAACCATAAGGAACCACTAGGGTTCACTGATAACGGTACTCGATACGAATTAACCGGAAGTGAATGTAAGCCATGCTGTTTTTATTCTGCTATACATAACGAGCGTGTACCAGCTTTTCAAAGGAATCTCGTTTGGCAAAGGCAATTGAAAATGTTTCGGAATTTTTTGTACGAAAAATTGGGAACAAGGTCGCACACCAGAATCAATAGTGCAGAGTATCGGAGTTCCAAGGGACTCTGTGTTATTGTCAGCCATAATGAGATGGCCTCTCAATGCTAAAGAACATTGGCGTAGGACGTCATAACACGATTGCAGATGTCGTGTTCAACTGGAAAGCACGAAATAGGACAGTGCACCATTAATAATGCACATTAAAGCCGTACGCTGTTTCCTATATGTTCGTGCAACTTGAAATTTCTATAAGGGAAAGACTAATGTTGCTGCTTTCATTATGTATCTGTTGGTTATCATGACGTATGTTCGCTATGGTGTCGCCCGCTTTGCTAAATGCCGACTGACCTACTTGCTGTGTTATAATTATGAAGGTATGTATATCATAATCGTGTGGTCCGTTCATTATTTGAACCGTGAAATTAAATAATTAATCTTGCCTGCTTTTATTTCGTAATATTTTTAATTGTATTTGGATGTTTTGTTAGATTAATTATTATTGTTTTTATTTAATTTCATTACTTAACTATGTATTGTTTATATTGAGATACTAGGGAAGTACTGGGTTGAAATTTTTAATTCACTGAATTATGACGATAGTGTTCGCACATTTAACGAAACATATTTACACAGTGGGAATTGACACGATTTTATATATTTTTTTTGTTTTTCGGGTTGATTCGGAAACTTTTGGATCCATAATCGAGTGTTCAAAAATTTTCATTTGCAATCTGAAATCTTTTTCAAAAACATCTGAAAATCATATTTTACGTAAATTATAATAAAATTTTTATTTTTCGGCGCCATGTTGAAACTGCTATTTTGCGTTTTCAAATGTTGACCTCAGACTCGAATTCAGCCATTTAAAAAACCCTGAGGGAATAAAATTTCTATAATTTTAATAATTTCTACATTGAGAGCATTCTTGGCTTTTTTCAAAAAACATTTTTCTTGCCACTCATAATGACTCATTGTTATCATCAAGTTTCGTGTAATTTTCATAAAGTTTTAATTATTATTCGGTATCCTACAGTTATTTAAAACATACCTATTATAATCTAATCCTGTGTAATTAATAATATTATAAACCCTTTTGCCAGTTATTAGATTAATATCTAAACTGTGGCAAAAATAAACGAGCGATCGGCTATAGGAGAATTAGCAATTTCCATTGAGAACAAAATTCATTATAGTATCACCAGATTTGATTTCAAAAAGTTTGACAATAACGAAAATTCAATATTCAGTAAATTCTAAATAATAATAATGGATACCGAGTCACAGAATTTTGTCAATAATTGTTATATACCTATGCTAAAGTTGATCCTGAAATTCCACGCTAATTAATCAACAACAAAATCCACCAGCTTCTAGTCTAATTGAGAAACAGTCTTTATTACGAAATAAAAATTTGCAAAAATATTCCTGATTTACAAATATTTATAAATATTATTATTACCATCATTATTATAAAACTATTTGACTCACCTAGTAAATACGAGGCACAGTAAAGTCGCGCTGAGGATCATTAATTGCTGACTCAATGCTGATTGTGACTTTTGCATCGCCCTGTGCAGATCATTCTATAACAAAACATTATTTGCACATACAAGTTAATTATTATTTATTAATAACTTGTTTCTTCTCCGTGCAATTGGATGATAATATGTTACTTACAAACATGTTCTCCAGAGAATGTTTGGCCAACCAGCAATTCAAAAATACCGGGATAAAAAGATTTCGCATTGGTGGATACAGTAACTGCAAATAATCAATGATCAATAATATATATATATATATATATATATATAAAAATATTAAAGATTAACAAGGAAACTATTAGCGTCCAAATAACTTCGACTGAAAATTAATTAAAATTGAAAAAACTTTTGAAATCCTTGATTCTGAATTTTAAATTAAATATTTGAAATTTAAAATGACGATTAAACGTCTCACAGTTTTATTCAAAATGCACAAAAATTGGCATTCGCAGATACCTAGCTTCGCTTTTTTGTGTTCAGTTCACTTTTTTTATGTAATGTTCTTTTTACTTCACCGAGTTGAGTAAATGATAGAAGAAATTCAGACATATATATACAAAATTATTATCAAGCAAGTAGCGTTGAATTAAACACAATCTCCGTACGGTTCGTCTGGTATCAATTAATAATAATAATAATAATCATATCATAATTCATAGCAACGATTTATTATTTTTAACAAACAGTATTTCAGTTTATGGTATTTTACCTTTGGTTTCACCTTACATCTGATATATATACTCATTTCAATATGAAATTGAAAATTATCTAAAAACGTCTTAATTATAATAGTATTTTTTTCCAAAGCTAAACTTTTTTGGAAACTCCAATAAGATCGTCATTCTCTACAGGTGTTTTAGTATTGAGATGAATCGTTGCTGAATTTTTAAACAAATAAATTTTCTAGTGTCACAAGAACAAATTATAAAATACGTCATTTGGACGCTAATTGGGTAAACAATAATCATAACCAATTCTAAAAAATCATAGCGTGAAACGTGAATTATAATACCAAATTATGTAATCATAATCATATAAGTAGATTGACAAACTGTATAAAGTAATAACAAGCATCCTTTAACCCTTTTTAATCAAGGGGTGGCCCATATGTGGGCCGCTCCCCTTGTCTTTCTGATCGATTTTGACAAAGCCTAATATTGTCGCTTGATTTTCAAAAAAAAATTAGGTCAAAATCATAATCGATAATCCCAGAATCCGTTGCTAATTGACTTTCGTGCAAATTTCACAACTTTTCGAATTTCAATGCGCCATATTGTATCCGTCGGTTTAAAATTTCAAATTCTAAAATTAAACTCGAAATGAGTGAACCGAAAAACCGGAAGATACCCTAGTTCTGAAACTTAAAATTTTTTGTTAACTCACCCGT
Source organism: Trachelus tabidus (assembly GCA_030142655.1). Taxonomy (NCBI): domain Eukaryota; kingdom Metazoa; phylum Arthropoda; class Insecta; order Hymenoptera; family Cephidae; genus Trachelus; species Trachelus tabidus. The sequence goes on from JARQTI010000502.1 coordinate 348,066, forward strand.
GTTCAGAAAGGGTTAATGACCTTTCGCGTAATATAACCCATTTCGGTTATTATTCGTAATACCAGATTATTCCGTAGGCGGATTTATAAAATAATTCAACTCGTAATCAATTCACTGACGGTTAGTGGTCCTTGCATGTGCAACGGTTCATATGCATCGTCCCGGCACAAAGAAAAATGACTGACGTTGTGTTAATTAAATTTTCGCATGACAATAAAACTCGTTGTCCCTAATCCACTGAATTTTACTCTCTCTTTATTTTTAACGACACGTCAGTCAGTGGTACACTTTTTTTAATATCGATAAAAGTTGAATATTACGAAAATGATTTTATCTAAAAAATATTTTTGAATTTGCAAGGCACAGCACATTTATTACAGATTGCAGTTATGGGTACTCACCGTGATGGTAAAAGGTATCGTGTTGACCAGTTCTAGGATGAAATGAAAGGAGAGCACCTGCTGCCAGATGTTACCCTGTGAACATCAGGGAGACAGCTCAACATACCCAGTGGTACACTTATATAATAAGCGCAGAAGTAAGCCAGACTTATAAATATTATCAAAAGCAGCATTCAAGTCTTTCTGCATATTCATCCAAGAGCTAATAAGAATTTTTTTTTCTTCATTTATTTTCTTCAGTACAGTGCGAGTCTTTCCAGAGTGTTCAATAAACTTTTACTAGAAATTTTTCAAAAAGTCCCTAGGTCGTAACGTAGTATTTCTAGACGATGTGTTATCAAACCATTCAATTTCTGCTCCACTGTCCAGAGTACAGGATGTTCCTTTCTAAGAAAGGAACTTCACTGGATTATAAAGAGAAATTGTTTGAAGATATTTTTGGGGATCGTGCACGGAGATAAATTTTGTTAAAAATTGCTTATATCGTATTCATTGTAAAATTTGAAAAAATCACTTGAATTAGTTACTTGAGTTTTACAATAATTTTTATTGAAAAATAATCTCCGGGGGCTAATCAAATTTGGAAATGGTATATCAAGCCTATTGGGAACTTGGTCTTGTCTTAAATACGTATTGATAGGTATAAGAAAAATTGTTTTGGTCCAGATTCCATTCCTGAGGAAAAGGTGGAGCATAAAACCCATAATTCTTGCCCATCAACCCAGAATCGAAAAGGAATTGTCTAGGATTAGTAGACTAGGTGGGTGATTTCGGGAATCAGGATCGTTTCGAAAAATTCGGATTGCTGACTATTAATTTCGTTCGGGTCTCGGTTGATGGCAGAGCTATCAAGGGAAATTGCGATTGCGAATTTCTTTTCCTTTCGAGAATAATGGCTCCTCCAAACTTTTTATTTACTGGTAGAGCGCAATTGAACGGTTAATTGAGTGGATCACTACTTGGCTCTTTGGAATCCTTCGAAGAGTCAGATGGATGGCACGAATGTAAGAGAAAGGCATGACTATCAACACTTTCTTCTTTAAATGTCGTTTTCAAAATTTCTATAATTTCGAAAAATACAATGGAACGGATTTTTATTAAAATTTTGCCAATGCAACCCGAGTGCAACTCAGGTAGGAAATAACAGATGTACCAAGCCTGGGCCTGACTTGGACTGGATCTAATGAGACTTGGACCAGATTTCGTATCTAAACTTGGCGCAAGCCTAGATAAAACTTGAGACAGCATCCTCGAATCAAACTATTCCTATTTCCGTGAATACCATATGTGTATATCGTTCATTGCAAAAACATTTCCTGTATAAGCCATTATTTTTGGAACAAGCGAAAGGACAGAGTTCTATTATTTTACAAATTTTCAAATCACAAATTATTTAAATAATACAATAAAAACTGAAACAGATATTATTCTTTGACTAGTTTCACTTAAGTTTTATAAACTTACAGTTACTTACAGTAGATCAAAAATTTTCCTATTTATCTAGATACAATATTATTTTTTAATATTTCCTAGATGTCTCTTGCTCCTTGAATAGGAAGACTGTCTAGAGTCTTCTAACCCGTTCTCGCTCTTCACACGGCTTCGTTTCTTTTGAGTCTCCCTGTGTCATATTCATAGTCTTTTATCTACCCTGCGAGAGCGATTAAATCCTTACGAGGGTCGTTGCGAAAGTCGCGACCAGTTGGGGATCAGATTCTTGTCGCAGATCGTTGAGACATCAATTTTACGTAATTGTACAGCCGATGCATCAAAGCTGTATATCGCAGTGAAAATTTTGAAGCTTTCTACGTATTATGACCACGTCCAAGATACAGTCGGACCTCAGGCACTGACAGACTTCAACGCATGAACTGTCAGGCGCTGACCGTTTTATCTAATCATTCTGAGATCTAATTATGTTTGAGGAAAAATTAGTCTCCCTGGACGTAATATGTATAATGACATGACATAGATTTCTTGTACAGGACGTTGCCGTGTCCCACAGAGAGAAAGAGAGAGAGAGAGAGAGAGAGAGAGAGAGAGAGAGAGAGAGAGAGAGAGAGAGAGAGAGAGAGAGAGAGAGAGAGAAGAGAGCTATGTCTTCGGTGCAATCTCCAAATGTCAAAAGGTGAGGACGCATACCAGCATCCGCCGTCGACGACCTGGTCCATGTCTCAATCCGTGAAAGCTCATGAAGAAGCACGAAGGAGCTGGGGACGCTAGGGTGCCTATGCTCTGATTTTGAGAATCCTAAGCGACACTGCCATGCAAGAGGATACACTATAGAAAATGAAGAATGCTAACGCAACGATTCTGATTGCACCAGCGTTCCGGAGGACAAAGTGCAGGCAGCCTGGTTCAGGGTCGACCCAGGAGACAGACGCAGGAAAGAGTCGAAAGTGAAACGGAGCAAGTGGCCATCATTTATAATTCTATTGATTTATACTGTACCAAGAACGAAGCAAGAGACCGGCAGTTTGTTCTATGGTAAGTGACTGTGGGAAGTCTCTCTACGATATATCTATACGTAAGCAAATCAGACACCATTGTTTTACTCTCCTACTTGTCTACTTTCACACGTGAAAACTGTCAACTTCAAAGGTTCCAAAAAGGAGAGTGCTCGAGGTTGGTCAGTACCAGAAGCGTCAGTGTGCCGAAGGACCGACTGTATAAGTTCCGCAAGCGCAAACTGGCGGCGTCGCGTCGTTGAATTTAAAGGCGGTCGATTTGAAAAGGGCGACACTGTCTTGTTTAATAAAGAATAATTAATTTGTTCAACATCAATTTATGGGGACTTTTTTTTTTAATTTATCATTAATACGTTACGTCTGTTCTCTGTCTCGTGTAGTCTAACAAGGCCATGATGAATTTTTCAAAGTTTTTGAATTTCATCTGATAATTTATTTTCTATACAAATTAATCGATTGTCAAAAAGCGATCAGTGTAATTTAAACGTTAATTATCGTAACAGAATATTTTATTCATTTTTCACGACGTCTTTCCCTTTACTGTATTTGCATGAAAATACTTTTTGCCGTCGTGCGAAAATCGAAAACTGCCGTTTTAATTGCGTTGCTGGATCCGGTCTTGCTTTTTGTCTGAAGTAGTCGGGGTATTATGGTCAAGAGGGTGCGGATACTAGATTTACAAATTTGGATAAAAAGCTGAAAAATACTCATTTTTAGTTTACACAATCAAATAAAAACTTTACACCCAGGTTCGAAAGTTTTCTTTTTTTAGGGAAATTTCGATAAAACATACTTACGAAAAAAATCAATATTTACGTTGACGTATCGGCATTAGACTGAATGACGTAACAAATTAAAATATATATGTATTCATCAAACACGTAAAATCTTCTTGGCTCAAACATTACTTTTTCATAAGCACCCTCGTAGCCCTTTTCGTATTATACAGCAGATGCGAGTTTCTCATAATTTACCGTGTCTATCAATATTACCGTTAGCTCGACAGAATTGTAAATATTCCCCGAATCATATCAGACTTATACTTAATTCATAACAGAGATAATAAAAAATACGAAAAAAAATGTTATTAAGCAAAAAATAATTTTCTAAAGTTGACATTCATCCGAGCTGGTCAAATCATCGAAATAAAGTTACGCGCATAGGTGTAAGTTATCCCGTAAATTTAAACGGTCACTATGGATTGCAGTGAGAAAATAAAACAACAGGGTAAAGAATGATAAAAAGAAAGAGAAAGAACAAGGATAAATACTTACAGCCCCAAGAGTGGTTTGGCACAGGTTACGTCATGCCTACGTTCCAACACTCTACGGCACTTTACCTTTACGGGCGAACGAGACATAAAGTACCTAATACTATTTTCCTTCTACTCTCCCGCGGGACCGGAAAGGAATAGAAAAGGAAAAGGGAGATGCGAATGTTGGAAATAAAGTGGCGCCATTAAGCACGGATTGAAGTGAACGAGCTTGCTTGAACTTATTGCCATAGTAAACGTCACCGTTTTTCCTCGACGACGCATCGTCACGCATCTCACACTTTTGTGAAAATCAAATTTGCCATGTGACGTAGAAGAGCACTACTCGCTCGCTCGCTAGTTCGCGTTTAAATTACATCAAAGTCAACGGCATCGTTTTCCTTTGAGAGAGTCTGATGTGTGGATGGTACGTATACGTATATCGTGTATTAGTAGGACTTTGCGTGAATACGAAGGGGCGCTTTGTGACGGCAGTACAAATTTTGAATTTTGAATTTATAGTTGCGTGACGTGTGTCAGGACATTGCACGCGAGTGGACGTGGACTATAGGAAAATTTTGTATTTAAATGAATCCTTTGAAAACCCTGTAGCGCATAAATGATTTAAATTTGAACGCCTTTGAATTAATTTCATTTACGTTTCACAGTGTTTTGCGGTGTTTTTTCTTTTTATGAACTGATTTCACCATTTACGATTAATTAGGTTTGTGGGTTCTTATCAATCTTACGGATAGACGTATTAATCTTTTATAAGTGTATACTGTATGGATTTATATTGCTAAAGTGAGTTGTTCATGGACGCATGGATTTTGATATACGTTGTTTGTGTGTATTTTGAAATTTTTAATGACGTACTATTTATTACGTAACACCTAAGCGATAACGATTGTAAAAATGCAAAAATTCATTATTGATGAAACAGAATTTCATTTAAATCTTAAAATTTGTATTGATTCGAAAATTTTGTAATAGGTGTGGCGAAGGTGAAAAAAAATGTGGACATACTTTTTTTTGGAATTCTTTAGAAACTTTTTAATTCAAATTTTTTAAGCTTTGTCAGTTGCTTCGCGATGCTATCTTTGCATGTTAATGTAGAAAGTTGTTATCTGGAGAGCAACAGTCTATAATTTGACGTCCTCGAAACAAATTCTTATCGTATAACGTAAATGTAACGGAATGGAAAATTTTATTCCGTCGCAGCTTTTCCCTGATGTACCGAGAGTGCATAACTAGTTGGAAATCTTAGAAAGCTGCGATAAAAGCTTTTGAAGTGCTAAGGACCAGGAAACAGCTGGACAGCTAATAAAATCCTTTTTTTTCAAGATTTAATTAATACTTCACAGCCAAGCAGTGTCTTTAATTTCTTGCCGATTAATTCAATCTATAGCTGCTTTCTTTTCAGACAGCACACGATCGGTGTAATTAAAAACAGTGATAAGGAATCAACCCTTTGAATAAACATTAATTACCCAGTAGTCCCCCGATAAATATTTTGCATGTTTATTAAATGCGTACAAGACAAGTGCTTATCAATATTTTCAATTTCAATTTTGTCAAAAGACGAGACAAAATGTATTTCAAATCTCCCACGAGAATTCTATTTATAGAATCTATTTCTGGAGATTTTTTTCGATCAAGAATATAAAGGAATGTATATACTATATATGTATATATTCATAAACGCATTCTGTTATCTATTCGAGTGTGTCAGGATTACGTAATGATCGATAAGCTCACATTTAAATTTCATGACCTAGTCAAGCTTCTCTCGAAGAACGAGAAAGGGAAAAAGGACGAATGGAAATGAAAGCTGGAAAATAATATAATAAAACTAGAGGAAATATTTGCTTTCTTAGGAGCAATGCTTCACAGTATTTCACGGTAATTTAACGTTTTACACGTTAATGGATTAGCATAATCAAATTCCGCAGTTTATTCGCCGTAGAAATAAGTTTTAACCATGCTCCATTTCCATGTTATATATGTATATTCAGGTATGATAAATACTCATTGAAAATCAGACAATCTCTTGATAACCAATATCTCTCATTTAATACCTCAGCGGTGATCTATTTTTAAGTTTATCGGAAAGTGACGTCCCTGATGAATATTCTATTTCCCTTTAATACCAAATGAACATACGTCCGTAAGATAATCGAATTTCATATGTAATGTTCCATCTTGGGTCTCCTGTTATACGTCAGTCGACCACCTACACTTATTGTTAGTATATACAGCCACTTACACTCAAGGCCAACCTACATGTATGTACTGTTATATCCCAGGCCATACATATGCTATACACAAAACCTATGCCTTTATTATCATTAATCATTATCTTATATTATTTTATAGTGCATCTTGTTCACACGAAATTTGCCATACCAATCCTTATTATGCATTTAAATAAAACTTAAACTCGAAGTTGCCCGAGACAAGTAATACTCGCGAGGTTTCAGGTATAGAATTGGAAGACTCAGATATCCAGCAACAGACAGATAATTATTAGTACTCTGACTCCCGAACTAATTAATAAGAAGGGGAATCAACGACCAATAAAATTCAGAAGTGATGGAAGGGTTAAGAAACAGAGTCGTTAAAAAGGGTTGCAGAGACTCGAGTAGGTCGGCGTTTCTTTCGCTATTTCTTTTTCGCATTTTTTTAATTTAATTGTCACAGTCAAGTAGCTCTAAGTCGAAGACAATAACTAAAATCAAAATCAAATAATACGCTAGAGTCAGAACTGATAGTTTTTAGTTTTTTTATAAAAAAAATTAGTTTTTTAAAAAAAACTTGTTCAGATAGCAGGACTTTCAAATCAATTCTAAATACCTGAACATAGCGAAGCACACCTGGTGATTCTATTCTCAGGGTCATGTGGAACTGCTATTTTTAGACCCCCATCGCAACTTAATCTTACTTAGCTTATCTAAAACCGAGGATACCAGAGCAAAGAAACAGTCAGATCAAGTTAAAATTTGTTCTCGTTCCATATACCAGTATACGACTATAATTTCACGCACTAGTACACGTCAGTTCATTCGAAAAGTGACCTGGGACTCAATTCCGATTCCTGCCGATTCTTTGTCTACTAGATCAATTAACGGATCGCGTAAACAAGGTAGCGAAATCAAACATACAGGGTGTTTCAACCTACCGAAATCATATTCAGAGGAAATGGCTTCAGTTTGCCAGCGCACTCGTGTCGATAGTAAAACTATACGTGGGACAGGCGATAGTAAAGAATAAACGAGGACAGGGCAGCTTTAACACGTGGACGTTCAATACGGGCAAATCCAACCAGCGAACCATCCTAACTTCATTTCTAAATAAATATTCATTCAATCGTTGCTCTCAAATCGAACGTAAACTCGACGGGCGATAATAAAGAATAAACAGACAGCGACAGGGCAGATTTAACAGGTGCCGTTCAATACCGGCAAATCTAACTAATGAACCATCCTAACTACCTTTCTAAATAAATATTCCCTGAATCTTCGTAATTCGCAATCGTCCTTTTCAAGTCGAACGTAAACTGTAACAGTATTTCACATAGTTCAAGGAGCGACCGTAACAGGAAGAATGTCGTAGGGGAATCGTCACATATCCTTGACCACTTACACGAAGGTTCTTTTACATAACAAAGTTCTACCTAGCTCTACATTTCCTTCTAATTTTAGACCCGCATGCATAAGTCACTTAAAGCCCCACATACGATATTAATAGACGGATAACATTAAAAGTTAGGATGTCGGAATTGAATACAAAATCAAATCCTTGACAGAATTAAATTATTACTCTACCTTACCGACCGTGTAACCGTGCTCGTGATAACGAAGGACTGTGATTATTTTCAATAATTTCACTGAATTCCCGACATAAATTTAATTCGAAGAGTACCACTAGATTCAACGAAAATCCTGTACGTGTAGCTTTGGAAATTCATTATAATCAAATCAACGTACAGAATATTTTTATAGAGATACATATATTCGTTTCGACTTAAAAAAATTCGATTACATAATCTCTCCCGAGGATTGGAGCTGCGCTGAATTTGTCCATTACGAATTTTTAATAGAAATTCAAACAGCCTTTTCTTTGGCCTGTGGTAAATTTCACGAAATTTTCATGGATCCTGGATATGATGCACCTTAGGCAATTTTATGCTCAACATAGTTTCTGATAAGAGTCTGCAGAATACCCCTTATCACGTACGCCTTCTACGAGTCCTCGTGAGGGCATGGGATCAATTATATATCAAAAATCCTTAATCATCAAATTCGAGAACACGGACTCAGCTACGGAAAGGCTAGCCTTAGGTTTTTGCGCCTCCAAGTGTCAATACGCGAAAAGTATTAGCTCCGTTCCATCGTTATTAGACGAAGAAACTTATTCTTCGTCATCTTTGCTCTCATGCAATTATATGAGCTTCGCTGTTCAATAAGTATTCATAGTGAAAGTGAAACGTAAGTGTTATGGAAATTATTCAACATTTTCCTGGCATAACAGTATCTTAAATGTAAAGTCCAGTACAGCGGAACAAGTAGAAACGACTGGACGTATACAGAGTGTTTTAAAGCTGGTTGGCGGTATCCTAACCTAATTTAATTTACAGACATATATTCATTTGAGATTTTTAATTAAAATTATGTAGCAAATATGTATTTATAAAAAAAATCTTCACTCCTCTCTGGCCGTGGTCATCGTACTGGTACATTCTACGTCATCGTTTTCTAATATGTATGGAGTCGGTCACTTGTGACAGATAGTATAAAATTTATTCACAGATTATCGGAACCATGTTATGTTAGTTTATTAGAAATCTGCGTTAATCGATCAACTATTGTGGTATTTTTTGTTTTAGTAAAATGGGGTGAAAAGAAATGTATACAATTTTCGACTACAAAGATTTCATTGCTACGAATAGTTTGATTTGCTCGAATTTTACCTTTATTTGTTCAATTGAAGAATTTAATTATTTCTGATTGAGTCGAATTAGTTCGGATTATGTTTTCACAGCTTATAAGCTGTTTGTACAGATGGAAATGTAATGTTGATTAATTTTTTAGCATTAACGTGAACAAATTTTTTTTATTGAGAGACCGATTAGTACTTTGCGGGATATTGGTACAAAGAAAGTATGTACCATTGGTAGCGATATACGGATGGAATGAGGTTGTTGTTGAATCTAGGTCATTTGAGTACTAAATAAGCAAAAATTCCTGTTTGGACTGTATCACGTATATATGTATACTTTTACTGTGAATAAATGTAGCCTATGATGGGAGCGCGTTTAAAGGAGATATTTTTTAAGATGTCTGTGAATATATGCAACGCTGCCATCATCATAAATATATATCAATTCCCGCTAGGATTTGCAAATACCATAAAGATTTTTATTATAAAGCATCTCAGTTAAATATATTACCCATACCTTTCGACATAGCAAAAGTTCATGTTTCTCAAAGACAAGAGATCAAATTATTTTTGCTTGACTCATCCCAATAACTGATTATCGATATTTTCAAATATAACATTACTAATCCAAATTTCGATAAGCAACAGTGTAGTTTGATTTTTGACAATGGGTGAAAATGCAGAATGAACAGTGAATTAAGCCAAGCGATTATATATTTTAAAAAATCAACAAAATTACTTAACGACTTTGCAACGTAGCAGCTATAAAGCTAAAGTTATCAGCGCTAAGAGCACGAGGAAATTTGGTTATCCTGTTAAAGGAGAGTCGATGTACCTTGTAACCGAGATAGGCCAATAGAAGAGCTTCGGTTAAGGAGACCATTGCCAGGATGACCTGGACCACCCAAAGTTCTAAAGGTCGTCTGACCCATACTATAGCATCCCAGTTGATAGTAGGATGCTCCTGAAATTCTTCCTCGGTGAGATTTTGTGATGCCAGAAATTCGGTCTTGTTGCCAGGTATGCAGCCGTAACTTAAATTCAAAAGCATACGTGAGATTCTGATCTTACGATTAGTAAGCGTCCAGGTAAATGGGATTGTATACTTAAATGAAATTTTATCGAGATGCTTACCACGTGGCGAATGTCGGATCGTTGTCGATGATCACACGGAATATATAGAGGAAGCATGTCAGCAGTTTAAAAAACAAGTTGGCCAATCGAATTCTCAAACCTGAAACAGAAATTCGATTTTCGAACAGAGCGAAACCTTTTTACCTCTTGGAGGAAAACAATGAAATTGGTTGTTGGACCTACAAGCCGAAACCAAAACGTAACAAAGACGTATCAAACGTATAGAAACGCTATGTCAACGGTGGTTTACAAAGGCAGTTCATGTTGCTTGATTGTTTTCCTCAATGTACTCGACGTTCCTGCCACAGTGGTTAGTTCTATTCATACTTCAATAGAAACTGAGACAATGTCAATTTATGAAAATAAAATGTGGCGCGAATGAAAATTGATTCTGGGATAGATTGACTATCGGTTCTACGTTTGTGAGGGCAGGTGACGTTTTAAAGTTTGACTGAAACAAAGATGTACTTTTATTAAATTTCTTCAATATCGTGTGGAAGTGAATAATGAAAATTTTGAAATTTTCCAGTTTGCGAATACTAAAGAAATAGTCAAGATTTCAAAAATGTAGAAATAAATAATTTTTCTTATTGCTCAATATTTTTGTACGAATATTTTTCTTCAAGTAATTACATGGATTTTATTATTGAAAATTCAACGGCTATAATATCATAAATTTTATCAGTCCATTAAGCCTCGGGCGAATGATTTAACATCGTAATGGCTATTTTCTGAGATTTTTCAATTTTTATTTTATATCCATCGCGGTTTTTTATGCATAAATAAATTTTGGTTGAATTCCCTTAATCGCATTTATAAACAATTTTAAGAATTTATATTTACATTGATAATTCACTAAAATTTCGAAAGCTCACGTAAATCAGATATTTCCAAAATCCACGACGTACGACAAAAAAATGAGAATACACGAACATTAAAAAATATGTATTTTTCCAAAGCATTTCTAAAAATAAACAACTCGCTTCGCTTTAGCACATATATTTCAATTGCAAACCCATCGCTACGATCGTCGCGCCGCCACGCGGAACTTTATCAAGATTCAGAAAAAAAGAAAACACCTCAACACTTTACCATATCATTAACCGGCACTTGTTCGCGTTACGAGGAAGAAGCCCATGAAAAATTACGAGTAATTTTAGTCCAGCGCCATTTCCTATCTACGAGCTGTTGACACGTTTACGGCGATGGAATCTTTGACAAAGGCAATCGGCCTTATCTATAGTACGTAAATATTAAAAATAGCGAGGATCTTTATTCTCCATCGAAAGCACAATGATATCTAACGGGTGGTCTGAACGTTGCACTCTATCGGCAGAGCCGTTACGAGCAGGATTATAAAGCGGCAAATAAACGTGCACGCCTATTAGGAAGTATCGTTAAAATATTACGAGCACTTTTAATAGTAATTGTGTCGTTACCGTACCGAGTGTAAAACCCTGTGACGTGAAATTCCCTATTGCGACGAACAATCGAAATAGGGCAGGACAGAAACTATTACAAAAAAATACCCCAGCTGTACGTAGCAACACAGCTGATTCCTCGCCGAAAAATTACTCGAAACTCTATCCCCTGGAAGAGGATACGTTCAAGAACCAATTGGGCGCCAGATGCACCCTTTCAGTCGCGGAACGAAATGTGAATGTGCAACCGATAAGCACAGGCGATAAGGGATGGTAGAGGGCAGGGAACGCCTATGTTGATAAGAGAACCGGTCGGGAGAATGCGAACCTCGAAATGGGAAACAATGACAGGTGTCCTTTTATTTTGGACAATTTCGAAATTCAAGGATAAATGAAAATTTTGAGACTATCGTTAATAATTTCGTTAGCGATTCAGATGAGTGAAACAGAATCGAAATTAAATGAGTTTTCGAAAAATAACAAGTCATTTGCGCTAAGAAAATGTTACAAAATCGAGAAATAGTAGTGAATAGTAGTATATATACACATGACTGTAAATAGTAAAGCTAATGTAGTTTCCCTTCGATAGATTAGATTCTTCGAGTTTCATAAACCGCAAGAAGAAATGAAATTTCGATGAAATCAAATTTCGCACTACTCACTTGCTACAGCTTATGATATTTTCGCGGATGGCTTCCGCTTGACCTTTCAAATTAAGCGAAGCGTCGCTACTATAAGTGAATAACTTACTGGAACGTTGATTTTTGATGAAGTAAAGTTGAAGTCGCTCCTTAAATGTATTTTCGTTCACGTAATATTCGACGCGAACTCTGAAACAAAAAGGGAAAAGTTTTCTTTATGATAAATTAGAATTGCGAAATGGTTGAGTGAGACTTAGCTACCTAGGTCACAAACAAATCCTCCGAGACCTAGCTAGGCCCTTAACGAGTCATACATATTTTAAACGTAATTTCTATTACCCTGATAGACATTTTCTTAACTAAATTCAGCACCTGTTTATGTCCCAACTAGACCCAGTAAAGGCCTCACTGAGACCTGGACGGGACTGGAATTTATTATGAAATGTCTATTAGGGTAGATAGAATATTGTGTCCCATTAATTATTGGTTTTATGGAAAAGAGGTTAGAGAATTTCGACCATAAATTATCAAACGGCACCTGGATTAACTTTCATAAAAAAAATTCATATTCCCATATCGATGGAATATTTTTTTGAAATGCACAATATATATCACACACCACGAAGGATCCGTCCTGTGGACGTCCAGACGTCCCGTGGACATCCTATGGACATTTTGTGCTGCGTGAGATGCGTGTAGCGTAAACGTCATTTTTTATAACATTTCCACACACAGTTTCCCAATACCCGACCTGTGCATATATGGCGTCTCAGCAAAAGTCAAATCGTATCTGATATACGTTTGATATCAGTTATATGAAAAAATATACGTATAAAGACCCAAATAGAGTTATATTGTATATTATTGTAGGAAATTTGTATATTCATTGCAGATGCATTAACAATGACTGTGATAAGGACATTTCGAATATCGTAATCGAATCGAAATTAATATCATTCAATGTATTTTTGAATATTCCTGTAATTTCATGCGCAGTGTACGATTGCTATTGTCAATTTTACTATTGATATATCGACAGATATACACAGATACTACACGTGAAAATAACATACTACGACGTATTTACGATCGATTTTTCAATTTGGCTGTGTATCGTGTAGTCCACTCTGCTACGTAGAAAAATACGAAAGAAGAGAATCCTTTCGTTTTGTCCTTTGAGACAATCCTAAGCTATAACTTCACGTAACCAGTGGGTTTCATGACCTGCTAAAAAGTACGAACTCTGGTTATCCTGCACTTCCGGTTTAGGACGCGAGCTACTTTTAATTCGGAAACTACTAGACTAATCCTATCCGAGTAGCTAACGAACATTGGTTGGTAACTTTGTCGTGTGTGGTATTTTTCTTGTACCAGAATTTCCTGTATTTAGACTAACGCGTGTGTTTACATGTACGTCTACACGTTAAAAAAAGTGCGTGTAGATACAGACATGGAAACAGACATAAAATTTTTTAATAAACTGAACTTTGAATCATCCAACATTTAAGTTCTGATCTATTAATCTCGAATAGCTATTACCAAGTTCAGCTTGAGTTTTGAATTTTGAAAATTCGGTGTGAATGCCGCTTTACGATACTCCGAATATGCTTCACTGCTAGTCACGATGATCAGCTTGGTCAGCTAACGGTAGGTTAAGATAGCTCAGAACTTCAGTGCTAAATGTTTCATGTTCTTTTTTAATCTGAAATGTTCAAAAATTTTTTTTGCAGAACGAAACGGCACTAAACCTGACTGACGGTTTTCGACTTAATCCTGCTGGACAATCAGAAAATTCGAGGTAGGCCGCACAAGACGTGCTGAAGAGGCAGGTAGACCACATAGGACAACGTTGCCAACTAGTCTTTTAGGGTTGGAGACCTCGGACCTAAGACAGACGACCTGGTCTTCCCTGGACTTCCTTTCGCAGGAAACGAGCATGGGTAATCAGAACTTTAGTAAACGTCCTGTCAATTGGGGTAGAATTCGATCCACCTTTCGCCATGATCATTCGATTCGTATAAATTGGACGTCTTTCCATCCAAACCGCCTTTAGCTCTAATCGCTGGACCCGCCCGAGCACCATTTTCGCTATCCAATTTTGGGTCTAGCAGCCTAGGAGCTTCAAGACCAGGATGCTAATTCATCGAGTTCAGCTTAGATCAAGGGAGAAGCCACCCCGGGGACAACGTCGACCTCTGAACCAGCTGACCCCTGGTCGCGACACGGATGGACGTAGGAATCAAGCACTGCGCCCTGGAAATGTTAGACGGAATCTTCGGCATTCCGAACAAAGGCTCGATAGCTTACACGAGCAACTTGGTTACCCCTCGTAATTTTTTCAGCTTCGTTTCCAATCAGTTTCATATGGAAGCGAAAACATCAGCTGGCCCTGGAAGACTTGGCTACGGTCCTAGATCTTATTTTATGTGGAATGATAAAAAATTCATACTTATTCAGATTTATCGTGGTTATTATTTTTCTGGATGTGGATTAAAATTGTTTTAGTATCGTTATCGTTGTTAAAGATAATAATGTTTGATAATACACTCAGAGAAATCGAGATAGTTTTTTGGTAACTATTAAGTCACAGCTATATAATAATAGTCTACACAACTGTTTTTTATAATTACTTCAACTTTTTTTTTTTGTTAACGTGACTACCTTCGATTGGTTGCAGTAATTATTTGAGGTCAAATTCATTTTTCGCCTTTCAACTAATTTAAATTTGTTCGAACAGCTATCGCCTTTCGATACCAATATCGATTACTTTCAGCACGTTTAAAAACATGATTACACGTACGATATTTTTAATTGTTAGGTCGTATATAGATGATGATACTGCCACGCTAGTCACATGAAACAGGCTTCATAGTTCCCGATACTAATAAGTTTATAATTAACTGAACTTGATATCATAGTTCCTTTGACCATGAATATAATGTTAAATACGATGATAACTATTTTTTTATAGTAGGTGCAATTTCTGTTGTTGTTGAAATTTCGATTTTACACTTGCTTCATGAACTATTCTCATTTAGTTTCATCAACAGGTAGCGATGATACGTGCAAATGAATTAATATGTAACTAATATATATACATGATTTTTACCTGTAATGGCGAAATGAAAATTGAAATCACCTAAACCTTATAGTTGTTATTATAATATTCTAATAATTCCCCTAATGCGAAGGTCAAGGTGGTCGATGCTAATGAGAGATAGTTCTGATAATCATAAAATATTGTTATTTCAAATATAAAAATGAGGTGAGTTACAAGCAATTCTCGCAACAATGAATTTTGTTATAATAACAATGGTCTGCAGTTGCACTGACTATATATTATTAGTATAAGTAACTAAAAAAAAAAAGTTGAGGTGGTATTTAATTAAAAATTTATAATTGCCTCAATAATTTTTTCTCTGAGTGTAGAATACTGATTTTAGGATAAACTTTATCACGTACATTATATTTTACGTCAGTACGAAATTTTATGGAATAAATTGATATTTCCGTTTAGAAATTTAGTCAGGGCTATGGACAGGGCACGATTAGTTTTCCCTAATTTTCATCGAACTATTGTTATTTCAAATATAAAAATGAGGTGAGTTACAAGCAATTCTCGCAACAATGAATTTTATTATAATAAAAATGATCTGCAGTTGCACTGACTATATATTATTAGTATAAGTAACTAAAAAAATAAAGTTGCGGTGATATTTAATTAAAAATTTATAATTGCCTCAATAATTTTTTCTCTGAGTGTAGAATACTGATTTTAGGATAAACTTTAT